>OZ023336.1:34292046-34309546 GCA_964007535.1 Brachyptera risi
CATGCTGCGTTTTCCTAGTTTAAAACTTCATTTTTTTCATGCACGGTTAACTCAAGTTGCCATGACAGCGATGTACATAATGTCACGTGACATTGTGTGTGTGTGTGTGTGTTGTGTGTGCGTGACATTCCCCGCTCTGCTCTCTCATCCACAGCGACATTCATACACTGCATATACGTTACTTGTATCCACGAGAGAAGAGGCTCGACTAGACCAACTGAATAATATTGAAACACTCCAGAATATTATTACTTGAGGAATAATTACTTTTAAAGTAATATTAAAGAATATCACTTGAATTGTGAACATTGATGGCTTTTGAAAGATGTTGTTGTGTTTCTAATTGTGAATCTCGCCCTGAGAAAACATGGCCCCGAAAATATCACACAGCTGCAATATCCAGTCTCTAGTCATAAAGAGTGTATTTGTGGTTTTCATGGTGGTAGTCGACCTTCTATCTTGGACACTAGAATATATATATATATATATATATATATATATATATATATATATATATATATATATATATATATATATATATATATATATATATATATATATATATATATATATATATATATATATATATATATATATATATATATATATATATATATAGTTTTATATATATATATATAGTTATATATATAGTTATATATAGTTTAGATAGTTTAGTTTAGTTTTATTAGCTTCATGCATACACTTATAAGCACATGTTTTTAAAACAAGCAGGTATAAAAATTGTCATTATTCGTCATTTTACAAAGTACATTCCGTAAAATAAAATACAATGTGTTAAATAAATACAGTCAGTATAAAAGAATGAGGGATATATATATATATATTTATATATATATATATATATATATATATATATATTTATATATATATATATATATATATATATATATATATATATATATATATATATATATATATATATCTATGTACATATCCCTTGCTTTGCTGACATCTATAAAACCTTTACTCGGCATTTCCACGGTACGTGATTTACATACAAATCTCTCCCTCACGACCGTCTCTCCCCCTACGTCAACCCCAACCGACCGGGGGTTCCGATCCAGCAACGAGTCACAGATTACAATTCAGCAGCGTACTGGGACGTAGGACGCCCGACTAGGCAGGAAGCCGCCTACCAATTAGAAGCCATTTTGAAACTTGTATTGTTGTAGTTCATAGTGTGGGCCTAAGGCAAGCGAATAGTCGACTTTAGATGGGAAGGAGGCGGTCGTGGCCTGATATTGAATTATCCTATTACCAGTATTCACTTTGATGACAAAGAGAAATCACGATAAACCTCTGTCAGGAATGTCGACCCTAGCGAGAATCGAACCCCGGGACTTATGAATCAATTTTAGGATATATAGCAGATAGGCTAACGTATTGTGCTTTCATGATTCACTGTTCAATTATTCAATTTATTCAACTCCATGTCCCATCTAAACACTAGTTTAGACTTGCATTTCAATAATCTTTCACAATTTAAATCAATTTCAAGATATGTAACAGATAGGCTAACTCAGTGCGCTTATATGATTCACTGTTCAATTATTCAACTATTGTACCTTAAATTTAACTGTGTTTATGTTCTTGTTTGTGTTATGTTCGTTTTCATTTTTATTGCTTGTTTTCATGTATGTGTTGCCCTTTCATCAAATTAGCTCTAGTGGAAATATATTTTTCTTTCGGTTATGAAGACTAAATCAATCGAATCAATAAAGATTCAGCGTAGGCTCACTATAGCCACACATTTTGAATTGTTTTTGTTGTCGATCGACTCCCACCAACAACTAGGTTTTATGGGGGTATACAAATGCGCGAGTGATGATGAAACGACGAAGTGATGATGAGTGAAAGGACGTTTACGAAAATCCGTGCCTTATGCGGGTTTCGAACCCACGCTCGTCCTGACTCCAGTTCCCAACGCAGTGTGATAGTTGACTGAGCCCTGCGTTATACACATCAACACGTCAAACCTTTTGAGCTCTCCACGGTATGTGAGAGCACATTTTTATATCTCAGTAATAATTTTAATGATGGTAAAAATGAAAGTAATATTTATGATAATTATTTTAATAATAATAATCTACCGTTATCTACAGTCACCACTTACAAAATGATATCTTTTACGGCCCGAGAATGATGTTAACACTTGAACACTTGAACACTTGAACACTTGAACACTTTGAAATATATATATATATATATATATATATATATATATATATATATATATATATATATATATATATATATATATACATATATTTATTACAATTTTGTTCCACCAATAATTGGCCTATTGTGATTTTCTTCCCAATAAAGTTCGCAGTTTTTATCGTGGCTTGTGGAAGTTCACGCAACAAACAAATTATATACTCATCTGCATCCATGCAATAAATAGCCAGCTTTCTCTCTTCTAGTTCATAGACCTATAACTATGATGGTGGAAACATGTAAGTTACACCGTTTCATCCTGTTCTTCCCTCTCATTCCTGGAACCACATTCCTGACATTCCTCACAAACATGTTGACGAAGATACGTCCCACGCCAATTTAATTTTTCCCACCAAACCAGCTGTCTTGACGGTAACTTGCTATAATCAAGTTATATACAGGATCTTCGAAACCATTTATGATATTGTATTTTCGAAATTATGAAGTGTAAAGAACTAACAAGTGGGTGGATCCTTCGTCAGTTGGAGAAAACCAAACGGTTTCAACGAATACCGTTAGGCTGAGAATTCTAAGAAGCCTCTGAAACAAGCGGGGGTGATCTTCCCCCTCAATGTTCTCGTTAGAGGCTACTATTGTCTGTTTGTCGTAAACGTTAACATTGTCGCCCGGCTGTTTCGAACCGTCATTGAAGTAATATTCTGATTGGTTGAGAATTTTTAGAATAGGTTGACTAAAATAAGATTTTGTAGAAAATGTGATTCAGCCAAAACAATATTTGTTTATGTAATCAACCAAAATGTGATTCAGCCAAAACAATATTTGTTTATGTAATCAACCAATCACGATCGAGTATAATGATGTGTCCAATTAAAAAGTTCTGTTGTTCTTAATCATTGAAGTTGACAGTGGCTTTAAACAACATTCAATCAAGGATCAGAAGAACATGGGAAACATCTAGTAATTGAATAACTTATCTTTTTGTTGTGCCGTTCTAGAAATATGATTTTTTTTTTAAAATTCAAGCCAGTGGCGTAAATATTGGCGGTGCAACCTGTGCAGTGGCATAGGGGCCCACGACTAAATTCACTCTGGGGGGCCCACTGAGACTGGAATAATTTGCTGAGATGATTATTTATAATTTATTGTTTCCAATTCATAGGTTTGTATATTGTTTTGTTCTATGAACGAGACTCAGTGCAGGTTCTATTTTATTAATGGAATCTGAGAGAACAAGACGGATTCATTTTTGTGATGTTGTAGACATTTTTGCAAAGCAAAAAGCAAGATGAAGGAATTTTAATAGCGATCAATAAGTGAGTTAAATAATACATGTGCAATAATTAATGGTATGAAAATTCGAAGAAAATTTGAATCACATTTTGATGAAATAAACTGGAAGCAAGCGAGTACTTTTCGGAATTTCGCCAAATATGGAAAAAAGGGGGAGAGCCCATTTATACATTTTGCACTCCTATCTCGTCGTGCCTTATTACGCCACTGATTCAAGCATATATTTCATTCATTTTATCTCCTTTCAAGTGATGCTAAATTACATTTTAAACATTCGAGCATATGTTTCATTTATTTTATTTCCTTCCAAGAGATGCTAAATTACATTTTTATGATGAAGACATGAACTATGAAATATAACATACTATACCGGTTTATGAAAAGTCAGAATACATAAATCAAGTCATTTGATTACATTCAAAACATCGGAATATCAAGTAACATCACATGTAGTGAGTCAGTCAGAAACATCTAGTATATCAATGCAATACAAATACCAATCAATAAATGAATCAAAACAATTGCAAATAATCCCACTATTTTATCTCTCTTTGATCCGAAGTTCATTCTATAGAAAAGCTGTCGTAAGTGCTTACGAAAGACCTACATGTATTTACGACGCCGATAAAGTTCAATATAATGATGATGAATGAAAATTTAAATTCAATGAAAATACATATTTTCAATTCCTCTAAACATGGCGTCTCCACCCGTGTTCAAAGTACCGTATTTTATGATCACGGTATCTCTACCAATACACCTATTTTTGATATTAATAGCTATGGCTCCTCCACTCACGTTAATCATACGATGACTATTTCGTAATCAACTCGGCTCCTCTTCCGCTCTGAACATGGCTCCTCCACTCGTGTTGAAGGAACCGTATTTTATGATCACGGTATCTACCAATACACCCATGTTAGATATTAATAGCTATGAATATGGCTCCTCCACTCATGTTGATCATACGATGGCTATTTCGTAATCAACTCGGCTCCTCTACCGATGTTGAAATGGAAGGAATGTTGATTTCGGCGCCTCTCAAATTATAATGCCATCCCTGAAACGACCCCGCCCATACAACATACCTATCCAGTTCAAATAGAATGCACCATTGGAATCTCCCGAAGGAATAATATCTTCCAGGAATCTGATGCCATAACCATTCTTCAGAACAATTTGATGTTCTCTTTGAACATCGAACCAGAAAATGGAATATTTTGGAAATTCTTTTCATTCATGTAGCCTTATTTGGGGAACAATGATTTTGTATCAAGTTTCGATGTTATTAAAAAAAACTTTGGAAATTCACTTAGTTCCATATACATCAGCCTTCTGACAGCTATTTCGATTTCTTCATCAAGTAAATGCGTAGATGTAATACAATTGAAATGGAAATCGATAAAATTGAACACGTAACAATATGTGAAAATAAAAAAAATGATATTCATTTCTAACATTTTCTGTTATTTCTGTGGAATTTTTTAGTCCGTGGATAACATAGGCATCATCAATGAAGATAACAGGCCAAAAGTTGATCAACTTTTAACAAACTATTAGAATTTAAAAGACGGACCTCACAATCACTTAGTAAACACTTCTGAAACCGAGACGCGTGGCCGAGTGGTAACACACTGAACCGTCATTCGGGAGACCGGGGTTCGATTCCTGCCATGGTCGACCATCCTAACAGGGGTTTTTCGTGGTTTCCCTGTGTCGTTCACTGGGATGGTTCCTTATCAACAGGCCACGACCGACTCCTTCCCACCATCCAAAAACACCTAATAAAATAACCTCTCATCTCATCATCCCATCATCTCATTCATCATCCACCGACGCCAATAGATAGTAACCATCAGTATAGTGCGTCGTTAAAACCCAATATAAAAAAGTACACTTCTGAAGGAACTAACTGAACATTACTCCATAATTCAATAGTCCATAATTAAAATCCATCGATTCATAAAATCAAATCCATTAAAAAATCCATTGATATCGTAACTTCAAAATGACTAACTTTTAGGTCTACTTTATCCTCAATGGATCTACTTTTATGAGCGTCACTTATTGAGAATAACTACTAATTATTGTTAAAGTGGACACCGATGACCCTTATTTTTTTCCGGTAATGTTTACTGAGACGTGTCTTCGAGTGGCCTTTAATGTTCAAAGTTTCGTCGAGATTCTGTGTAATTCTCAAAGTTTGTCCAGCTATTCGGTTGGTAGACTTTGCATACCTGTATATAAAGCTACTCATCCTTGCTGCTCTCTCTCTCTCTCTCTCTCTCTCTCTCTCTCTCTCTCGCTCTCTCTCTCTCTCTTGCATTTCACCGTGCGATCATTCTACGCATGTTAAACATACACACGCAACTGGACTCTCTCCGTAAGGTCATAGGTCAGACGATTAGCTATAGCGAGATGCTGCGTACGATACGAGGTCAGTGCACAAGTACCCTTGGCCTTTGCGGGATGAGGGGTGGGTGGGTGGTAGGGGGGGGATGAGTACACTCTCAACCCCCCCCCCCCTACATAACCACCCCTCATGCACTGGCAAGTCGTGTCTGTACAAAACCTAGACATGTGGTGTGTTGCCAACATGTAGATGAGAGGGAGGAATGGGAGGGGGGAGGGGGGGGGGAGGGGGGTAATGGTGACGAGTTAGCAGCGTTTCCTAGACGACACAGGATTCAGGATGGTGCATGGAAATTTCAAACTTGAAATGTTGATATATGTTCTTATTTTTTTAATTCGATTTTCAATACGTGTGACGTTTTTATTATTAGTATTATTTTCCAAGCATACTGTTATTATTTTTCATTTCAATTTCAATTTCAATTTCTCACTTTTTTCACTTATTCAATTATATTTCATTTATATATTAATTTTAGCATTTGTATTTCATATTGATTAATATACTGTAAACTTTTTGATAAGCGAGGGATCAATAAAGTTATTTATATATATAGTCTATATATACAATTATCACTCCGAATATTTTAATGTATGGATTTTATGAAGTTTAATTAAAGTTTGTTCTTTTGATCAATTATTTTTTAGTACACTGAATCGTCGACCCGTATGTTTGTGTTCGGGGTGTTTTTCAATGGATTCAGTGATTACAAAATTGATTACTTTTTGTGATGGCTTGATAGAATCACTACCAATATTGGTGGTCCTACAATGCAATCTTCCCAGCGTGAGATCGCATGTGTTTGTTAGGTTACTATGGCAACCGTAGAACGGTTGTAGGCAAACAAACTAACCGTGGACTTGTGATTGGAGAACACAATTTAGAACATCCATCAGTGATTTACGTTCTTCTCAGTGGTGGTTTCATTTCATTGAAGTGAGTTATTCTCTCAATTAGTATTGGTATCATCATTTAATATTATCAATAATTATTAAAATTTCATTTCAATTTCAAATCATTCAAATATTCATTTAATTAATCATGTTTTATTTAATTTTTTTCCCATGTATTTCATATCGTTTGTTATGTTCACTTGTGAAGTCAGGGGTCAATAAAGTTTTATTTAGGTCTCATCTATATTTAGTTCTCGAATAATGTGTCGATCTAAGGTTATGGGTGATGTTATTTTTTTTATATAATACCACAAAAATCAACCAATGCATAAAATAATATAGCTGAATACTATATCTTGATGTTCATTTTTAGAAATATCAAAATGTATCTATACTCACTCTGCTGTTTATTTCTTACAGACCGTTCGGTTTCTCGAATCTAAAATTTAAAAAATTTCAACCATCCCCATCAGCCTATTCTTAAAACTTGACTTGAATATTAAATATATTATTTTATTTATATTTTCAGTGTAATGTTTCAGGCTCCGGCTAAAAATACAGTCGCGTTCCGGTATAAGACATTATCAAACTTTACGGACCATTACTAATTGGTTCCATTGACTTACCGGGACGGAAAAAACGGCACAACCAATTTTTACCGTGATCTAGAGTTTAATCATCGATAAATCAACTGTAGAAATGGAAAACTAACAAGTTCAGAAATTCAATGAACAATACAATAATTTTGTTGATAGAAAATAATCCATGAATATTGACATTTCTCTTATTTTTCTTCGATTCGTCTTGAACTTATTCTTGCTTCTGAATCTTCAATTTATTGATTTTTTTCTCAATATTTCTTCTCAATCTTATGTTATTTTATTTATCGATATTCATTTCATCCGGTCGTGATCAGACGTTGCATCTCAGTGCAATTTATTCAAAAAGTGCAATTTTCAGAGCTCACTTCTCTGCCCGAGGCTTCCGTTTATCCGTCAGGATCACATGACGTCAGTCGCTGAAGTTCGACTCCATAACCGAGGAAAACCAGTAATAACCCACAGTCAGTAATGAATGACGTATACTATATATAGCTCGCTAAAACATCCCTCTAACATGTCATGTTACACACTTTGTACGGCAATGTCCAATTTATTTCAACCCTACAACAGCAGACTGTCTTCAATATACCTTCCAGGCTTTACACTCCATCATCCCGCCATCTTCTTCCCAATCTTCCCCCTCCTCTCGACCATTCATCTTGATCGCTTTGGTTCCCGGTTTCTTCCCTCGGGACCGCATACTTTCTCTAAACAAGGAATACACATTAATTCCGTTCTATCTCATTTGAGAACCACTCAGTCTCTCGCTCGCTCGTTCAGTCTTTCTCTCTCTCTCTCTCTCTCTCTCCTGTGGCGAAGCCGTCGTGACGGTTAGTCGATAATTTGTGTTCGTATTCACGTATACAGTTTACTTGTGTGATGAAAATGGTCTACCAACTAAATAATTGTAAAAAAAAACTTCCTGTTATCGTAGAGAAACTTGCTGTTGATTGAAAAAATAGTAAAAATGTACGCTTCTTTGAAAGATGTAGCTCTTATTTCAATCTCATATCTCGTTCTGAAAACTATTGATCTTCAAAATACGACAGTTCCAACAAATTTAAAGATGAGATTTGTGTTGGTTAAGGTGTGATAGACAACCTCCAGTTTTCTCCTTTCGACTGACTCGATTGTCGTTGTCCCTCGGACAGTTGTTTTAAATTTATTTCCCTGATGTCAGAGCAACCTAGAAATAATCATTTCGATTTCAGAAATTATAATACATTCATTTGTTCTCCTGGTCACGCCCTCTTTTCTCAGTCGTGACGTAGACAGAATACAGAATCAGTAATGCCTACGTCATGACTCACGGTCTCTGGAGGACAAACAAATGATTGTAATTTATGAAATTGAGATAATAATATCCAGTTTTCTCTAAGATTGGAGGAATAATTATTGTCATTGTGTACTTACCTAACTTTGTTAGAAAAAGTAGTCCGAAATGAAAAAAAAAAATCAAATCTAGTTTCAGGGTTCTTTAAAGTCTATTTGTTTTATGTTGTTTCATCGTATTGTATTAGGCCACTATTGATGGGAATAGTCTGGATATATATTTCTTCCCATTGGTTGATTGTAGCGTACATATTGGGGCAGATAGAGTCTTGGTCTGTGTTGTGTGTGTGTGTGTGTGTGTGTGTGTGTGTGTGCTGCGCAGGTGCTGACTGACAAAACCTATCCCGTGTACATAAGTTCTTCATCCAGTATATTTCAATACAACGGCAATTCATCTAGAATTATTCTGTATGGATGTATTGAAATGTGTGATCACAAATTCACTCGTGAAACACGTATAATAATGTTGATGAATTACACGGAATACAAATGATACAAACTTTGTGAAGCGGAGGAAAATGAATAATCCGAAGTTCCCACTTAATCCTTCTGAAATGATTAATTGTCCATAACACCTTCACGTGATCTATCGAGGATGTCCTCGTCGAGGCTTCAGGTTCACAAAAGAGAATTTCCAAAATAATTTTTATAAAACATTATAAGTGAAAACCGTTTCTGTGATATATATCCGGACATTACCAGCATTAGTATTTTACTAGTTTTGTGGTACCAGTTTTCGTGACTGCGATCGTTCTGTCTCGTTATAAACCCAACTTGCTATCACATCTGTTAGAAGCCCTGCGGTTGGCTCGCTCGTTATCTCCTCACAAGCCTCGTGTCCTGCTCGCCGTGTTTTGTTTTTCCTGTGTTTTGTATGTTTTTTGTGTCCGTGGTCAGAATTGTTGGAATCTAATATAGATATACCTGTTGTTCGTCTAGGCATAGATCTATATTACCGAGATACGTTACTCAACGTTACTCAACGTTAAAGCAGGGTTTTCAGTTCCGATTTTTTCTTGTCCGACACGATTTTCCCAACTGGCCTATCACAAGCCAGTATTCACCTAAACAACATGGCGGTTCGCGACACCGTTTCGGTACCGATTCGGTGTCGTGATTATTGACTCGACTTTTACTTTCGTCGACCGAAATTACGATTTTCCCGGAAGTTACACTCACATTCCTCACATTCGAAGAAGCCTGTGAGTTTGAGGTAATGAAGGCTATGGCTATGACGTCACGAAAACGTTACGGTGCAGCGAAGTGGAAACAGGCATAACAAAAATCGTATCGATATCGTATCGGACGACAAGAAAAAATCGGAACTAGAAACCCTGCTTAAGAAGGCGTACATATTTGTGTCTGGGCAGTAGCTTCACTCCGCTTTGTAAACCAGGAAGTTTCCACCATATTAGACATCATTAGTGGTAATATAGTATGCCTTGCGTAGATTATGTTTGTGAATGTCTAATATGGCCGCTGAGATTGTAACGAGCATATGTCGCTATCGGCTGCAAGAGTAACGTTTCTTGGTAAGGTAATAATCTATATCTATGGCTGAGCTCACCCTGCGTTTTGTTGACATTATTATTCTTGAGTGAAAAAAAATACAACAAATTGTAACTAGAAAAAAGGAAGACGATTGTTCACAAACATAACAAAACACAAATGTGATCGTTGTATTTGTATTTGTTTTTGTAATCGTATTCGAATAGCTGTTGTATATATTCTGGCTCAGTAGCTTTCCAGGACGAGAATTACGATTAGAAACACAACTAAATCTTCCCAAATCTCATTATGCGTTTGAAGTCTCAGTGGGTTTCAGCAATTTCCCATGTCTTTACAATCATTTACGTGGTAGGCGACTATCTTCCCTCGTGAATTTACATTTGTATCGGTTCAAATGTTTTGGATATATAAAAAATACGAGTCTTTTCTCGTATTGACGTCCGCACAGTTTTTAGTACTCTTTCAGAAATAATAGCAAAAACGTTCCTCGTGAGCAATAATCGAGCAGATATAATTTATTCAAAGAGTTCGTTTCGTTCGAACCAACATGAAAGTAAAGTAATCGTTTGATCAAGCAAGCAGGTATACACGTCTTAAAAGCCTCGACATTTGATGGTTCTCGTGGAGCTGAGTGAAAAGGCTGCACAGTTATACTTTGCAAGAACTGATCTTATGAATAATATATCATCAGCATCTTGTCTTGCTCTACAATCCCCTGCTGTGCACCTCCCTCCCACCCTTTACACCCTGCATGCACACGTCTTCATGGACACTCTGTAAAGGTCAGTTCTCGCAGAACAAAGCAGCTGGATATGCACACAACAGATCAACGTGTAAAATCAACCATGGATTGTGTTGTCCATGCGGGATCTATTGTTGTTGTTGTTGTTGTTGTTTTCGTCGTCGTTGTCGCTGTTGTTGTTGTTGTTGTTGTTGTTGTTGTTGTTGTCGTCGTCGTCGTCGTCGTCGTCGTCGTCGTCGTTGTCGTTGTTGTTGTTGTTGTTGTTGTTGTTGTTGTTGTTGTTGTTGTTGTTGCTGCTGCTGTTGCTGTTGCTGTTGTCGTTGTTGTCGTTGTTGTCGTTGTTGTCGTTGTTGTTGTCGTCGTTGTTATTGTTGTTGTTGTCGTTGTCGTCGTCGTTATCGTCGTCGTCGTCGTCGTCGTTGTCGTTGTCGTCGTTGTTGTTGTTGTTGTTGTTGTTGTTGTTGTTGTTGTTGTTGTTATTGTTAGTGAACTTGAATAAACTATAACTACCCTCACCTTACCTCTATATCTAGCAAGCTAATTTGATTCAAGCTGAACGAACCTATAGTCTGATGAAAAACTATGTACACCTTATTCTAAATGTTATTTTCTGGTAAATTGGCATTATAGTTTAGTTGTTCGCCGAAGTAGATTGGGGAATGGAATGCGCGCGCAGCATGCCGGCCCTGCCACCAATATAATCGCGTGAATCTAACCAGTGCATTGAATCTAATCATGGTTTCCGTTCACACGCTGACGGGAATCGAACCCCGGTCTCCTGAATCCACCCGTCTTAGTGTGTGTGTGAGTGTGTATATTCTGGTATAATATATCACAACGCTCCTGCCTCATAACTATACATTCTCACATCCTGCATGTTCCCGCTGTCATCCTGTCGCCCTGTCACAATGTCGGGATTAGTACAGCGTATTTCCGGTGTCATGCTCGATGTTGCATAATGCTTGTGTAGATAAAAGTTTAGCCGGAGAAATTGTTGGAAATTAGCTGAAGTGCTGTCTGGAACGACGTGTATACGGAGTTAATTTCAAGCTTACATGACTTGGATGTGAATGTATAATTTATTAGATTAATATTTCAGAAGGTTTGATTGTCTGGAATTGTTTTGCGAGTTGCAATATGACGGCTTAGAGAAAATTCAGGGAGAGTTGGTTCGTGTAGGGAGGTAGACGAGGCCTTCCATCACGAGAGAATAGTGATGTAAATTTTCATGAAATTTTTTTTCGTTAAACATTTTCAAGAGCTTGAAAATTTTCAAAAAAAAAATCAAATTGATTTTTTTTTGTTAGTTCATTGTTACAGAAGAAGTTGGCGTTTGAATTCACTCTTTTCAATGATTTTCTGAAGCACCACATGCATTTGCAGTTTGCATTTGGATACAAAATTATAAAATTAAAACATGTGACAACAAGTGAGGTTATGTAGGTACAGCTCTATACAGACAAAGTCAAAGAGTCAAAGAACAAAGAACTTAGTACCAGGAAACATCAAACAGGAAATGAGTATGAAACCAAAAAAGCCTCATTTGAAAAGTGAAAGAGAAAACATGAAACAAATATTCATTGAACATTTTCAACGTTCCATCACTACGAGAGAATATAGCCGACCGAACCGGACGAGTATTGTTGGCTTGAATTAATGACACTTAACGACAATCTGTACTGATGACTGAGATCTATTGGCGTCGATGAATGATATATGTGATGGTGGGATGGTGAGATGAGAGGTTATTTTATGAGGTATTTTTTAGGATAGTGGAAGGAGTCGGTCGTGGCCTGTTGTTAAAACCATCCCAGTATTGACCTGGAAAACGGAGGGAAACCACGAAAAACCTCCGTTAGGATGGTCGACCATGGCAGGAATCGAACCCCGGTCTCCTGAATGACAGTTCAGTGTTATAACCACTCGACTACTCGTCTCAGTTTTAACGACCCCACCAACAACTGGGCTATACGGGGGTATGAATGAGCAGGTTATTATGAAATTTTAATGTGAAGATAAGTGAAAGGACGTTTACATAAATCCATGTCTTATGTGGGACTCGAACTCACGCCCAACGGTGACTTCAGTTTCTGAAGCGCTGCCTCAGCTGACCGAGCTACAGAGGGCGGCTCGAGAACTAGAGAACCCCGAAACTAGGTTTCAATAAATAATGACGATGTTTGTTTCCCCAAATTTAGAGAAAACTAGAAATCATCATCTCAATTTCAGAAATTATAATCAATTTTGTTGACCTTCAAAGATCTGAAGTAATGACGTAGACATTACCGATTCTATATGACAACTAACAGAGTCGAGTGATGTCTACGTCATGACCCAGAAGAATAGCCGGGTCCTGGAGGTTGAATAAACTGATTTTTATTTCTGAAATTGAGATGATGATTCTTTGTAGTCTCCAAGATCGGGGAAATTAATATTGTCATCATTCGAAAAAATCTAGCTTCCGGGTTGTGATGACCTTGAACTGTAGTAGACGATTATTTTTTCTTCATTTTTATTCAAAAATCCGACTGGATCATTACATAACATTATGCAGACAATACATGGAATTGACCATTGGCCATATATATGACCATATATTGGTTCTCTCTGGAATTGACCATTGTAGATCGTCCGCCCTCGTGATGTCACAACATATAAAAACCAATCAAGTGGACAGTGAAGCAAGGGAAAATAGGGAAATGGCCAATCAAGGTATCTAAAATTTCCCCTGCTTCGTATAAGTCACGCCCATCTACATTGGGCAATACTCTGTATCAACGCTTGATCATATTTTTTTTTGATCAAAAACATTTCTTACTCACTCGCTCACTCTCTCACTCACTCTCTCTTTCCCTTCAAAAACATCACAAACTTTCACCGCGAAGAAAATCATCCGACGGAAAATTTCCAATATACTGTAACCGCGCTATTTCTTGGAATGGAATAAGACTTCACTTCCCAGTCATCCCCGTATCATCCTACAGGATTGAACGACATATTGCAATGCTGTCTCGATCATCTCAACTTTCTTCTCCTCCACAATATCATCCCTAGGGATGAAATGTTTACCCATGCAAATGGCCGGGTTCAATTCAGGAACGGGCCAGGTATTATAGGGATTTCAGCCTGCGTCTGTATTTTATTCTTGGTATATATAGATTTTTCTCTCCTTAATCCCTACTGAATGCTTCCTGTATCCCTAATTCACTTGTTCCCGGGAATGAGCTTCCGTGAAGGGAAGTTGTTAAGGTCGAGCGGAGTGATATTGCGGGTCTCGATCGACCGTCTCTCGTATGTCGTTAGCAGTAACGATTGAGGGTGTCGGTACGTCACTACTCGAGGAGGGAAGTGTGTAATTAGATGATGTATGTCGGTGTGGCGGGTTGGCTGTGTCCGGTGTGATTGTATTAGCTATGAACTATGAACTGGGATTAATAGGGAATATACTTGCGTGCGAATCCGGCTATAAAACAGGGAACCGGGAGAAGAACGGGAAAAGAGTTCCGGTTGTTTGGACGTGTTATTTATATATAGGACAAGGTTTACGTTGGATTAAATGATAATTGGCTCATTAAAATTGTATCACTTAGCTATTTAGACCTAGTTTCACGAATTGATAGTTGGTAGATTAAGAAATAGTTTGGGGATTTATTTGCTTGTTATCACCCTTGGTTAAATATGATTTGTTTGTACCTCTATAACTAATAGTTAACGGATTAGTATACTTGACCAAGTTACGGAAAACATGGCTCTTAACCATGACTTTAATGCTGCTTAATTGATAACAAGCCCAATTTTAACACATTTCACTTTTTCGTGAGACGCAGCCTCAGTCGATCAATGAAGTTATTTAAATACTTGAATTTTTTGTAGCGATTTCAATTTTCATACTGAATTACTACTCATTGAAAATTTGTGGAAGGAATCGACATATTGTCTTCGCCATGCATACAATTGCCGAATTTTCAACTATCCAGGCCTACTTTCAAGAAATATTACACGTTGTGAAAGAAGCCCCATCATATTGAATTAGCAAATTTTTGTACGGTAATACAGATCTCATTTCACGATCAATACATTTATTAACATGAATTTACAGAATCAAAATAATATATAATATATAATATATGGGCATTTAATAATATATAATATATATTACATTTTTATTCATTTATATTGGGTACAACATTGCACTGTATCGATAACCAAGATCTATTGGCGTCGGTGAGTAGTGAGATGTTGGGATGAGATGAAAAGTTATTTTTCAAAGTGTTCTGGATAATTTAGTGGATAAGTGAAAAAGGATAAGTGTTCTGGAAGCAGTCGATCGTGGCCCGTAGTTAGGGAATCATCCAGTATTGACCTGGACGACAGAGGGAAACCACGAGAACATTCTGTCTGGATGGTCGATCATGACGGGAATCGAAGCCCGGTCTCCCGAATGACGATTCAGTGTATAAACCAGCCGGCTTTTTGATCGACTCAGTAATATATAATATAAGTAATAGAATAATAATAATAATAATATAATAAGGTTAATTGGCGGATTACCAGGTTACTATACCCCTATTCAACAGAATGCTGTTTTTGTTCTTGAAAAATTGTTTTTCTCAATGAACCCATTTTAATATTCGCTACACAGGGTCAAACCGGTTCCGATTTTTTTTATTTTGATTATGTATAGCCTATATACTCTTTTAGAGTGCTCGGGTGTAGCTCTCGTCAACGTTTCTGTTGTTTCGCGTCTGACTTGGAAGTATTGTGATGTATAAAGACATGGAATAGCACTTCGATTGATGATGTGGACCCACAGAAGTGACGGGACAAACAATACAATTTCTTCACAAAAAAATGAAGTTTCTTCAGTGTTGATTCACTCATAATAAAATACATCTCGAGAGAGATACATTTTGAATTGATAGATGAATCAGCATAATGTATAAACCGTGTATATGGCGACAATGAAAAATAAAAATATGAAATATGAAACAATATACGGCAGTATAAAATTTGTGACAGTGAAAAAAAAATAATTGAAAGATATATTATTCATCTTCGTACCACAAATGAGTTTTCAAATGATGAATTCGCTTTCGAATTTCATTGTATTATTTATTTAAAAAAAGAACGAGTATAAGCGTTTGGAATTGCCCAAGTTTGTCCATTCCATATTTCATATGATGGCTGCATTCAGTTGGTAATGCATACTAGAATGTGAAGTCAATCGGACAGACAACTTAATCGTGGAGATTTTCATAAACGTGGCCTGTATCACGGAAACCTGACCTGCTCAGGTATAATTGCAGATTGTTAACGTGGCTGACACTTTCAACATTCAGTCATTTTGAAAGATGTTGACTGTTTCTGAATCTCGTCGCGACTCCCAGAATCCCAATCCCAGATTCGACTCGCAGAATACAACAGGTAGCTCATATAAATATAATGAAAAGCCCCCCCCTCTCCCCCTCACCACCCCGCCACTCTTCCCTCCTCCCTTTATCTCACAGTCTATAATAAATAATAATGATCATAATGAAATTCCGACTCACCGTAGTAATAAGATATGAAGATACCTAACGATTTAACGATTAAACGATTAAACGATATAACGATTTAACGATATAACGATCCAACGATTCAACGATATAACGATTTAACGATTCAATGATATAACGATCTAACATTTATTACGGTGATATTTATGCTCGTCATGGTGGTAATAGAATACCTTTTTCTTTCTGGATACCAGTAGAACAAATACATTTATTTTGTGAGTTTTCCTCGGTCTCTCTCCGACTTGAATTTTCCACCATCAGCTTTTCATTTGAAATTTTCACCAATCAAACTGTCCTGAAATATTGTGATGCTATATTGGTGGAAGTGCCGTGTTTCCTCCACCTCGCTCTGGCCGGTGGGTTCGAAGTGACTGACCGCGCGGTGCTCTCTTGCAACATGGTCCCGAGTCAAGGCCGAGAGCGGCTTCTCTGGATATGTCGTGTGGTCGGTCAGTCCAGGTATCCAGCATGCCGGATATATAATATATATATGTACACAATCATTGACAACGCAGAGTGGTTCATCAATGCTGCAGATATTCTTTCATTCATATATATATATATATATATATATATATATATATATATATATATATATATATATATATATATATGTGTTTTTTTTTTGAGAGCTGACCACCGACCGAGTTAGAACTGTCCTGAAGATGGCGGAGCAAATTCCTCCGAAACGTCGACATGAAGAGACTGAACATAGTGGCCAATAATCACATTTGTTCACATCTTATACGTATTACTTATATATATTATATCTATGATAATATAAATTAGTTGGATAAATAATCCGATCTCACTATGATATACATTTGTTCTTTCCGTGTTTTTTATCATAAATTCAAACCTAATTTGCATCTTCACATTCGTCTTCATCTATATACTTGTTATTATAGATTCCAACTCTGGTCCGCATTTTCGAAAGTCATCATCTCCGCCCATGACCCTATGATGTA
>OZ023336.1:34312245-34319745 GCA_964007535.1 Brachyptera risi
CTAACTGGCCTTGGTAATACTGGGCCTAAGACCCGCTATTACCAAGTCTAGTTATCCTTTATCTGACAGTTCGAACTTGTTATCACCATGGTTACCTGTGGTATTTGTTTTCACCAACTCTCAGATAAATACTAACTGAACTTGGTAATACTGGGCCCAAGTCGTAAAGGTTTGAACTAGTTGGCGTCTAGTTATATTCGAAACTCCGTGCCACAATCACCAATGCAGGAGTAGCTGTATCTGGTATAGTTAGTGTTGATATGATCATCGTTACCCATGGTATTTGTTGCCACTGACTCGAAGAATAAAATTGACTTTGTAATATCTGACCTTAGAAGTCATTGTTCCCCAATTGAAAGTAAAGATGAGTACATAGATTTGTTTCAAGATGCATTGAGGGTTTGTTTGCGGAACGGGCAAACCTCTCTCTATCTCTCTCTCTCTCTTTTTCTCTCTCTTTCTCTTTCTCTCTCTGCAACCCTCAATGCATGTTGGGTTTGTTTGGACCGGACACCACAAGGGCGATCTTACTACTCGAAAGGAAATGATTATGCGACTTATTTATACAAATGCTCACTAAAATATATCTTACTGCCAAGATCAGAGATGATATTTTTTGATAATCATTCTTTATAGGAAAATAAATCCTTACATGGATATTCATTTTCTCACATTTTCCTCAGTTCCATCCAAATTTCTCTTCCTTACAAATTCTAACTCTCCAATGGCGCATATAACAACTTACCAACAGCACGGCTGTATGGCGGTATGGATGAGCGGACGACGATGATGATGAGGGGAAAGCATGTTTACAAATTCCATGCCATATTCGGGACTCGAACAAGCGTACGTCTGCCAATCATCGACTCATCTGTCTGATTCGAACGGACGCCTTCCTTTCTTCTTCCGCTCATCAACACATTCGAACCATTTCATTTCGTTTGTGAATTTTGTACATTTATAATTTTCAGAATCATGTTTGTCTTACCATTCGAAAATGATCATCAGGGAACTTTATCAGGTCATTTTATAACTTATTTTATTTCATAACTTTTATAAATTGAAAGAACGATGGCCACACATTGTAGCTGCGTGGGTTCAAATCCCGTAAAAGACATGGATTTTTGTGTACATCTTCTCACGTACCATCACTTCATCGTGTCATTATCACCTGCTCATTCGTACCCCCATATGAACCAGCTTTTGAAGGGGTCGTCAAGCAAACAATCGATCGAAAGTGCCAGACTCCGCAAGATACAGAATCTTAGGAACAGAACGAAAAAGAGCCGCTTCCATTTTTTTTTTTTTTTAGAGTTATAGAATAAGGACCCAGATGCAATCTCAAGTTCCATGTCAATTTGACTGACACTCGACTTAACTTGTAATTACTTTGTTGTCCTCGTCTTACTGCGTAATTGTCACAAATAATGACGTCACGTTTTCCACCACGTGACTTCTTCTTCTTCTTCTTCTTTTCTCCGGCGTCGGTTCGTTACCCGCGCGCAGGCCTAATTGGTCTGTCGTGTTTCCCTTTGTACATCGCAGATGTGCCCCAATTGGCTCGGTGAAATCATTGCCTTGGAAACTGTTATGACGTCAAGTGGGGCGTGGGATCGAGTCCCGGTAAAGGCAAGAGAATTGGGAGCGTCATTCATCTAATAACCTACCAATAACCAGTGTGGTGTTGGAGTTTGAATCAATAATAGTCATATTACAAGATCAAGAATTTCTTTATTGACAATGTACTTTCTTTCACTCGTAATAGGCTTCTGTGACTTGACATTTTTTCATTTTTTTTTTCTATTCATTCAGTATTAATGCTTGATATAAATCAATTCGTTACAGACTTACAATTAATTTAGTTACATACAAAAATGATAATGATAATAATAATATTATAAATGAAATTGGAATCTGTGGTACATATAATCGGTAATGAGAATAATTTCTGTGAAGAAAACAATATATAACAAAATGGTTTGAAACTCGGTGATGCATGTATACTGAAATAAGTTGAAGCAAGATTGTTATAAGACCTTATGACCTTAAATTGAAGAATGACAAACAATCGTTACTATAGCAATACAGCGAACTGATGAACTACCAAACATTCTGGTTGGCCGATTCCAACTGGTGGACATTGTTGTCTGTGTCTTTCAACAATGGGTGACGTCACTTGACAGAAGCCTGTTGTATGATGGAATAAGAGAGTCTTGTTTGGAGTGAAGTACAACGTCAGACGGAAGGGGGGGGGGGGATACTTGGAGATACCCCCTTTTTGAACTTATTGGACTTTCCAATTATGAACGTATTATTTTTTACCATAAATTGAGTTTTTGTATAATTAAATGTGGGAACAATTCAGTGTTTTCAATATTAGTACATATACATGAAACATGGAAATCTCATACATTATACATTATTATACATTAAAATTGGAAATATTTAGTGGATATTGTTGTGAAAGATGTACATTTTAAAGTTAAATTCATGTCGCGAATGAGAATATGATTTCGAGTCCAAAATTAAAGTAGAATTAATTGACTTTTTCTGAGACCAAAAGTCTCAGAAACGGCTCGCTAAATATCTCTATTCTCGTCATTTCAAATTTGTTTCCATTTCAGATGAATTGTGTATCAATTGAAGAATAATAGAATAGAATATTCGAAACAAATGTTCAGAATTTGAATTATAATTATTATTATATAATTTTAATTATATATTTATATATCGGGTTTTTAACGACGCACTATACCGATGGCTACGATCTATTGGCATCGGTGGATGATGAATGAGATGATGGGATGATGAGATGAAAGGTTATTTTATTAGGTGTTTTGGATAATGGGAAGAAGTCGGTCTTGGCCTGTTGTTAAGGAACCATCCCAGTATCAACCTGAACGAAAGAAAGAAACCAAGAAAAACCCCTGTCAGGATGGTCGACCATGGCAGGATCCGAACCCCGGTCTCCCGAATGACGGTTCAGTGTGTAACACTCGGCCACGCGTCTCGGTAATTTTAATTAGAATATCAGAATAATTCCCCGAGGAAAATTATAGTTCATAACCACTAATAACTACTGGTGATGTATTTCAAACTAGTTTATCATACAGTCACGTTATTATCTATTTCCATCAAATTCTCTTGAAATTCGTGTTTATATATCTGTTTGAATATCGATTCATTTTGAAATGCAAATGTACCAGTTTATCGGCCACGTTTTACACCTCTATTTCTTCTTCTAACGGAAGTTCCCGGTATCAACACGGCGCAGTCTTCCTGTGACAACATATCCTCCCTGGAGCGGTGTCCGTCCCTCGGGCTGACTGATGACGTACACGAGTCACACCCCTCTGACCGACTGCAGTCTTCCCTATGCAGGGTTGGCAAAATCCAGGGATTCATCTTGAAAAAAAGAAAAAAAAATACAGTAGTTTTTCTTTGAAAAAAATAGATTTTATCGGGTCTAAAGAGAATCTTGGAAAAGCAAACGTGTGCAAAATTCAGTGAATAAATTCATCGATTTAATTTTTTTTCGCGATTCGACTTGAACTTCTTGGAGTGAAACAAAATCAAACCGATTATTACACATTGAAGAGTCAGTATAATATATATCTGGTGACTTTTCTCACCATAACGTCGAGACCTTGATCTACGATTATTGTTTCCCAAACAAGGCCAAGGTTGAATTAATGAGACCGTTCAGAAGCGGCACTTCAATTGGTTGTTTTAGACTTCGAGGCGGTCTTGTAGTCACCAAATATAAATCGAATTATGTATAAATAAACTATTTTATTTACATTTTTTCAAATTTTATTTTTTTCAATTAAAAACGTCCAACTTCGACATCAGGACTGCGCTGACGAGACTTTTTAGCCGCAAACGCTTTTTCGCTAAACGTCCTTTAGTTTCCAATAGATCCGGTTTTCATGATATTTCAATGACTTTCTTCATTCGGCTTCGAATTTCTCAAGTGAAACAAAGTGGAACCGAAATCGATTTAAGCCTACAAATGAAAATAACGAGTTATTTATTATTTATATTGCTTTCAACGACACACTGCAATGATGACTAAGATCTATTGGCGTCGGATGAATGATTAATAAAGAATGACATGAAGGTTTATGAGGAAATGGAAAGGACAGTGGAAAGGAAGCAGTCGTGTCATATATTGTAGGAATCATCCCAGCAGCATGGCCTAGGTTACAGAGGAAAACCATGAAAACCCCCGTAGAGATGGACGATGGTGGAAATTGAACCGAGGCTCAGTTTACCCTCATCTCTCTTGTTTCATGATATCGAACCAAGTGCGTTATATAGCACATGTGTCGGTATATTCGTCACAATTACCGCTGTATAACTCGGAATTATACATGCTAACTCTAGGAATAAGGCTAATTAACTGGACTTGGCAATACCGAGCCTTATACTGCTTCAGTTGGTTCGGCTGAAGAAAAAATAAGAAACTGTTGAGAACCAGAAAAAATACGAACCAGACCAAAAACAGAAAGCACTCAAGTCCAGAAATACGAGTATGATTGGAAATCGATTGACAGTTCGCTAAACTGACTGTTTTTACACACATTCTCGAAGGAATGTTATTATTTCGTTGTGCAAATATTCAAACTGTTTGCTGTTTCACTTTCTTTCGTGAAGTAATTTTATTTTCTGATAATTATTAATTGATCGATAATTGACATAGATTTTTCTTTTCTTTTCTTTTTTGATCTCAATTTATTTATTCACCTCTTGGAACAGTAACATTTCACCACAGCCTTCTTTATACAGATAATTCTTCTCTGATTATAAGAAATGAATGATTTGAATAAAGAAGGCTGTGCATTTTACATATTGAGTTAAAAGTAGGCCTACATGTTTTGAAATTGGTCAATATTAATAATATTTTATTACGCATAATTATCTACATTTCCTGAATACTTTGCTGAGTTCGATTTTTATAATTACTCCCGCGTTCTCATCAGCTGGATGTAATTATTACTTCTTTGTTTATATCATTCTATAAAGTGAATTTCTTGCGAAGAATCCTCGCAAAATCAACGTAAAGTTAGCTAATCAACAGCGCAAACATTTGAACAAAACTTCTTACAACCTGGTTTATAATGTGTCCCCTCCCGCACCCCTCTCTCCCTCTCCCCCTACCCCTCGCACAACCACCCGTTGTTCGATCTCAAAGACTCCATCTTCTCAAAATGAATATAATAATGTGAGGTTGAATAAATTTACGCTCAACATTTTCTCCCTTGATACCTATACGACCTCAGTGTCAAAATAATATATATAGCCTACTATATCGTATAGTGAGCTTCGGTGTGAACATAGTGTATAGCGAAATTACTGCAAAATATTCATATAAGTAACTTCAGTCGAGCTTTAGTGAACATATACATTAAAAACAAATTATTTAATTTTTTAAATTAAAAAATTATTAAAAAATTTGAAAAATTAAAAAATTACGGATGAACAAAATTGGATCCTTGTTCACAAAGACTTATAAGTACATAACTGTGGTGATAACAAAATAAATAATTAAATTATACTCACAAAACATAAGAATGACAAAAGTTTCAGCATGAATTCACAGTTCGTCACTGATCAAATATGCACATATACCAAATGAAAAAAAAAATGAAGCTCCCGATAAACTGAAGTAACTATTGTTGCTTCCATGAGAAAGATTATACACATAATTAGAAGACACTTATATTGAGATCATAACAAAATCAAAACTTACATCACTCGAAAACGGTTGCCGTGATTATATATATATATATATATATATATATATATATATATATATATATATATATATATATATATATATATATATATATATATATATATATATATATATTTATATATATATATATATATATATATATATATATATATATATATATATATATATATATATATATATATATATATATATATATATATATATATATATATACATCTTTTCGTGGTAGATCCATTCGCCTCTGGAACGATCTCTCCCAAGACGAAATGGGTGATGTATTAATAATAAATGAATTAATAAATAATAATATCTATTAATAAATAAAGACTCTGGCTTTGCCTGAAAGGTTGCCATATGGCACAGAATGACAATAAAATAACGTCCTGTAATATTAGAATGTCAAATTAAAATATTTCACCGATTGTAATATGATGTTTATCTGCGACTAATGGCCGTGTGAATGATTTCTCTTGAAATCAATATTGAGCCTTTCAATGCGAGTAAACATATTGAATCTATAAAATCCCTACGTAAACTAAACTTTACAAAAATCTACAAAGAATCTGGATATAGTGCCCCTAGCTCCTATGAAAAGTCCAATAACAGATATCTTATTGACGTTGTATGTTCTTTGCAAATATGCAATTGTTGGTTCATAAATGTCCCTTTTCTCCTCATCTACTTGTGTTGCTTGGTTGACGTCAGATTCGAATCGCACTGTTGGATCCTGGACTTATTTTTTAACAATTTACCATTGTAGATCGTCCGCCCTCGTGATATCACAAAATATAGAAACCAATCAAGTGGACAGTGAAGCAGGGGAAATAGGGACATAAACAATCAAGGTATCTAAAATGTCCCCTGCTTCGTATAAGTCACGCCCATCTACAATTGTCAATTGCGATTATGTCAAGTCTACGGTTGCTGTCATTCTCGCCCAAACAGTGGTCTTCCTCGTATACACGATACATAACGTGTGATAATGGCACGGTCCGTGGTGAGCCATCTCTCAAACCAGATGAGTAGTGTTCCATAATTCCCACTCATATTATGTTAATTGAAGATTAAAATACAGACTGAAATGGAATTGAATTGATATTCTCTTTACTGTCGAATTCCAGTACGATTTAATCCGGCTCAAGTGATACTGGCATCAACTTCATATTCCTGAAAAAAAATGATACAGAAAAAAACACAGCTGGTATTAACATTTACCTTGGATTAAATCTATCGTACCGATAGCTGCCGCAGTACGATTACGATAGATTTAATCCAAGCTTTTACCACAGCTTATTCAAAGCCTGCTTGAACCTTGTTAATACCAAGCTTAGAACGGGTTAAAGTCAGTCTGGGATTATCTAGATGATGCACCTCTGCGGTATTATGATGGTCGAATGGTTTTCCGGACGAGATTTACAATTAAAAACAGCTACATCTTTCAAAAGCATCAAATTATTGATTACTCGCATCGAGTTTTTACATACAATTTCCGTGTTTAGACAGATTTGTTTTGTCGTGGGTACATGTCAGCCCGCTAGCTGATGTACTGAGACTAGTGGTCGAGTGACTAGCACACTGAACCGTCATTCAGAAAACCGGGATTCGTTTCCCACCGTCGTGGCGATTTTTTTTTGTGGTTTACCTCTGTCGTTCAGGTCAATACTGGAATGGTTCCTTATCAACAGGCCACGACCGACTCCCCCCTTCCCGCTATCCAAAAATATACCTGATGGAATAACCTT
>OZ023336.1:34322245-34333760 GCA_964007535.1 Brachyptera risi
AAATCACGTCTCGTGCTGTCGCTGAAATACCTTCAACGATGTCAAACCCATTTGTTATAGTTGTGCCAATGTGCGCGGGCTGGGTTGCGCACGGACTCACATACACATGGACACACATACCTATAGCCATAGCCTTATAGCTACTTTTCAATAATAACAAATGTTAAAATCTCCTGATATACATCTTTTCCAAGTTTGATGTAGGCCCTACTAATCATCATTCGTCATTTGCAATGTTTCTAAGGTATGTTATACTTTTTCAATGACTGAAATGTATGATGTAAGGAAGTGAGCAATTGAGTAATACGGAATATTTTCAATACTACAAATTAATCTCATCTCTCAATTTATGAAAAGTTATATTCACTTCTTTCCTCATTCAACTTCATAAGTTGCACACGGCTCTGACGAACGCGTTGAAACTAATGATTGACTTCATGAATACTTAATTAAGAGACTAATTAAAATAATACTTGTGTAATTGTAAAGAATTTCTTCTTTGATTAATTGAATGCTATAACCCAATTATACCGGAGTTTTAAAAAAAAAAATAAGTTTGATATTGCGAAATTATCTTTCGCACCTCTTCAGAAAGAATGGCTTTGAAGGGTGTGTGTGTGTGGGGGGGGGGGAGGGGGGGGGGAGCATGCAAGGTGCTTATGAAAATAGAAAAGTTCATTTTCACTATTTTCTCCATGTTCACGTATTTAATTGAATGAAAATCCCAAGATAATTTCATGCTCTTTAATTAATATGACATTTTATTTTTGTCAATTCAACGAGTTTCACGATGTGACGTCATTAATGAGCACCAAGAATGTGATGACATTATTTGACTTATTATCATAAAACTGGTCGAATGCACAAAAATAGAATGTCCTATTAATTAAAGAGCATTTTTTTTCATTTTTTTTTAATAACATCGAAATTTGATACAAAATCATTGTTTCCCAATTAGGGCTAAGGATGAAAGATGGGATCGTTCGGACGGGGCACCACAAGGACGATCTTACCACCCCATTTTGATTAGATAGAAGTCTTTCATTTTTCGAACGTCCGGAACACATTATAACTGTTTCTGTGATATGTATCCGGACACAAAACACACGAATGTCGATATCTTCCACTTTTAAGTAAGTCTCTTGAGCAATGATCATTTCTTTCAAAGAAATGCATAAAATCAAAGATCATAAAATATAACCACGTCGTTGACGCGCCGTTAAACCACAATATTAATTCATTATCTTGTTGATTCAATTACATTGCTTCTTGAACATGGATAAAAATTGTGAATATGAATTTCTCTATTTACCGAACTCGAGAGCGGGCAAGCACGAGCTCGTCGTTTGATAGCTAGTCATACCTGGGTAAGGATGAGGATGAGGAGGAGGGGAAGGAGGGGGGGAAGAGGGGTCACGGTATGCCAGGGCATGAGTTGATAGTATAAACTCGATGTCTAGGGGCGCCGATAGACTAGCGCGCCGAACTCATTTTAACACAAACGCCGTTAACTCGCCAGCTCACACTCTTGATATACAGGTTCATATCCTTTTTGGTAATCGAAAATATTCATCTAGATTTTTGCCAACAAGAATGTTGTGTATTTTTTCGTTTGAAGAACGTTTTATAAATACATTCTTCATCAGTGAAGAATAAACCAACAACTTTATTATTATTATAATACCATAATATTATAATATATATATATATATATATATATATATATATATATATATATATATATATATATATATATATATATATATATATATATATATATATATATATTACATTATTTTATAATTATTAGACTACAACAGTCTAATTGAACTAAACCTCAATAACATTCGGTTTCAACCATTCAAACTTTCCAACATAAATCATAATTTACTATCAAATTCAACCTTTCTCTCTCTGAATACATGAAATTTACCCAGCTTATACACATCTATGTACCAATATTATATTAAGAACCGTTCCCTCTTGGTATAAATTTCATTCAAATGTATCAACTTTTCCTTCTTTCCCACACACAGGCTCCGGCTTATGTGGGTTCTGTTTTTCAGTAATCAGAAGTTATTAGATCATATTTATGTATACATGTATCTTGTAAAACATTATTAGACGAGCTTTAGCGAGGATTCAATTTGACATACTGAAAAAAATTGGTGTTCGTTTTTATGTTTTTTTTTTTTTTTTTTTTTTTTTTTTTATGTTTTTTTGTCGGTTCTCCACAGGTCAAACGGCTACAGCTATCAACTTCAAACTTTTTTTCATTATGGTTCCTCATCTAACTTAGATCTGTATAGTTTTGTGGCAATATCGGATGTTACCTTTTTTTTTTAAGAATTTTAGAAATTTCAAAAAATACCAATTAGAATAACACGACGGAAAAAAAGAAAATATTTTTATTTTCAAGAAAAATAAAATTCCGCGTGAAGTTGAGTTACATTATTATACACATTTCTGAAAACTTTCAGCTTGATCGGGTCAGCCATTTCGAAGAAAAACCATAAAATGTGCTAAATTGGTACCACTCGAGCAGTTTTTACCCATTTATAACTTGAATGTCACACAATTGGCGAATGTAGACAAAAGTTTGGCAAAAAAGTCGACATACTATTACTATCCGCTCGTCTAACAACGCATATATGGCGTTTTCCTAGTAATAACAAATGTCAGAACCTCTGATTCCGAGGAAAACTCGTGTGTGTGAGGTCAAATATGTTTGTCTGTTTTCAGTCGTATATACCAGTATAGTATCCGAGGTTTGAAGTATTGTATTTCATCAACATGTACGCCTACGTAACAGAAAGTCGATGTTCCTCAAACAAATCTTCCAGGCAGACTAAACAGGATCTTCTGGAAGAGGCACCACAAACCAAGGCAATCATTACGTTCTCAAAACAAACTCGTTGGAAAAACTAGTTGGCCTAAATGAATGAGTTAATGTATGTAAATTATTAAAAAAAAATTCCAATTACTCGCAAAACGCAAGGCGTTAGTTCTGGCAAGAGCTAAGGAACCATCTCAGTATTGACCTGAACCACAGGGAAACCACAGAAAAAAAACTTTCAGAATGATCGACAATGGCTGGAATCGAACCCTGGTCTACTGAATGACGGTTCAGTGTGATAAACACTCGACCACTCGTATCAGATAACCCAATGAGTGAATAAAGAGTGCATTTTCCCCGTCCTCTAACCACCGTATCCAGTGTTGGAGTGGTGCCATGCTCGTGTCGACCTCGAGGACAAGGAGGCGATGTTGCTGCCAGCACGTTCCCCCTTCTCCCTCTTTCCGATAAATCACCCCCCCCCTCACCCCTGCCCAGTGTTCGGTGATGTGACTGGTGAGAACCGAGATATTGGTGGAAGGGCCGTGTTTTCCAGCTTGCCGTGTGTGTGTGTGTGGATTCGCTTAGATTCGAGTGAAATTTCAAAGTCATTTTCATTGATGAGATTATTTTTTGACTTTTATAAATCAGATTGCATCACATAAGAATCAGGAATATTTTGTTAATTATTTTTCCGAATTTTGATTTTCTGATCATTCATTTGGTATGAAGGCCCATCAGCTCAGAACGGTTACTATATAAGAAACAAAATGCAATTCAAATGAAATTGAATCAGTTTTCCGAAAAATTCGAATATATTATCAATATTCAGTAGGCCTACTATTCTATTTTTATTTCAAGTTTGAACATAAAATGGCGATATAACATTTCAATTAATCAACAAATGAGCCGTCCTCGTTAATTACAAGTGAACAGCTGTTCGAGGTAAATCAACAATCACACACCTGCGGTCACCAAAAATGGATTTTCTCAAAATTGAATTCAAAAAAAAAATTTTTTAACCCACGCATATTTCATATCTAAATGCAGTATAGCCTATACCTAAAGTGCGTGTACAGTGTCCGCCAGTTTTCATGCGTGTAATGTCAGTACATTTTCTCCAGAATGCATTGTATAATGTGACTTGATCGACCACTTTATGTGTTCTCAAGTGTATCTACTCCAACGATGATTGTACAAGTTCTATCCCTCACCTCCTTATCATGCACACATATAGGAAGTGATCCGTAAGTATTATTGCAAGCGTGTCTCTCTTCTCTTATCTCTATCAAAACAATATGTGTGGAGGGGCGAGCTATGTGGAACATGCGTGATGAAGTGAGAAAGAGCTATAGGTTTGAGTGGATGCTGAAAGAGATAGAACTGTAACTGTGTCACATGCGTGGGAGTGTGATAAAATTCTAGGCCTGCCTGAATCATTGGATGAGCGTAGCAAAGACTATTTCAAGGTACTCGATATTTTTTTTGTTCGCTCTCCACAGATCAAATGAAAGTGAAAATTCAGTTTAAACTTGACATCTAATTCGATACTGTATAATTTTGAGACGCAATCAGTTGCATCACTTCTGAGAAAACCCATCACGAAGTTGAAAAAAAAAATCCATGAGAATAGCCCAGAGGAGAAAATTCGTAAAAAAATTCACTGCGAATGAATGAAAATTCTCCCAGAATTTTACTGTAATAATGATACACACTAAATTCCGAATTCTCACATGAATCAGATCAGCCGTTCTGATGAAAAAATATATGATATTATTTTTTCACATCGATCAATTGACGACTAGTCAACCCCCCCCTCACAAACGCCCACAACCGCCCCCAAACGTCACAAAACAAAACATAATCAAGGTGGCTAAAGTAAGAAAGCAAGTAAGGGGCATAAGTAAGGCTGTTTGTTATGTGAGAAAATTGACATAGCGTATGAGAGTATCTCTAAATGCCCACATGGAGTATAGATCAAGGTAGCCTGCCGATAAGCCACGCCTATCACTATAGTGGTCAATTCGCTTTCAAGGATCCTATTAGGAATCTAAGCAACAAGTGTCACCAATTAATTTTCAAACGATTAAGGTCCGGTATTTCCAAGTCCAGTTAGCAGTTATCTGAGAGTTGGTGCAAACAAATAGTACAGGTAACCATGCTGATATCAACTTGTATCTGCCAGTTAGAGCTACTCCCACGTTGGAAATACCAGGCCTAAAACAAGTAATTAATAAATCAGGAAGGCAGTGACAACTGTTTTGACGTCTGATACACAGCTCTCCATTCATTATTATTTTTTTTTTGTATTTATTCATTCATTAATTATCACTATTTTCAATACAATACAATATAATTATGAATTGAGCACAACTTAATTCAAATAATAAATATTATTGATATACAATAAGATGGTACACAAAAAAACGGTACAAAAAAAAGTAATTACGTGACATAATTACATCACATTACATATAAATATACCCACATCGCTCATGGTACGATTTTCATTTAATTTAATTTCATTCATTAGCTTTTTGTTCATACCATTATATACGAGTTATAATTAAAATCATTAACATAACAAGCAGGTATTAAAACATATTAACGCATGTAAAGCGTTTTTCTTGTATATATACCGAGAGAGAGAGAGATAGACTAGTGTGTGAGTGTGACAGAGCTATCTGGATCATGTGTACCGAGAGAGATAACTATATCTGGAGCACGATGAGTGAGAAGACGGAAGAGGGAGGAGACCGTCTCCTGCAGTCTCGTGCGCTCGTAGGTTGGGGTAGGAAGCGTTTCTTTGCTTCCCATATATTTACGCTGGAGTCAAAGTAGCAGGCTAGACATTCGAGATGTGTATTTGTATTGAATATCGCGTCATTTCCAATTCAACTTCGTCGTTCACATGCCGTTATACGCGTAGATAATAAGTGTATATAAGTTAGGATCTATGATTGTTTCAGATTGTAGGAACTATTTATTTGCTTCCTGTATTCACGGCGGAGAAGACATTCGTGATGTGATGTTTATTGTTTTGATTGACCATCGCTTCATTTCCAATTGAACTTCGTCGTTCACATGCCGTTATGTGTTCAGGAAATAAGTGTCAATGAGTAAGGATTTGTGATTGTTCTATGTTAGGATAGGAAGCGTTTCTTTGCTTCCTATATTTACGGCGGAGTTATGGTAGCAGATACTAGACATTTTAGTGATGTGATGTTTTGATTGACCATCGCGTCATTTCCAATTGAACTTCGTCGTTCACATGCCGTTATGAGCTCAGAAAATAAATGTGTATAAGTTGGCATTTGTTGTGATAAGTTATTATAAATTTGTATATTATGAATCATACGAACCTCATCGTGGTGCATGGTGAATGCCTTCGCAAGTACTCGAGTAAGCTTGTTATTGATTTTAATTCTATTCAAATGTGTGTAGTTTAAATACTTGTGTCATCAAACAAGACTGTCACACAGAAGTGTTGACACTTCGTTAGGACCAAGTGCAGCGCGCTACAGCTTCAAACATTCAACGCTTTTGAAAGATGCAGTCGTGTTTCTTATTGTGAATCCCGTCCTGGAAATTAATTGTGTCCCAACATACCTCGTGTATCGTCGATATACCTTGCCAAAATACAGTAGAAATACATTGGTGATATTTGGGATTTTCAGATTTACAGACTTTTTATATGTTTGTATCGTCGAAAGAGAACGGTTCCGAGCGACCGTCGCCGCTATCGCACACCAATAACGCCCGGGTGGTTCCCGCCGTCTTCTCCTGTTGATTCATTTGTGTCTTCATAAATCTCAATTTTAAATAAAGACTATGCCATAATATATATATATGGCTGTCAAAGACACGCATAATGATAATCAAATATAAATTAATTGAGAAGAGGAAACATACAATAATATTACTAGTCAAACGCGAAATATGCGTTGTAAGATGAGCGAGATATCTGAATAAGGTATAAAAGTCCTTGAAGGAGTTCTACCCTTGCTACTTTATCGACTCTGGTATTCTACACACCTTGATATCTGAATAAGCTATTAAAGTCATTAAAGTAGTTCTACTCTTGCCACTTTATTGACTCTGTTATTCTACACACCTTGACGCATATAAAAAATACTTCATTGTTGGTCAACTCTTGAATCTAGAAAGCAGTGAATCTCGACAACTTAATTCTGTCACAATTTGTATGATATATTTTATGAATATTATCAGTCATTTTATTTTTTTTCTTCAAAACGACTGATCAGAATTGCTTTAAAAATCGTAATAATGTGTAAAATTCATGTATACACATTTAGAGAAAATTTCATCCCATTTGGAGAGGTTTTATTTTTCAACATTTTCCGCACAGCCAAATCTTATGGGGTTTTTAGAAACTTTGAGATGATGATTCTCAAAATCGGTCCGACCGATTCATCCCAAAAACTATACAGTTCTAAGTTGGATGAGTTTGCGTGTACAAAAAAAGTTTCATGTTGATCAGTCAACCCTTGCGACCTGTGGAGTGCTTACAAAAAAAAAAAAAAAAAAAAAAAAAAAACACACACAGACAAAGCCCTATAAGAGTGGGATGGAGACTTTGCTACGCTCATCAAATAACAATTAATTATATGAAAAATATTCCAAATAAAAATCTTAATAAGATACACACAATATTAAACACACAACACACATTAACACAGATTAAACATCAACATTAACACACATTAAACATACAATAATATTAATAACAATTAATTATATAAAAAATATTCCAATGATAATAATAACTTCAGCATGGATAATTGGTTGAGAAATGATGGTGGAATATAATGAGAACGTCTATTAGTATAAACAGTATTATGAAAATTATACTGGGACTGTCATTCAGGAGACCAAGGTTCGATTCCCGCCATGGTCGACCATCCTGACAGGTTTTTTTTGTGGTTTCCTTCTGTCGTTCAGGTCAATATTGGGATGGTTCCTTACCAACAGGCCACGACCGACTCCTTTCAACACTATCCAAAAACACCTGATGAAATAACCCTTCATCTCATCATCCCACCATCTTCATATATCATTCACCGACGCCAATAGATCGTAGTCATCACTACAGTGTGTCGTTAAACCCGATATAAATAAGTGAGAATTATATATAAAAATGAGATGAAGATGATGAATAAGTGATGCTATGAGTGTGTTGTGTGTTTTCTCATGATGGCAATGTGAACCGTTTTGAAGGCAAGATCTTATAGAGTGCACAACTGTTATTATATTACGACGAATTGTCATGTTGGTACCACAGAATCGTGGTTTACAGCACACATAAGCTAGAAAAACTGTTTCTCTTACAAATGCCGAGGAAAGCTTAAAGTTTATTTGCTTTTCTCGTTCTAAAGGTTCGTGTTGTTGTAACAAAGTGGTTCTCGGCCTCCTAGAGTTTGTGATGTCACAGTCCAGGAAATATTGAGTTCAGTATGAAGAGAGAAAGAATATTATGAAATATTAGAGTGTCCCCAGTCATCGTAGATCAAAAAGTTTTTCCCCAGGATAATTTCATAGAAATAAATGATACTACAACTCGGACCGTGCTAGAAATAAGATTAACAAGTACATCATCTGATGCAGAAAATATTCGTCGAGATAGCTGAAAAGGAAGACATGGGATGATGAAAGGAAAACCGAAAAACGCATGCCTTATATGCTGGTCTAGAACCCACACTCACGAACACTACACGAATTCATTGCGGATCTTCGTATGTACATAGATACCAGGGCCCTTATTCTATAACAGAAAACGAAAAGGAAGCGCGAAGAAGCGCGAAGAAAATGTTAGAGCCCATTTGATACACCATGTTGAAGTATACAGAAGAGTCGGAACAAAACGAAGACTGGTTACAGAATAAGGGCCCAGGGCCCGGATTCACAAAGAGTCCTATCTTTATAGGACGTCCCAAGTTGAAACCATTTTACTGAGTTGAGACCAATATTGGTCCTAGCTCAGTGAAATTGTCCCAACTTGAGACCAATATTGATCCTAGCTCAGTGAAATTGTCCCAACTTGAGACCAATATTGGTCATAGCTCAGTGAAATTATCCCAACTTGAGACCAATATTGGTCATAGCTCAGTGAAATTATCCCAACTTGAGACCAATATTGGTCATAGCTCAGTGAAATTATCCCAACTTGAGACCAATATTGGTCATAGCTCAGTGAAATTATCCCAACTTGAGACCAATATTGGTCATAGCTCAGTGAAATTGTCCCAACTTGAGACTAATATTGGTCATAGCTCAGTGAAATTATCCCAACTTGAGACCAATATTGGTCCTAGCTCAGTGAAATTGTCCCAACTTGAGACCAATATTGGTCCTAGCTCAGTGAAATTGTCCCAACTTGAGACCAATATTGGTCCTAGCTCAGTGAAATTGTCCCAACTTGAGACTAATATTGGTCCTAGCTCAGTGAAATTGTCCCAACTTGAGACCAATATTGGTCCTAGCTCAGTGAAATTGTCCCAACTTGAGACCAATATTGGTCATAGCTCAGTGAAATTATCCCAACTTGAGACTAATATTGGTCCTAGCTCAGTGAAATTGTCCCAACTTGAGACCAATATTGGTCCTAGCTCAGTGAAATTGTCCCAACTTGAGACCAATATTGGTCCTAGCTCAGTGAAATTGTCCCAACTTGAGACCAATATTGGTCATAGCTCAGTGAAATTATCCCAACTTGAGACTAATATTGGTCCTAGCTCAGTGAAATTGTCCCAACTTGAGACTAATATTGGTCATAGCTCAGTAAAATTGTCCCAAGTTGAGACCAATATTGGTCCTAGCTCAGTGAAATTGTCCCAACTTGAGACCAATATTGGTCCTAGTTCAGTGAAATTGTCCCAACTTGAGACCAATGTTGGTCCTAGCTCAGTGAAATTGTCCCAACTTGAGACCAATATTGGTCCTAGCTCAGTGAAATTGTCCCAACTTGAGACCAATATTGGTCATAGCTCAGTGAAATTGTCCCAACTTGAGACCAATATTGGTTCTAGCTCAGTGAAATTGTCCCAACTTGAGACCAATATTGGTCCTAGCTCAGTGAAATTGTCCCAACTTGAGACCAATATTGGTCCTAGCTCAGTGAAATTGTCCCAACTTGAGACCAATATTGGTCCTAGCTCAGTGAAATTGTCCCAACTTGAGACCAATATTGGTCATAGCTCAGTGAAATTGTCCCAACTTGAGACCAATATTGGTTCTAGCTCAGTGAAATTGTCCCAACTTGAGACCAATATTGGTCCTAGCTCAGTGAAATAGTCTCAACTTAAGACCAATATTGGTCATAGCTCAGTGAAATTATCCCAACTTGAGACCAATATTGGTCCTAGCTCAGTGAAATTGTCCCAACTTGAGACCAATATTGGTCATAGCTCAGTGAAATTGTCCCAACTTGAGACCAATATTGGTCCTAGCTCAGTGAAATTGTCCCAACTTGAGACCAATATTGGTCCTAGCTCAGTGAAATTATCCCAACTTGAGACCAACATTGGTCCTAGCTCAGTGAAATTGTCCCAACTTGAGACTAATATTGGTCCTAGCTCAGTGAAATAGTCCCAACTTGAGACCAATATTGGTCCTAGCTCAGTGAAATTGTCCCAACTTGAGACCAATATTGGTCCTAGCTCAGTGAAATTATCCCAACTTGAGACCAACATTGGTCCTAGCTCAGTGAAATTGTCCCAACTTGAGACTAATATTGGTCCTAGCTCAGTGAAATAGTCCCAACTTGAGACCAATATTGGTCCTAGCTCAGTGAAATTGTCCCAACTTGAGACCAATATTGGTCCTAGCTCAGTGAAATAGTCCCAACTTGAGACCAATATTGGTCCTAGCTCAGTGAAATTGTCCCAACTTGAGACCAATATTGGTCATAGCTCAGTGAAATTGTCCCAACTTGAGACCAATATTGGTCATAGCTCAGTGAAATTGTCCCAACTTGAGACTAATATTGGTCATAGCTCAGTGAAATTGTCCCAACTTGAGACCAATATTGGTCCTAGCTCAGTGAAATTATCCCAACTTGAGACCAATATTGGTCCTAGCTCAGTGAAATTGTCCCAACTTGAGACCAATATTGGTCATAGCTCACTAAAATGGTCGTAACCTAAGACGTCCCAAAGATGGGACTCTTTGTTTGTGAATTCGGGCCCAGTTATACAATCATATATTACATTCATTCGGCGCAAAATGACCTGGATATCGAACCGCCGTAAAAACAAAATATCCATTCATTACATTTCATTCATATTCATACGAAAATAACTTCAAATGTACAAATAGAGCCAATAAAATCTATGAGTTTTTTCGTTCTGTTTTCGGAACGTTTCTGATGATTTTTCGTTTTTTTTTTCATTCCAATAAAATTGATCTAACCGAGATCATAACATTCATTTTCTGACCCGATAATCCAAGTTTTTTCTTCAGTTCGAAGCGCCAGTCTGGTTGTGACGATGATATTCTCACCTAAAAAAAAATATATATATATATAACCGGCACAGTAGCTGAGTGGTTAGCGCACTTGCTTCGTGTGACCCGGGAGGTGAAGGGACGTATCGGACCGTCCATCTTTACAGGGGTTTTTCGTGGTTTTCCTCTGTAGACTAGGCTAATGCCGGGATGGTTGTT
>OZ023336.1:34333960-34471460 GCA_964007535.1 Brachyptera risi
CAAGTACAGTTCAATTAATGTGAATCCTCAGACACTTGATGTTAATATAGATATCGCGTTGTCAAGTGATCTATGACCGGCACATGCAGTGCAGTGGTTAACGCGCTCGCTTGATGTGATCCGGTAGGTGAGGGACATATCGGACCAGGTTCTATCCCCGTCACCGTCCATCTCGTGGTTTCTCTCTGTAGTGGAGGATAATACTGGGATGGTTCCTACAATAAAGTCCACGACCGTTTCTTTCCCACTATCCTTCCCATTTCCTAAGAAACCTTCATCTCATCATCCCATCATCTCATTAATCATTCATCTGACGCCAATACATCTTATAGTTAACCCGCTGAAACAGGATTAAATCGTAGTGGAATGTGCTCTCTGAGTTGGATTCTGTTTGGGAGTTTAAAACCTCTGAAAATTCTTCTCCCGCTTTGTGAAACTCGATGTGGGGGGAATTGGTGAAACTCCCGCAATGACCCGGGGTGATTGAAAAGCCTGTTTTGTGAATCCGGGCCCTAGGGTGGAACAGCTTCAAATCAACCAGAAGATTTGTTTTTCACCTGGCCAAACACCGCCTGTGATATTGCACCGAGTTAACAGGGATCAGACGTCCGAAAACAGACTTTTATTTCGATCAAATGCTACGATAGCCACAGCTTGTGGTGCGGTATGAGATGTCAACATTCTAATACCGAGAAACACAGGCATTTTCAATACCTTCAAGTTGGTATGAATGCCAACCAAGATGCATTGAGGGTGCGTTTGCCGTTGGCAAGATGGTTGACAAAGCCGTTTTCAGACGGCAAACGCAACCCTCAATACATCTTGATGACAACAATATAAACTCTAGTATAGCTGAAAAATAAAAAAAGATGACTTCCAAACTCTTCTCATTCCAATCTAGGTTAAAAAAAACACATTTTTCAGCTGTATTTACGCTTGACAATAATTGACCAATGTAGCTCGTCCGCCCTCGTGATGTCACAAAATATAAAAACCAATCAAGTGGACAATGAAGCAGGGAAAAATAGGGACATAACCAATCAAGGTATCTAAAATTTGCCCTGCTTCGTATAAGTCACGCACCCATCTACATTGGTCAATTAGGCGAGATGAGTTGTAAATAGCTATATTTTATACTATCTTGCGGGTACTGAGAATAACTGCATTCCTCGGCATTAGAATTAGGATATCTCTTACCATTCGAAAGTTATCACTGACAATTACTGATATTTCACTAGGGCCCAGTATTACCAGTTCTAGTTAGCCTTTATCTGACAGTTAAAACTTGTTATCACCATGGTTACCTGAGGTATTTGTTTTCACCAACTCTCAGATAAATATTAACTGGACTTGGTAATACCGGGCCTAAATCGACTCATTAAACATTCGACTTTCAACAAATGAATAAATAAATTCTAATGAATTATTGCTATTGCTATTGTTTTTTCTGTTTATTTTACTTATTAATAATCTTTATGTGTTTTGTAGTGTTCTTTTTCAAAAATAATGTTTTCTTATGTAACCTAGTTTTAAGATCTTTGCCACCAATAATTGTATTAACTGAAAAGTAATTCAATAAATAAATAAATTCAAATGGATAAATATTTTAAATGTGTCACATAATTCATCGTGCTAAGCCCATCGATATAGGCCCATTATCAATTCATTTTACTCTTATTTTTTTCTCTTCTATTCTAATTAGATGAGCGTAGCAAAGTCTCCATCCCACTCTTATAGGGCTTTGTCTGTGTTTTTTGTTTTTTTTGTTTGTTTGTGGGCACTGCACAGGTCGCAAGGTTTGACTGATCAACATGAAACGTTTTTTGTACGGGCCAACTTTTACAACTTAGAACTGTATAGTTTTTGGAATGAATCGGTCGATTAGATTTTGAGAAATATCATGTCAAAGTTTTTAAAAACCCCATAAGATTAGGCTGGGTGAGAAAATTTGAAAAAATGAAACCTCTCTGAAAAAAATAAAATTTTCTCTGAGTGTTCAAACATAAATGATACACATAACCACCATTTTGTAAGCAATTCGAACCAGCCGTTTCGAAGAAAAAAATTCAAATAACTGTTTTTATACATCAAATATATGGAAATGAGCCAAGATTCACTGCTTCCTAAATTCGATATTTGCCCAAGCATTAAATATTCTTCATATTCGTCAAGGTGTGTAGAATACCAGAGAAGATAAAGTAGCAATTGAATGAAGGACAAAGTGTGTAGAATACCAGAGTCGATAAAGTAGCAAATGTAGGATTGTTATTATACCTTATTCAGATATATCGCTCATCTTACAACGCTTATGTTGCGTTTGCCTAGTTATAAGTATTTGTATCATTATCTCTCCATTATGGCAACTACGGTTGACAGCAGGCTATTTGTTTGTTTTAGTAAATAGTTCTCTCTCTCTCTCTCTCTCTCTCTCTCTCTCTCTCTCTCTCTCTCTCTCTCTCGCTCTGCGTATTGAAAACGGTCATTAATTCAACACTAACGGCTATTGCCAGCATTAGGTATATAATCCTGAAAGCTTTTGGGTGTGGCGACATTATATATAACTTGACTGTGGCAATAACTGGGACAGACTTTCTCGTGGGGATTGGGGTTAACTGTCTGACGGCGATTGACGAGTAACCATATGATTTATCGTCTCATCTCATTGATTAATATATATATATATATATATATATATATATATATATATATATATATATATGAATATATATATATATATATATATATATATATATATATATATATATATATATATATATATATATATATATATTTATTTATATATATATATATATATATATATATATATATATATATATATATATATATATATATATACATATATATATATATACACATATATATCTATATATATATATATATATATATATATATATATATATATATATATATATATATATATACATATATATATATATATATATATATATATATATATATATATATATATATTGGGTTTTAACGACGCAATATACTGATGGCTACGATCTATTGGCGTCGGTGGATGATGAATGAGACGATGGGATGATGAGATGAGAGGTTATTTCATCAAGTATTTTGGATGGTGGGAAGGAGTCGGTCGTGGCCTGTTGTTAAGGAACCATCCCAGTATCAACCTGAACGACAGAGGGAAACCACGAAAAACCCCTGTCAGGATGGTCGACCATGGCGGAAATCGAATCGCGGTATCCCGAATGTTGGTTCAGTGTATTATCACTCGGCCACGCGTCTCGGTCATCTTATTGATTAATAATATAGGGTAGAGGGAAGTTGAAGGGAATTTTACGAGAATGGAACCAAATACGGGACTTGAACCCACGCCCGATAGTACGTTAGGAAACACTGAGTACCCCCTTCCCCCCCGCCCTCCGGGGAATGGGGTTGGGTCAAGAAGAAATTCTTATTATGGCGATTATAATAATAGAATTATCATATCTAATATGATATTCATTCTCTTTCATGGTTTTCATGTCATCATCCCATCATCTCATTAATCATCCATCTGACGCCAATAGATCTTAGTCATCATTACAGTGCGTCGTTAAAACCCAATATAAAAAATAAAGAAATAAAAGCTTTGCATTTGAATTACATAGAGGCGTTATTGTATCCATTATGTATGTATACCTCTACTTGCCATATCGCACATTTTTATATTTTATTTTTTTAAAGTAGAATTTTCCTTTTTTTTTTCATTTTTCTGCTATTTATTGATATAAATCATCACTGTCATCAAGTTGTCAAGATATGAATGACAAGTGGTGTTGATTCGTCTCATAAAGTTGGTTTAATGTAAGTATATTGGCGTTATTGCATCCCTCAATCCTATCTGAAGGCCTACAGTCATTATCAGAACGATCTTCAGTTGTTGTTGTTGTTGTTGTTGTTGCTGTTGTTGTTGTTTTTATTGACACTCTTATTGAGAAGGTACAGGATGTATCCTACACGCTAGAACCCAGGACCCTTACCTAATAAATGTCGTGCTAGTGCTAGCTAATTCCGAGAGGCCAAGACTTTGATTGGTTAATATCTCCCAGGAGAGCTACCTGTCATGGCAACGTGTCTGGTCTCTGTGTATTTCCATTGTTGTTAGCACAAAATCTTAGAGCTTCTCATGAGGTGGGCTCCGGAATGCGATGAATTATTCAGTCCAAGAGAACGTGAATTCTTTCTCACGATATATTGTCATTGTTAGTAGCTTTTTTAGTAAACATTAACCAATGGGCATCCTAGTATCTTGGAGCTAGCTAGCACTAGCACGAAATTTATTAGGTATGTGTCCAGAAAGCTTAGTTGGGCTCGACTGTGGTGTAAACATGAAGTGTCAATGAACTAACGTGAATACGAGATAAAATGTCAAATTATAGTTGGAAGAACATCATCAGGATCAGGAACAGGCCTGGAAATAAACAATTCATACAACAGAATATATATAATGGTAATAAAGCGATAGAAAAAATAAATACGTTTTCAGGTTTATTATACGATTTGTTTAAAAAATATTCTGTCTATTCACTCGCCTTAAATGTCTACCACAATTTCTTTGCCGACACTTTCTCTCATCATTTACTTCCTTTCCTATTTCCAAATATAGCCCACAGCCATGGTCATTCTCTTTTCTTTCTTGTGAACTTTGGTTCCAATTCTTTTTTACCATCTCTTAGTGCTCAACCATTACCGAATTTCATTCTCAATCTTCACAATAATTCCCATGTCCATTACTCATTCCCCCAGGTATATCATTCGTTCTGATTTATATCATATTTAATGACGCACTGTGATGATAACTAAGATCTATTGGCGTCGGATGAATGATGAGATGGTATAGGATGATGAGATGACTTCGCATCGTCAAAGTTAGGACTTTTCTATTGCACATTTCCTCCTTCAATCAATTTATTGGGGAGCGGAATAATTTCTGGGTAGCATAAAATCATCTAGTTTGGGTGATGATAATCTCGGGGGACCATGGTGACAATATTTTAGTACCTCACTGAAACTGACAGTTTTAATTATTAATTACTTACCTAATCCATCTCTGCGCGCGCACCGACTCCCAATGATCCTCACACCTTCCTCATTTCGTCATCTTATTGGTACCTACAAGAGGTGTGAGAACTATAGTATGTGTACTAACCGTGTAAGCTATAACACGGTATGCGCGTATAGGAACTCTGATCAGAGGGGTTGTGGGGGGGGGGGGTAATAGGAAATCGTGACTATTCATTACATTTTTCAAACATCGAGAACTGGATATGAAGCCATTGTTTCCCAATAAAGACGTCGGATGAAAGTTTAGGATTGTTTGAACGGGGCACCACAAGGGTGATATCACCCCTCCCTTCCCCCCTCTTCCAAAGCAACAGCTATAGATATAATAATTATAGCCCATCAAAAATATTTACCACCATGATGATTGTAAATCAAGAGTTGATATAATTATATCTACTAGGAAAACGCGGGATGCGCGTTGTTAGACGAGCTTAGGGGTATAGAAATCTGGAATGAAAAATAATTTGTCAACCCAATCTACATCTACAGACCTTGGATCACTCCAAACGTTCAAAAACCTTACGAGAATCAGTTATGTCACGGCCTTCCTCTTCATTCATTTCAATCGTTTTGAATTAATTGGTGACACTTGTTGCTATAGATTTAATTGGTTCCCGTAATAGCCTAAATTGATGGGAAAATGCTTTATAAATGCGTTTTCTTCGTTATTTCTCATCCGATTGATGCGAAAAATCTCTCAAAATGTGCTTAATAGTTTCCTTTATATTCGGCGAAAATTTGAGAGGTCTTGAAAAATTTTGATTTTTCAAGTATTTTCCTCCGGGTTATTCTAATGGGGATTTTTGAAATTTCTAAAATTCATAAAAAAAAAAGTTACCACCCGATAATGCCACAAAACTATACAGATCTAAGTTAGATGAGGAACCATGACGAAAAAAAGTTTGAAGTTGATAGCTGTAGCCGTTTGACCTGTGGAGAACCGACAAAAAAACATAAAAAAAAAAAAAAAAAAAAAAAAACATAAAAACGAACACCAATTTTTTTCAGTATGTCAAATTGAATCCTCGCTAAAGCTCGTCTAATTAGTAGTGACTCTTGTACAAACGGAGTCTGAGACAGTCCCAGCCGCCGGAGGTGAACGTTTGTAAGCCCTTCTTTTGTTCTTTGGCCATCTTGGAAGCATATTCTCCCCAAGTTATAGGCCTACTCGACCCCGTTCACACTATGTTCACAGACATCCACTAACTGAAATCAAGCGCTAACTGCGTTTACAGAACGAAGTTACATAACGCTTGAAGTCAGTTAGTGCTAAATGCATTCCGTTCACACTACATTGCTAAGGTCGGTTAGTGGCTGAGGGTGCTAAGGCATAAAGAGTGTGTGTGAGGAGCGGGGGGGGGGATACATTTGACCCCCCCCCTCCCCCCCCTCCTCCCCCGCTCCTGCGCCTGTAACTAGATGCTGACCGTGCTGTTTGTCGCAGGTCATCACGCCGTTCCGGCGGCTAGTACTGGCAGCGGACTCGCGGCGCGACATGGAGGACTGGATATCGGCGCTGAAGGCCGCCAACAGCAGGGAATACTATGAGGTGAGTATCTCGGGACATTTCGCTTTCAGATCATAAATTGTATACCAATTGTATGAATTAGACGAATTTGCTTCATAGCCAATTCTTGTTGAATAATCATAAGTTATGTTGCCCGCACACAAGAATTCGTTCTTATGCGTGCTTCTTATTATTAATCAACTTATTTCGCACTAATGGCAGTTCTTCTTTATTCTTCTCATATTACCGGTATATTCGTATTGAATTTATTTGTTATTATCCCCATGTGTTTGTTATTCTATTTCATATTTGTCATGTGATTGTTCAATGTGAATAAAAAACATGTTGAAATTGAAAATTGAAATTGAATGTCAAATTATTAGAATAATCGTTTGAAGATCCAATTTGAATGAACATATTCGAGGTTTTGAAAATATTCACACACCAAACTTGAATGAAAATGATTGGTAAAAGTTTGGTCAGTTCCGTTCAACGTTGATATTTATTTTAAAATGTGCGTGCAAAATCTCTGTGTTTGTCGTGAATATATATATATAACATTCGGTATTAGATTCAATTGAATTGGATTTGGTATTGATCAGAATATTGATCTCACGTTTCATAGTAAAAAATGACTGAAAACATAAAAGCATGCAAGCATTTCATGCTGAAAAACGTACGCCATTATCAAATGTTATATTGCACGCTATTTTTTGAGCATTTTCAAAAAACGCCCCCACCAACAGTTGGATCAGGTGGGGGTACGAATCAGCCGGTGATAATGCAACTATGGAGTGATTGATACACTCATACGGCTAGACTGCGCGCTCGTCTGACTTCAGACTCTCATACGCATGCGCCTCGACTGTCTTCGAGTCGAACAACGTTGAACTTACGACCTGAAATACACAAACATCTGTCAGCTTATTTATAAACTTCATACTGTTTCTGCTGAGAAACCCCGGTATATAAATGTTGACTCATCACTCAATCTGTAACGATTGGTCTGTTCATCTCACACACTTGTCTAGCTGGAACATTGGTTCAATTATCACCTGGATAGAATACAATTTTCCAGTGATTGGCCTGATACAGAATTTTTTTTTGTAATAACATCGAAACTTGATACAAAATCATTGTTCCCCAATTAAGGCCAAGGATGGAAGGTAGGATCGTTTGGACGGGGCACCACAAGGGCGATCTTACCACCCCATTTTGATTATTTAAAACTAGTGGTCTTCAACACCAGGACTGCGCTGTCTGTGACCATAATTTTTCGCAGTAGATAAAAGTCTTTCAGTATAAACACACGAATGTTGATATCTCCCACTTTGAACTAAGTCTCTTGGGCAATGATTACTTCTTTCCCTTGACAGCAGATGTAAAATTGATCATTATACAAAAAGCACAAATTAAATTAGTGATAGGCCTATAATGTTATAATTAGGCCTATCGCTCTACTAATTAATGGTCAAAACATAATAATTATATCAATATATACAGAAATAATATTGATACAGAATCAAACCTTTGGTTCTTTTCATTTTCTTTTGGTCTTTGGTGGAAGGGCCATCTATTATCTTTCAATCGAGTTACTCAATTTGAAAAAAATCATACTCGGTAATCAATTCCCATTCATTCATGGCCATTGTCATTGATCCATGGCCATTGTCATTGATCCATGGCCATTGTCATTGATCCATGACCATTGTCATTGATCCATGGCCATTGTCATTGATCCATGTTTGATGAAAGCTCCATCTTTATGTAGTCACATAAGCATAATTTGTTTCCAATCAACTTGGAAAATTCATTCGATTTATTTCAATGTATTCATTATTTTATTGGTGGAAGTGCCATCTAATAATCATATAAGAATAATATTGAAGTAATTTTCATCCACCATTCAGTAATAAAAGTATACAAAGAGATTATATTGTATAGCAGCCCCACAGTAGACATATTTTCCCCACTATAAGAGCCTGCCTCATGAATCTCAGCCAGTTATCTCCGACTATCAGTCGAGGGTAAAAAACATCATCCGTGACCAATGGTGATAACAAGTTGAACAGTAAAGCCTGGTTCACAATAGACCATTTTCGAAAAGAATGAGCCATCTAGCGGCGATCGTTTGAACTAGAACGGGATGCTATTACCCGAATTCAAAAGTCCTATGCTGCCAATGCTATTTAGCACGTTTGATTTATATTATTGTGAACGTATCAAGTTTTAATATGATAGTAGTTTCAACATTCATATGTTTACTATATACTGAGAGATTTACACACTGCCAGAGTGAGTAAGATGAGAGATATTGCAAGTTATATATCTTGGTGTTTTGTCTTGAACCTTGTGTATAAGCGGGCCGACTTTTTGAACAGTACTAAAACTCTCAGAATGCAATACCAGCGATCTCGGCTGCTAGGAGGCGGGACGCGCCTGCGCTTTGAATTATGAAAATGGTCTATTAAAGCATGGATCAGTCAAAATGAAATAGAAATTATGTTAAATTGTTATAGTGTTATAGGTGGGCCACAATAGCCTCTTATTTCAACTGTAGGTTCACCAATAGTTCACCGGAAGATCCGGTTCACCGCCACCTAGATCATTATTTCGCCTCTTAAGGTTCAAGTCTCAGTGGCAGTGACAACAACTGTCAAAAGCCATCCTGACATTTTTTCCTTGAGAGTGTTTGATTTGAATCTCATGAAAAAATAAAATACCCGGAATTTAAACGGTAGTTACTTGACTCCAGTAGTAACATCACCTGATCTGTCAGAATTTGACTCATCATGAAGGTTATAAGAACATATTAGTAAGAAATGGATTCATTTTATTTCTTATGTCCATCACATAATCCATATAGCACAGTTTCTATATAATTGTGAGCGGGTACATGGAAACGCCATCATCCATTTCGCTTATATATAGGCCTACACTATAACGTACTCACTTTTATAATTATTAGTAATAGATTACTATATATTACTGATATTATTCCTTTTTTTAAAAAAAAATTATTTAATGAACATTATAGAACAAGTTACAAGTTGTGCGTAAACCCACAAAGTCAAACAAAAATGACTTGTCTGTGGGTTTACATCGAATTACAATACTTAGAAATTAATATATGGAAAATAATACATCGTCTAGATACTGAATATAATTATTATAAAAAATAAGAAGTTTGCAAATTGTAAAATAAGAAAATTGAGACATGTCTAATAATATTACTAATAGTTGCATGTGCTGGGTATTTATGAAAAATAACTCTCATGCCTACTTCACTATACTATTATTCATTTGACATATTTTTCATGTTTTGCCATATATTGTTTGCATACTCTTATACAATGATCAATTTGGATTAATAAATGCAAAAATGGAATGAAATTAAATATTTCAATTGTGAACCAGGCCTTAACTAACAGTTATTAAAACCGGTGCTACAAGTAGTAAATTGATACCTTGAACAACCTGTTGTGCTTGCAGGGCGGCGAGCACCACGACTTGCTCTCTGGTCACCACCACTGGTACGCCACGTCGCACGCCCGGCCCACCTACTGCAACGTCTGCAGAGAGGCGCTCTCCGGTAAGCCAACAACAACAACAACAACACTCGGACGATAATAATAATAATATATAATAATAATAATAATAATTTTTTTTATCAGTACAAATTTATCAAATTACATGATATTGTCACCGTCTTGTTTAAAGCTATAACGACATAGACAAAGAAATACATTCAAAATGGCAATAACATATTGAAACATTAAAAATACTAGTAGGCCATACTAGTAGGTAGTACTACTACCTACATAGTAGGTTCATACTATATGAAACAGGACTGCAGGGTGTCTATGGATAACATATAGTTAGTCTAGTTATAGTCTAGTGTATAGTTATAGTATATATTTTCTAGTAGTATTCTCTTCAAGTTCAAGGTGAAGAAATTTCTATTTGTCCACTCATTTTACTCTGTACAAGATTTCCTTAACTACCGCCAGGCTCTGGACTAGACATTATTACGCCTATCTGTATTATTCATTGCATTTTTATTGTTATCTAGTATTCATATGATATGTTGTTTTTATATTGTTTTTTTAACTCAATGCTGACATTTACCATACTGTATCATGTATAGTCGCTGGTAATAAATTATTATTATTATTATTATTATTATTATTATTATTATTATTATTAATATAGTTGATAGATAGATAGATATAGTAGATTCATATAGTTGATCCTAATAATTTTACCTTTGTATTTATTTGTTTTCTGATTATTCTGCTGCTCAAGTATTATTTTCGTTATTTTTCTTAATAATTATTCATCACCGACATATTATAGCTGTTATGATCCAGTGTATTATTATATTTTTGTATTTTTATTTGATGTGTACGTCCTTTCATATAATATGATTCACATAATTCATTAATTTGTACGAAGGAAGACATTTCTTTTCATTCAATTAAATCTGTTAGAACGCCACAGTTAAGCCCTTATGGGGCTTTGTGGAAATGCCACGTGAATGTCGTTTTTGTAATTTATGTGTAATTTTTGAAGCAATAAAAAAAAAAAAAAAAAAAAAAATTATATATAGGCTGTGGCAAGACATGTCATATCATCCACATGTAATTCTTCAAGGACATCACAGCCCTAAAACTATTCTGAAGAATACTATATATGGACTAACCGAGACGCGTGGCCGAGTGGTAACTCACTGAACCGTCATTCGGGAGACCGGGGTTCGATTCCCGCCGTCGTCGACCATCCTGACAGGGGTTTTTCGTGGTTTCCCTCTGTCGTTCAGGTTGATACTGGGATGGTTCCTTAACAACAGGCTACGATCGACTCCTTCCCAACATTCAAAACACCTGATAAAATGACCTTTCATCTCATCATCCCATCATCTCATTCATCATCCACCGACGCCCATAGATCGTAGCTATCAGTATAGTACGTCGTTTAAACCCAACATAAAAAAAGACTTGTCATATCATTCACATGTAAAACTTCAAAGGCATTACAACTCTAAAACAATTCTGAAGAATACTATATAGGACTCGTTCTTGGAGCAAGGCTATTCCCACGTTTTTCATTACCTTTTTGAAATCATGTGATATTTCAAAATCATTCATTCAAAAATAGTCGATCTTCACAATCTCACGTAAATCGTCATATATTCTCCACAATCATCTCTTCAGCGTTTCTCAATCAACTTAAAATCCGATTATATTTCATTTCTATTTTTTTTATTGTTACTAATTAAATTTTTGATTTTTTCACTATAATGTTCTAACTCGTTTTTAATTTCGGCAATTATAATTTAAAATTAAAAGTAAGCTGGACCTTCATGGTCAGTCATCGTGAAGATGAACAGCCATCTTGAATGAATGATTTTCTTTCAACGATATTCATTCATCTGATTTCAAAGAAAACTAGAAATCACCGTCTCAATTCTAGAAATTGTAATCAACATATTTAATACATGTTTGATACCTATTCGATTTTTGTCCACCGTGGGAAATGTGTAGGCTTATAATAAGTTATCAAACCCACAGTGTGTGAGTTATGATAAAATTTCATCACGAATAAAATATTGAGATTTCTTTATGTAGCCAAAAAAAAAAAAAAAATCGGATTAAATAGCACATTTCATAGTCCCTTTATCTCCGCCCTCACGGCTTCAGAGGATGATCCTAGTAATTATAAATTACATCACCAGCGACTCAAGTGTCTGTTCGAAGTAGCTCGACGTTTAATTATCATCTCCAGTGTACTTACCGTCACTCCAACTGTCGAGTGTTGCGCAACAAGTTCTCGTGACGTCACAGCGTACTCACAGGCCGAAAACATTCTGAACAATCGACCGTAGTTTGTGAAGAAATGAAGCCAAACAACGATACACCGCCCACAATGGGCCTCAATGCATGTGAGGTATTGCAGTTGACAGAAAGTACCAGAAAAAATGGTCGATGATCGCGCGTACAGAAAAAGTTTCATGTTGATCAGGCAAACCGTGTGACCTGTGAAGTGCTTACAAACAAACAAACAAAAAAACAAACAAGGAACACGGACACAGCTCCATAAGAGTCAGATGGAAGTCTTCACATACGCCCATCCAGTTAGATTCCTAATATTCTCACATATAGAGACATAAACACATACACTTATAAACTTGACACTTTTCATAATATGAACGCACATTTCTATTTTAGGTCTGCATCAATTTCAAGAATTATATCATTTTTCGTACTTTCTTCAGAGCAATATAAATTTCCAATTGTCCATAAGCCATGAAAGAGTCCCAATGAAATAATACTCCAGTCAACTTTCTTTATGAATCCTTTGTGTTGACCAAAATCTATTATCTGGCGACTGCAAACACTGAAATATATCCAGTCTATTTTATTATATTCTCTATATCTAGTCTACACACAGTCTATTTAATTTGACCACTTTCGTTTCCCAGTCCCCATTGACGTCACAGAACATTGCCATTGAAAAGCCCAGTGAGATGGTGAACGAATTGAGTTGGGAAAAATTAGAGGAAAGGAGGAAAAAAGATAGACTCCTGAACTTTTTCAGGGCAAGGAATGGTTTTAAGGGGTGGGAAGAAGTGAGAGATAGGATAGGGATGAGAGTTCAGAGGAGGGTGAGAGGAGGGGAACAGCTTGCTGTGGAGAGGGCTAGAACAGAACTGGGTAGAGGTAGTTTTATTCAGAAAACAATAATGGATTGGAATGGGCTGGGCTGGAAGAAGATGCAAGAAAAGCAAAGACTATAAAAGAATTTAAGAGAAGAATTTAAATGTTAATTATTGTTAATATAATTGCAATTGAAAGTAAACATAAAAAGATAAATGTAAAAACTGCCACCGCGCATGCGTGCGCAACTGCAGTTGTATGAATAAATGAAAAAAAATAAAAACATTCAACCAATCAAGTTGTGGTAATTTTGAAGACGCCAATCATGATGATATCTCTGAACGAACATAAGTTTTATAGATCTAGGTGGCCTACTGTTGAGTTGCCCACCAAAACTGTTGTTGATTGGATTTCAAAATCTTTCAAAGCTCTTTGAAAATGGCTTCATTGGCTCTACACTACAGTCTTCAAGGTTCGAAGGTCTCTTTGACTCCACAGTCTCCTCAATCTCTGCCTAGCGGGCACGGCCTTCCACCATGCTACCGGAGCATGCTGAGTCGATCTTGATGGATTCGATAAAATTTGCGGCAATAACAAAATAAAATACGAAGTGTCTATTCCCACGCCCCGACCCACAACCCGGGTTGTGTGAATAGTCGGCCCGGTCTATTCCCACGCCCCGACCCACAACCCGGGTTGTGTGAATAGCCGGCCCGCGCGGGGCCTTCTATTCGCACAACCAGCGGTCCACACGAAACGGTTCTGGGCAATAGCAGATTCACTAGGGCTAGCTATTCCCAGGAACGAACTCACAACACTCACACCGCGGCAGCACGTAGTTTATATGATTGTTGTCAGAGGGCTCTGAGCTCAGTAGGAGGAGATCGTATTGTGCTGAAGCGGAAACGGGCGGGAAACAGGAATGGACTGGCGTAGGTGCCATTGATACAAATCACTGAGTAGGCCTACATAAATATGAAATAACACTCGAAACAAGCGGGTTACACATTTGAAATCGTGTTGACACAGTCAAATGGCCCATTTATCAACCTCACTGCAATTAAAGACGGTGGCCAAGATGGATTATATTCCTCAACTGCCTTCTTCCGCTGCCAGGCCCCTCTGTGGGTATCAAAATAAACTACGTGAGAGCATTTGGTGTGCCCGTTCTTGCGAATAGTGATGGCCGTGTTGGTCAGCTATTCACAAGAACCACACAACCGGTTGTGGGAATAGAGATTACATTTCCTGCCGGCACGAAAGGTTCGTGGGAATAGTGTATGTGCGTCTTGCCGGCACGAATGGGTTGTGGGAATAGTGTTTGTTAATCTTGCCGGCACGAACGGTTCTTGGGAATAGTAGTTCAGGTTGCTGGAGGCACAACCCGCACGAACGTTCGTGGGAATAGGGTCGGCCAATAAAATAGGGGCCGAATTCACAAAAGGTCATAGCTTTTATCTGGATCAACTCAGATCCAGATCAAAGTTGCTACAAGTATATTACAGATCAACTTTGATACTGTTTCAAAGATAATAATAATAGATTGATCATGATAATAGATTTGATTAAAAATAAAGATCAAAAAAATTGAAAATAATATATGAAAATATGGATCTCTAGAAATTGTCGCAACTTTGAGCCGAATCAAAGTTATGACCTCTAGTGAATTCGGCCCCAGTATTCAAGATATCACAATAACTATAAGATACTGGCAGATGGTGGGCGTCTATCGTCGCAGTTGACTAGGGCAGTCGCTCTCTAGCGCAGCTAGTGAGCACAATTGGAAGCGCCGCAAAAAAAAAGAAAGAAGGCAAATTGCAGACGTGCATTGTGCAATATGACAAGATACTCTATATCCTCTTTATAGATCCTCTACATAGACCTGTATATACTCCATATGTATCTCGTTACATCTTAGTTATCTATATTCATTGAACTTTTTCTTAGAATCTGCAAGTTTCTTTGCGCGTTTTTCTTCACTTCTCGAGTTCATTCAAGAGTCTTGTGAAGAAGCCCTCTGAATAGAATCATTTCCCCATCAGTCTGTGTATAATCTCCTCTCCTCTTCCAATCTTACTTCTCCAGTCATTTCCTCCACCAGTACACTTCTCATTTGCTTTGACGCGATTATCGGATTACGTATAGACTCATTCATTTTTCATCTCTCAGAGTTTTCCACGTCAGTGCTATAATTGCAAAATATTAAAAAGACTGTTGACAGATCTTCACAAAATCTTGAAAGAGTGCTGTGGGAAATACAAAAATAATGATATAAAAAGCAGCAATAAGTGTTACTATATGACAGGTGGTGAGAATCTACGTTGAACCTCTTCTAAAACCAGGTCCGAGTCAGCCTGGGTTTACCTAGAGTGACCATACTGAGGAAGAGAGCGGCCAACTCCCGCGCGAGACGCCATTTTTTGTCCAATCTTTTGTCCAAAAGTGTCTCAAACTTACCAGTTAGCCAATAAGATTCCAGAACTTTCAACTCAAGTTATTTCCTAACCGATAGATTCCTGAGGATGAAGGAATGCACCGCCTGTGTGATAGTGGTTGAATTTCAAGACCAACATGTCATCAATAATACATTTAAACAATTAAACATGTGTTCACTTATATAAACAACCTTTATTGGTCCCTGGCTTATAAAAAGTTCACAGGATAACAATCAGTATGAAATACAATTTTGATATCAATATATATAGAAATTAAATATGGTTAAATAATTGAAAAAAGTGAAAAATTGAAAATTGTAATAAGTAATAATAACATTAGGCTTGAAAAAATTAAAGTAATAATAAAAATTGAGAATATAACTGGAGAAAATTGATGAAAGTAAAAATATTTGAGGTTCTTATAGGAAATGAAAAAATTGAAAAAAAAGAAAATTAATTATTATAAAAATAATTAAACATTGTAAAGATGATTTCTCAGAATATTAATTGAACCTCTCAAAGCCAAAATAACAATATCAAAAACTGTTTCACTTGAGATCTCGTTCAGGTTTGACGGTAAACTGTGGGAAACTTGTAGGCGCAATGAAAACATTACACAGGTATCCAGCAAACCGATCGACAACTTACATCTGAACTCGAGGTGATCCTCAGTGATGGTGCTCGTGGTGTTGTTTGTCGAATTTCACCGTCATGGTTCTCGCGGATAATTGTGAGGTTGACTCTAGTTTTGATAATGTCCGTGACATTTCCAAACGTTTGTCCTAATGAATTCCTAATAACCACCAGAATTTAGAAATTCGTTTGAAAAATGGCATTAATATGCTGGAAAACCCACAAGACAGCGATATCCAAACATGCAGATCGAGTCGACTGAAACGAAAGTACGCATGGAGTCATCCGTACGAGGAGTCACCAGTAATGGACAGGCAGCCACAGCGTATTGGGAAAATAATGAATGAATCGATAAAATCGATGAATCGATGAACGTTTTTCCAAATGCAGTCTTAATAACCACTAGCATAAACAAATTCGTTTAATATAACATAGATATGCTGGAAAGTTTGTTGATTTTTACTAGGAAAACGCGGGATGCGCGTTGTTAGACGAGCTTAGGGGTATAGAAATCTAGAATGAAAAATAATTTGTCAACCCAATCTACATCTACAGACCTTGGATCACTCCAAACGTTCAAAAACCTTACGAGAATCAGTTATGTCACGGCCTTCCTCTTCATTCATTTCAATCGTTTTGAATTAATTGGTGACACTTGTTGCTATAGATTTAATTGGTTCCCGTAATAGCCTAAATTGATGGGAAAATGCTTTATAAATGCGTTTTCTTCGTTATTTCTCATCCGATTGATGCGAAAAATCTCTCAAAATGTGCTTAATAGTGTCCTTTATATTCGGCGAAAATTTGAGAGGTCTTGAAAAATTTTGATTTTTCAAGTATTTTCCTCCGGGTTATTCTAATGGGGATTTTTGAAATTTCTAAAATTCATAAAAAAAAAGTTACCACCCGATAATGCCACAAAACTATACAGATCTAAGTTAGATGAGGAACCATGACGAAAAAAAGTTTGAAGTTGATAGCTGTAGCCGTTTGACCTGTGGAGAACCGACACAAAAACATAAAAACAAAAAAAAAAAAAAAACATAAAAACGAACACCAATTTTTTTCAGTATGTCAAATTGAATCCTCACTAAAGCTCTTCTAATAATATTTTTGACGTGCCTTATATTTTATCATGACCTATTTATGGGGGTTGACCATCTGTACTAAAAATCAACTGTACTAAAAACCAACTGTACTAAAAAAAACTGTACAGTTGATACCTTCCCCTATTTATAGAATGTAAAAATCAAATTGGCAAATACAGTATTGAATTGAATTGAATTGAGAACCAAAAAGACAGCGGTATCCAAACATGGAAAATCAACTGAAACGAAAGTGCGCATGAGATATTCTATAACACTAGTCACCGGTAATGAACAGGCAGCCACAGCGTATTACGAAAATAATGAATGAATCGATACGAAAGAAAGGAAAGTTTCGTGATGAGGATAAAAACGCGTGCAAAAGGTTGGAGAACAGTTCTAAGCTGTTTGAAAGAAGAGCACAGATCGGAAAAGAAAAATATTTGAAAGTCAGGAATAATGTCTGGAATGATACGGTGGGAAAACCTGATGAGATTTGTGCAAACGGTGGAGGTGCCGGGCACTTTTCCAAAGTCTAGAGAGAATGACAATTTAACTGACGGCTGTCCGCATAGCGGGATACCAAGATGGTACAGCGTAATATAGTCAATACATAGTACAATGGTTATTTACAAAAGTGATAAAAAATTGATTACAGAAAAATCCTGAAATATTATAAAACTAATTTAATTGAGGGTAGATAACAAAAGTATGAAAAAAATATGAAAATGGAAGAAGATAATAGAAAAAGAAGGTATTATTAATATTATCAAAAAGATTGATAGAGTAGAACTAATTGTCCGATTTAAGTTTATTGAAATTCTGTATGTATTTTTTTTTTAGATTTAGCGAAATTTAGAGTAGCGAAGATTTACATTCCATATAAAAAAAAAAAATTGGGCTTCTTTCTTCTTATTTTTTTTTTGTAATTTCGTACGTGGCATACGTAGGTCGGGAAAAAAGCAATCAACTTGAAACTTTTCCTACATATTGGTGTCTTACCAGAATAAATTTGGATTGCTCCTCAGAAGAATAGATTCTACGGTTTTTCCGTAAAAAAATCGTCAAGTTTGAAAAATCCTCATAAGAATAACCCGGAGGAAAAATACTTGAAAAACAAGAATTCCTCAAAAGCTCTAAAATTTCTATCAAATATGTAAAACAACTATTATACATATTTTCAGGGATTTTTGCAACAAGCAGTTGAGAAATAACCTATAAAACGGATTTAAAACACATTTTCACATCCATCAAAGCTATTAAGGAAAACCAATTGAATCTACAGCAACAAGTGTCACCAATTAATTTTCATCAAAAGTTATCACCAAAAAATTGATATTTCTCTAAACCGACTCCCATGGACTCCTAAGAATGTGTTATTTCTACCAACCGGTACATTTTTCACTGTAACCAACTTTTCCTCATCAACGCAGTTTCACGCAGAGTGTTTCAAGTGGTGTAACCCTCGTCTCTGTTTCCAGGGGTGACATCGCATGGGCTGAGCTGCGAGGTTTGCAAGTGTAAAGTGCACAAGCGGTGTGCGGCCAAGGCGATATGCAACTGCAAGTGGACAACCCTGGCCAGTGTGGGCAAGGATATCATTGAAGATGAAGAAGGGGTAGGCAAAGATGTTACTTTCACTTTTCATACTTGACTTAAAATTTTTATATACTTGACTTGGTACAGTTTTATACTTGACTTGGTATTTTTTAATTTTTTTCTGTTGAAATGTTTTTCATTGATTCCCAATATATAAATACATACATGTTCACAAAAGTCCACAAAACCTGATACAGGCTTGTCTGTGGTTTCAAATGAAGAAAATACAAAGTTGGATATAAATGAATAACGGGGAAAAATCAACAGCCAATTTGACAATCAAGTGGAAATAATGAATGACACATTTCAAGATATGATACTATTGGTAAAATACTATAATTAATAATAGATACTATTGGAGAGAGTAAAATTTTGTTTTTAATTAAATTAATTAAACTAATTAATTGAAGTTGAAGTTGGAGAGAATGAAAGTATAAGAGATGATATTTGTCTAGAAGCAAGGAATTATTAATAACATATGAAATAAATGCAGAATGAAACCTGATTTCCTCAAAAATAACAAAATTATTCCAGACTCAGAGAGAGCAGAACTGTTACAACACACACTAAAAAGATAATATAGGCCTATATGATAATTTTTATTTCCAAATTTGTGCTTACAAAATTATTACCCTCATTATACAAGGGTGTTTGGGAAATAATAAATTGAAATAAATTGAATGAATAAATTGGAATATATCATAAAAAATATATCATACCAATGACTATAAAATAAATACAATAATACAACAATAATAATTATGAAGATTTAAGTCAATGTAATGGAATGTTTCGACTCGGCACTTGACATATTGTGTATGTTTTTCTATAAGAACCAAGAATGAATACAAATACAGACACAGAATATAGTACAAGTGTGTAATGAATCTGTTCCAGAACATCACGATGCCTCACCAGTGGATGGAGGGGAATCTTCCCGTGTCAGCCAAGTGTGCCGTGTGCGACCGGACGTGTGGCTCCGTGCTCAGGTTGGTGCCGTCACGGTCGCTCCGTGCGTTCGTTTCTTTCCCAGAGGTTGAATAACAGGTTCCAATAGAATACAGAATGATTCTGAAAAGTCAATGAAAGACTTGAAATGGGATCGGAAATACATGAAACTTTCAAACCTGTAGAATCCGTTGAATTTTTTTTTTTTTTTGAGAGGTTCTATCGTTATCAATAAGGATTGTCACGACACATAAAATACTTTAGGGCAAGAAAACCCACGTGAATAATGACGTAATGTGAAGTAGTATGTGATTTCATACAAAACTGGGCCAAGTAAATATTGTTATAGGGCAGGTCTTCTCAACTAGCGGTTCGCAGGACCTTTTAAAAACGGCCCGCAGTATTTTCTTATGAACCAACGTGAAATCTCTGCAATTCAGTATGACATTCTGTGTAGTCATATTGGGGATATATTTGTCAAGGGTTGAACTGTTTTCACAAGCCAAACAGTAGGGGCGGCGTTCAAACTGACTTTATAGTTCTTAAGTCCTGACAAATATTTATATTCTGTAGAACCGTTTGGCTTGTGTCAACAGGCGCACCCATTTGACAACTTTGTGAGCTTCCTTGCTGTGCCATATCAGTGATATAGACCTAAATGAAGACATAAAGACAAGTGTAATTTGAATAATTGAATTATGGTTGAAAAAAAATGTTCAGTTGAAAAAACTTGAATATGTGTGTTTTGAAAATATGTTCTTTGTATACCAGCGTACCACATTAAAAACAAGTGTAATTTTTTTTTTTTAATAACATCGAAACTTGATACAAAGTCATTGTTCCCCAATAAAGGCTATGGATGAAAGGTTGGATCGTTTGGACGGGGCACCACAAGGGCGATATTACCACCCCATTTTAATTATTCAAAATCAATGAACTCTAATATCAAGACTGCACTGTATGTGAACATAATTCTCCGCACCGGATAAAAGTCTTTCAGTTTCCAAAAGTCCGGAACACATTAATGTAGAAACCGTTTCTGTGCAAGTGAAAAAGGGATGAAAATTATCAGATTGTGTGGGTCACCTCAACTTTTCCCATGAAATCATCTGTTATCTGTCTGAGATATCTATTCGGAAAGCCTCGTTATTTTTTTTTTTTGTCGGTTCTCTACAGGTCAAACGGCTACAGCTATCAACTTCAAACTTTTTTTCATCATGCTTCCTCATCTAACTTGGATCTGTATAGTTTTGTGGCATATTGGATGATAACTTTTTTTTTATGAATTTTAGAAATTTCAAAAATACCCGTTAGAATAACACAGCGGAAAAAAAGAAAGTATTTTTATTTTCTCAAAAAAATGAAATTCTGTGTGAAGTTGAGTTACATTCTAATACACATTTATGAAAACTTTCAGCTTGATCGGGTGAGCCATTTTGAAGAAAAACCATAAAATGTGCTAAATTAGTACCACTCGAAGCAGTTTTCACCCATTTATAACTTAAATGTAACCCAATTGACGAATGTAGGCAAAAGTTTGGAAAAAAAGTCGACATACTATTACTATCCGCTTGTCTAACAACGCATATATGGCGTTTTCCTAGTATGAAATAATAGAAACATCGCATGTCTGTATGTTGTCTATTCTTGTTCCCACCAGTTCTTCTCAAAATACATGTTCAAGTACATCCCTCATAGGAAATGTACTGAGCATGTTTTTCATTACCAATACAAGTTTTCACAAAATATTACACGGATAATTAGTTTTTCTCTAAATATCTTGTTTTTATGTACACACCAAATTCAATTGTGAGTTATATATTTCTATGGAAATTGAAAAATATAGATATATTTAGGATACTGCATGCATGTTTCCAATTTAATCGCTCTTTTATGTCCAGTTTAACGACGCTCTATACTGATGACCAGCATCTATTAACGTTGGTGTATCAACTTATAATTTGTAAAGTAATTTGTGTTGCGTTCAACGATGGATAATTCCTGTATAAACTCCAAACATCGTGTTTACACGTTATAAAAGGAATTTAATCATTGCGGTTCCTGCAATTTAAAACGTTAACGGGCTGTTAATTTAGTGAGACTCCGGCTCAAAGGCATTGTGTGCGTCATTGTACGAAGAGCACCGTTTATAACGTGTGCCACGTTGACGTATAAAAGTGTTTTATGTTTCTGGCGAGGTATAAATTTGAAATAATGTAAACAGGGAAATAATAAAACTTCCAAAAATAAACTTTTATGTTGGATGGCGTAAGAGAAATATTGACCTACGGTTGAATCTACGTTGTTCACATATTACGTTTTCAATTCTTAATGGTCCAACCTTTCTTTCACTTCTCAATTCATTACCACAGGCTTTTCAGTTCACTACTCTCTTCAAATTGTATAATTCAATTTGTGACAATAAAATAATGGAAAAAAAAAAAAAGTATGTTAAACAAGTCAGATGATGGTGAATTATTTCTTTTAGAGTTGTAAGATTGCCCTTGTGGTTCCCCTTCCAAACGAACCTGCGTTGTCAGCCTCAGCTTTAATTGGGAAACAATTTTACATTGTGGCAAGTTTAATTGATAATGAATATAAAATAACAAAACGTGGTTTCTCTTGCTGTTTGTGAGTGTGGTAGTAGTAGTGGTAGTAGTTGTATTGTTTATTCCTTCAACCCTCTTTCGAGTAAATCAGTACACATTTGACATATTTTACAATATAACTTATGAATAGCATTAAAATTGATTATGGCAATAACCATCATTCATGAATTATCAATGCATTAGTAATTCCAGTACCCATATCAAACAAGTAATACAACAAATAATGATACATTAAAAGATTTCAGATTGATTGCTATGGAATTGAGATGAATCAATAGAATTTAAATTATTCTGATTACTTTTACTACAATATAGACACATTGATACATGGACATAGATAGCTAGGGAATGTAACATGGGAATGAATGTTTGGCTGGTTGTGTTTGCAGGCTGCAGGACTGGCGGTGCTTGTGGTGCCGGGCCACGGTCCACACGGCGTGCCGGCCGTCTCACGCGGTACTGTGCCCACTGGGCCCGAGCAGGGTCAGCGTGGTTCCCCCCACCGCGCTACACAGCGTCGGTACGTACCTGTTGCACCACGCGGTTACTACCTGTCGTAGTAACTGTTACACTACCTCTTGCAATACCTCTTGCTCTACCTGTTACACTACTTGTTACACTTTGCTACACTACTTGTTGATACATCTTGGTTCAAACGGATTATAGTTATCGTAAAGGTGGATGCTGAATCGAACACGGTTTGATGCAGACTCTCTCCAGAGCTATGAACTACGAGAATGAATAGTTCAAATTGTATTGTGAATTGTGTCATTGTGATCTTGGACTTGTATTTGGTCGACTGACACACCATATTTCTCAATGTGTGCGAGATGTGTGCTCCAATGTAAAAAAATGTCGTCTAAAAAAATTGAATGAGCACATATTTTCAACTCTTAGATTCAATGTATGGTATTATCAAAAACATATGTTTTCTATTAACAATGGTGTTGTTGTGTACGTACTTCCCGCAAGAATAACGGTGGTTGAAGTGAGGAAAACATTTCACAGAACTTTGGAGTTGAAAAAAAAAAATTTCAATACAATATGCAATACAAAGTGGTGCTAGGGGAGGTGTTGAATTGGAAGTAGAAAGGGTGTATATTATAGAGAGGGTGGGTAAATGGTTCCATTCAGAGCAACTACAGTTTATACTACAGGATAGACTACAAGTGACTGGAAAAGACTCGAAGAAAGGAAAGCTGTACAAAGAAAATAACAAAAACGTTGAATAAATAATGAAGACCTAGACTGTCTCACTCCTCCACGTAGTGCACATCTGCAAGATTTTTTATGAAATACAATACAAACACAATCTTCATTCATTTTATTATGTTTACAAATATGTTTCATGCCATGCTGTATTTGTTTCATCTTCCCTATGGTCTCTCATCAAAAACCAGTCACATCGTAAATCAGAGAAAGAGTCTTTCAAACTTTATTCACCATTTCCCTGGCGGAATGAATGTGGATCTGTTTTACCGAGTGATGTGTTTGTTTACAGGTAGCGACGAGGCGTGGGAAGCTGTCAGACCGCAAGGTTGTTCACCCCTGCTTGTGTTCGTCAACTCCAAGTCTGGCGACAATCAAGGCGTCAAGTTCTTGCGTCGGTTCAAACAGCTGTTGAATCCGGCGCAAGTCTTCGACCTCATATCCGGCGGGCCGGGGCTCGGGTGAGTCCCTTGCGCACAACCAGCGTAGAATAACGACCGGAAGCTATTGGCCTAAACATACGTGGACAAGCATTCACTATGAAATTGGTTCCTTTATTCATGAAGCTTTTTCAATTTTCTCTCTCGCTGTCGATGCGCCTTAAAAACCTAATATTCATTCATGCATTCAATTTTCTCTGGATTTTTTTTCTAATTTCATACTAGTAGGACCTACTTGGTTAATGTTTTTTATTTGCTCAAATGATTTTGAGTTTTTGACAACAAAAATGATTTTTTTTCACTTTGAAAATAGCACACATATTAAATATTGTAAGTTATTATTTTTCTGTTAATATAGCAGGGGGTGACAGCATTACGCTATTAATATAATCATAATCACAGCCACTCCGTTACAATAAGGTACCTTATGTTTCCAATCTCACTCCCAATTTTCGAAACTGAACATGGTCTTGTTATTTTAGTGAGTCGTATATTAAAAGAAATTATGAAAACACCCATACGTTCAACGCATAATGCAGGCCTACAATATGTTCGAAAATACTTAATAATTCCAAAAAATGTGCCAAATATCATAGCATCAGAGAGATCATTGTACTAGTTGTTAAGTTTGATGGATTGAATTTAAATTGGTTCAAAAACTTTGTCCTATATCTAATAATGTGTGAGGCCTCTAAAACTGAACAGAGAATGGTTGAAAAGACCGCTGGCGTGGACCAGGTATGCAAGCTCACATGCTGCCAACTTTCAAAACTGTAGTTTTTGAAATATCATTTGAATTTTCCATTTGTTTCGTTTCTGAAGAAATAAGTTGAATCTTTCTAAATAAATCTTGTTACTGTATATGCCAACACATAATTTTGATCAAATAACTGTACTGAAGTCGACGTGCGATTGACTACGTAACGATTGAGTTTGTCTCGAACGCCTGCCGCTCTTGAGAGAAATTATTATCAATTGACCAATCAAGCATCTATTTTATTCTGTTAATAAAATATGATAGATTGAAGAAAGAACTTCTTTGTACAGTTTATATTGAAAGACTACGAGATGTTCGAATAAAGAACCTAATTGAAATGTTTTGTTCCAGGCTGGGTTTGTTTCGTCACTTTGACCCGTTCCGGATCCTAGTGTGCAGCGGCGACGGCTCCGTTGGTTGGGTCCTCTCGGAGATCGACAGGCTCCACATGCACGTACGTAGCAATCGCACTGCAAGTGTACCCACAGTATTTTGTCAATCCAACACCAGAAGAACACATCGTAACCATCTTTTTTTGACGAATGAAGACATTTGGCAGTTTCATTTCACGGTGTCTCGTGCATGCGTAGGATTCAGGGCAATCAGAAACAAGAACATAGTGGGTAGAACACTAGATTCTAAATCAATAATGAAAATATCAAATAATAGAGGTCCAATGACACTTCCTTGAGGCACTCCCAATGTAATTGCAGAAGAACTTCTTCCCAATGTACAGATGACAGTAAACAGTAGAACATCTTTAGTAAGTTTCTCCTTAGTACATATTTCACCTTAGTAAGTTTTATTATTTGACCCCATCTATATGCTCCTACATATTGGATAATTTCTTTAGTAAGTTTTTCACTTTGATACGTTTTTTTGTCTGGTCCCCTGAAAAACGTACTAAAGAGGTTCCATTGTACCATGAAAATGGATGGAGGCTTTTGTACAATTGGAAGATCTTTGTTAATCTTCCTTGTAAGGAAGCCCATACCTGTTTTCATAGTACACTGTTATCTGTACATTGCTTCAGCTTCTCAATCAACAGCTGGTGCGACACTTTGTCGAACACCTCCTCAGAGTTTTCACGTGCCACGTTTGGATGTGTGTATTTCAGAAGCAGTGCCAGGTGGGAGTGTTGCCGCTGGGCACTGGTAACGACCTTGCTCGAGTGCTCGGCTGGGGCAGCTCGTGTGACGACGACACCCACCTGCCGCAGCTGCTCGACAAGTACGAGAAGGCGTGCACCAAGATGCTCGACAGGTGAGTGTAGCGACATGTCGAGCAAGCGAGACTGTGGTGAGAAAAATCGTCCTCCGCAGAAATGGAATTTTTGGAAGGGTGCAGGAAATTTTGTGAAGCAAATTAGAATTTTTAATAGGATCCCTCTTGAATTCAGAGACCATAGAAGTGTTACTAATTTTAGAAAAGAGTGTTGTAACATTGTAAAAGAAGGTGGACCCAGATGATACCAAGATGGTAAGCACAGTACAGTAAATATATCTTTATATGGATACGCCCACTTTGAAATACAGTGAAAACTCTACGCATCGTTCCCGGATCCATCGTTTTCCTGCTTGTATCATTCATTGTTTCTCACCCCACTCCCATATAATCAATGTTAATTTTCCTGGATGGATGGTTTAATTTTCCTGGTCCCTTGAAACGATGCATAGAGGTTTCACTGTAGTTTGTTTGTCAGTGACAGTATACATCAGTTTACATAGTTTTTAGCATGTATTACAAAGTCGGCGATCTTTTTCAAAGAATATTTTCTAAAATTTTATCAATGCAGCATAATTTAACAATGATTATACATGGGTTTACAGCGAGACAAAGAAATCATGGGCACGGAAGCAGTGATTTTCAGAATGATGCAGCGAGGTTTCACTGTCTCATTATCCCCACCAAGTTTTCAATAAGTTTTTTTAATGTTTTTTTCAAATCATTGTATCTTCTACTCTGTGCATTCTTACCAATTATATACAATTTTGATCATATATTGTATCTTTCATGTAAATTATTGTATGTGAATTAGCAATACCCCTGAATAAAACTCATAACCTATGGGGTCGTTGATACCGTTGGTGAATAATTATCCACTACAACCGCAGATGGAGCATCATGGCGTTCGAGAGGAGCATCGCGATACCAGAACGTAAACTGTCGACGGACAACTATCGTTCGATGTCGGCTTACGAGGACTCGGTGGTATCACACCTCACCAAGATCCTCCAGTCCGACCAACACTCTACCGTCATATCGTCTGCCAAGTGAGTTATTACTTGTTATTCTGTTGTCAGTACTGCCGTTTGATCGCTGTCAAGTGTGTATCACGTGTATACATATAACCGTCGAGTGTTTTCTGGCGATTGATTCGCTGACTGACTGTATCTTTGGTGTCAGGAAGAAATCAGTCAAGACAGAGATCATTATTTATTGAAATGAAAGACTTGAAATATTGTTTCTCAATAGAGGTTCAAGAAGACAAGATAGAACCGTTTGGACAGGGCACCACAAGGGCGATCTTATCTCCCTAAAGAAAATGATTGATCAATAATCATAGTGTAACACATTTGATGATCACTTGTTGATCTGAACTGATACAGTTATAATCGAGAACTTCATCATAAGTGTGGGTGAAATCAAATAAGCTATCAATTAATACGACTGTTTTGGATTAATTTGCCAAGATTTGTTTTTTTCAGATTAAATTGTGAATCGTTACAAATTCAAATAAATCAGTCACTTTTTTTCCAAGTCAATTACTCACAATCAAATATTCATCGTCAAATATTATCGTCAATTATTAAGTCTTCAATGTACTGGTTTAATAGGTCAAATTGTGAATCGTTACAAATTCAAATAAATCCTTTTTTTCCATTCAATTTTCATCAATGTATTTTCAAATTTTCATACATATGAATATTTACCATTCATATACAGTGAAACCTCTATCCATTGCTTTTCAAGGGACCAAGAAAATGAAACTATCCATGCAGGAAAATCATCCATCCAGGAAAATTTACTGGTACCATTGATTGTATGAGAGTGGGCTAAGAAAAAATTAATGATACAAGCAGGAAAACAACAGATCCAGGAACGATGCATAGAGGTTTCACTGTAGGTCTATCTTTTATCCAATACTTGGGGTGAGTTTCTTTCTAAGGAATTATAACTTTTAAGATGTCTCAAGACCTCTTATCTTCTTAAGATCAGAGCGCTCGAGGATATAAGTAGTCACAGAAGATCATGTTGTGACCATATCAAAGAAGACCAACAAACCTCCAAATCATATGAAGTGGCTAAACACTGGGGCCTTGTGTCATAGATATTGACCAATTTAACAACTCCATCATTCTGGATTTATTTCGATTTGTGAATTTTATATTTAGACGAGCTTTAGCGAGGATTCAATTTGACATACTGAAAAAAATTGGTGTTCGTTTTTATGTTTTTTTTTTTTTTTTTTTTTTTTTCATGTTTTTTTGTCGGTTCTCTACAGGTCAAACGGCTATAGCTATCAACTTCAAACTTTTTTTCGTCATGGTTCCTCATCTAACTTAGATCTGTATAGTTTTGTGGCATTATCGGGTGGTAACTTTTTTTTTTATGAATTTTAGAAATTTCAAAAATCCCCATTAGAATAACCCGGAGGAAAATACTTGAAAAATCAAAATTCTTCAAGACCTCTCAAATTTTTGCCGAATATAAAGGAAACTATTAAGCACATTTTGAGAGATTTTTCGCATCAATCGGATGAGAAATACCGAAGAAAACGCATTTATAAAGCATTTTCCCATCAATTTAGGCTATTACGGGAACCAATTAAATCTATAGCAACAAGTGTCACCAATTAATTCAAAACGATTGAAATGAATGAAGAGGAAGGCCGTGACATAACTGATTCTTGTGAGGTTTTTGAACGTTTGGAGTGATCCAAGGTCTGTAGATGTAGATTGGGTTGACAAATTATTTTTCATTCTAGATTTCTATACCCCTAAGCTCGTCTAACAACGCGCATCCCGCGTTTTCCTAGTTTAATAAATTGTATCATGTATGTGTGGTTATTATTCGTCTCTCCCATCAACAATGGAATTGAGCAAAAACTGCGTAATGAATTGAATTGTATCCGAAGACGTGTTGTTTGCGTTGTCTCACGAATGTTCCGTGTGCGCAGAGTCTTGTGCGAGACGGTCAAGGACTTCACCGTGCGCGCCGCCGAGATAAGTCTGGGTCAGGGCGACGACCTGTTCGGCGACAAGTGTCAGCTGTTGCGCGACAAGTTGGAGCTGTTGCTTCAGTCGCTGCATCGCGACGAGGAAGATCTGCTGGCCGCGCAGGTGAGTGTGACGTGGCGCTTCGTACACGGTTCTTACGAGGAGTGAGGCGGTAGACAAACTTGCCATACAGAAGGACGTTATGCTAGCGATGCATCCAGGAGATGCAGGAAAACCTCAATCATTTTATCAAGGAGAGTTCCAGGAAAAAAACATTCCTACAGGAAAACGATTCATCCAGGAACATTGGTTATATGTAGTGACGTAACAATATCAGTAGTTATAAAAGTGATGGAATCCAAAGGTGATTTTATTTATGCTATTCTAAGTTTTTCTCAATGTTGCAATGCATTTGATCATGTTTTTGTGATGGCGACAAATAGCTGCAAACGTCTGAATCTACGATGTTTTAACGTATATAGGCGATATGAATGCAAGCTTGGCAGTGAAAGCGTTTTGGAGGTCTATTCTTCCGAAAATAATATTGATGGGTTGAAGGATGGAAGCTGAAGAGTTAAGTTAATCAAGAAATATGAAGAAGAGATTTGGAAAAAATACATAAAAGTACTTTCAGATATTCTCAAAATTAGGTACTACTTTCCATCAAGTATGGTATATGCGAGTTTTCTAGCGGGTTTGATTGTAATTCGTCGTAGTGGCAGAAAATAGCTCTGAAAGAGTCAATACATAAGTCACTACAACAATGAAATCTCACAGTGTATGGTATGAGAAACCAAGTCACGCCAAGTATATTATTAGGTTATGTTTTGTACATTCCTTAGTTGTAAACAACACAGGTCTTTTTGTCAATCTAACAAAGCGGTAAGAATTGGAAATAGATGAATGGAAATGTGTCAAAATAATAATTGATCAGTATTCAATGTTGGTACTTAGTATCTTTCAATGGTCTTGTCGCAAAATTTCAACTGTAGTCAGTTTTGAAATAATGGTGAAAAATATAATCTTGTACATCATTGTTGGCCGAAATCATGAACTTCACAGAAAATCGTTGTCATGGATTCTAAAACTATTTTCGTATGGATTTTTTTAGCTTCACAATGTTTTTTAACAACATATGAAGAACGATTTGGTATGAAATGTTGTGAAATCCACATGCCTAATCTTAACTAGATAACGGTTAATAAGTTCAGTTATTTTTAACAAATATTACATACATATTGAATGATTGATTGAATATAATAATTATAGACTATGCTTCACGTAAACCTCTTCCTCGTTCTGTCTTGTTGCATGCTTGACCCGTTAGCCATGTCGCTAACCACAACTAGCACTTCCACAACAATACCCACAACAGCAACAATACCCACAACAACATCAAATGTGTCAACTACATTAAATGCATCAACAACGACAACGGAATCAACAACAATAACAACAACTACGATAAACGAGCAAGAAAACAAAACAACTGACCCGACTGCCTCACCATCAGTTAATACACCGGTTAATATAACAGTTGCCGTTTCGGTTACTGTATTAGGTAACGGGACAGTCAACGCTACGGTGCCGTTGGCAGTCAACGAAACTAGCAGCGAGTCATCCAACGGAACGACAAAATCACCGGAAGAAGACGAAGCGGCGAAAGGTTTCATGTCCAACTTTGGTAATAACGTGGCTAAAATGTGGCACTGTATGGTAGACTACCGGGACCCGACACCAAAAGACGTCCGCTTCTTCTTGTACACTCGGCGCAATCGCTTCGAATCCGAAGAAATGAATCTCACTCTCACGGACTCTATACAGGAACAGGTTCACGAGTTGGGCGTCAATCCTCTACGGACGACTCGTTTCGCTGCTCGCACGCGCAGGAAACACAGACGTGTCCGCGACATCGGGTTCGTACCGCTGTCAAACACGTCGGTGTTGAAATCCAGTCACTACAACGTCGCTGCCAAGACGAAAGTTCTGATCCACGGCTATACGGAGTCTTCGCAAGACAAGCGAATGCTGGAGATAAAACGAGCGTATCTGAGTTACGGCGATTTGAACGTGATCATGGTGGACTGGCGAGGATTGGCGAGAGCTCCGTGTTACAGTGCCGCCACGCGTTGCACAAAGTTTGTCGGACTCATGCTCGCCAAACTGATCGATCAGCTTCAGTTGTCCGACGTAGATTTGTCTACGATACACCTCATCGGGTTCAGTCTCGGCGCTCACATCGCTGGCTTCGCTGGGAACAAAGTCGTCCGTGGTAACATCTACCGGATAACCGGATTGGATCCGGCATTGCCGCTCTACACGACTGACGATCCGTTAGAGAAACTAGACAAGAGCGATGCGCAGTTTGTGGATATTATTCACACAAACAGCGGGATACTCGGGGTGAACGGGCACGTCGGGCACGTGGACTTCTATCCGAACGGCGGTAAATCTCAGCCCGGTTGCGACATGTCGGACGTGTTTTGTTCGCACAGCCGAGCGCCCGAGTATTTCCTCGAGTCGATCCTGTCGGTGGTCGGATTCAAGGCGTACGGATGTTCCTCGTACAAGGATTTCAAGAACAACGTGTGTAACGGTACGACAGACGTGATTCTAATGGGAGATCCGTGCGTCAGCGGAAATGGGTCGTATTACCTCCACACGAACGCTGTCAAACCATACATCATACCGTGAAACTTCATTGTGTGTTGTTGTCAACCGATTGTCTTCTGATATGAAATATTAAATCAATATTATTTCTTATTCCATAGTTCATCTTTTATCTCTGATTGTTCATGTTTTGAATCCTGACATGGTTACTCATGGTCAAGTACTGTATTCAAAGTTGATACTCAGAATGTGGTTACAGCAAATACTTATTAAATATTGTTATATTTAGGTTCATCTATTATTTCATAGTTTTGCATGAATACACACCCCATTAAAAATATAAATTTATGAAAGCCCATGGTACAAAGAATAAAAGTTGATGTAGTTATACGAAAATGGTTGAGCAAATAAAATTTCAATATTATAAACAAAATAGAATATCATTAATGGATCTTTACTTTTGTCGAGTGAACAAGTCAAGAAAGAAGAAAACACAATCAAATACTGTAGTGAACATTTATGCATTTTAAATAAGTTTCAATTCAGATGAAACCACTTTTTCTCTAAAGTTCCATATTATTTTGATCAAAATAGTTGAAAACAATTCGTAATAGGTTCGGATGGGCTTTGGAAGAGTCAGAAATCAGAACATCAAAAGATCTGTTGATTCAATTGAAACCGAGTGCTTTCGAGAGGCTCTATCTGTATTGATGACGACTGTCACGGCCAGTAAGATACCGGTAGATCAGAGAAACGCACCTCTTATAGTGACGTGTTGTGACGTAGTATAAAACTGGGCCAAGCAAATGTTGAAACGAGCCTCGAGTATTTCTCTGATAATTTGTTGAGCAACCAGTTTCCATCAAAAATGAACCTTTTTCATTGATTTTCTGTTACTACGTAGTTCCATATAAAATAACAAAAATATTTAGTGCATATTGCCTATGATTGGTAGCTTCAGCTTGGTTGAATTTGTATGGCTTACGCAGTGAAACCTCTATCTATCGTTTTTCAATGGACCAGGGATGATAAACAATCCATCCAGGAGAAGAGTCCATCAAGATAATTCAAAATTGGTTACTTATATGGGAGCAGGGTGGGATGAAATGATTGATAGATCCGGGAAATGAAATATCCGGGAACGATACATTGTTGATATTCTGATATTCTTAAGCTGTTTTTAGCTGTTCATAGAACCCGTGATCTAACCCCGGAGTTCTACCACGGTGATACCACTGGTCACCAGGGAGACTGTTGACACTTGTACATTTCCACTGATTGTTTGATGGACATTTCCGGTTCCCAATTACAGTGTACCAACACTTTGAAACTATAATTGTTTTTCAAGTTGTCAAACTGTCCGATGTGACTGATATTTGACAGTTGATGAGAAAGCTACTGAAGTCAGCGTCGAGAGTTAGAGAAAAGTGGATCATCTGACCCGCGGGTAATACTCGCCCACGGGTCTAACCCTAGGGTTTAACTTCCCGCGGGCTGACCCAGGGTTAGTACTGTGTAAACACAAAAATATTTTTCACCCGCGTGCGGACTGCGGGTTGAACCACGGGCCATCACATGATGTAAAAACAGCTTCACAGTATTCAATTTAAAAATTGTCGCATCAGATAATGAAGATATTTTATTTTTATATTGTAGTGGTGCCGGAATGTTACACTGTATTGTTCATGTGACCTTGAAAAGTGAGGGCCTGTGCCATTATACAGTTTGTTTGAGAATACCTACAGTGTTGTGTTTCATTTCCAGGAATCGACTGACGAGCATTCACAGACCTCAAAAAGTGATTCCAAAGATATTCCCGAGGTAAGAATCTGCGCACATGGACTTGTACTTGAAACCTGAATGCACTTCTAATGAATATATTTTATCTTATGTCAATTCATTTTGTATGCCATCACTATTGATACTGGACTCACCGAGTAGATATTAAAGTATTAACCTCTCAAGCCAGTACTTTACTGATCAAGAACTATCCCCAAAGCGGTAATAATTTAAAAAATTTCCTAATTTTAATGATAATTCAACTAATGGTATCTGATAAACTCCTGATCTGATCTTCATGAACTTTGGTTATTATTATAAAGTAAGCCTTTGGCTACCAGCTTGATTTTCATCTTCGTCAATGTCGGTGGCCAACAACCTTTTGTTATTGTTTCGGTTCGCCATTTTGAACAACTCAGCTGTTACATCTTTGCGGGAATTATCAGATCGCTCGTAGACCGGCTATTTTTAGTCCAATAAATGACCCGGAGGAGTAAACCACCGTGAATAATAATAACAAAACAGTACCCCGCTAATCCCAAAGATCGCGCAAGAGGTGTGTAGGCAAGCGCTGGATGTAAATGTCACGTCAAATCACCGGGGGTATATTTTGTTTGGACGTGCCGTGTATGCCAAACCAGCCTGAGAGGTTAATAATCAACTGTCAAGCATATTGTAAGAATTTAAAATTGATATCAAGTCACTATGCTAGTTTAAATTTTATTGAACTTTTACAGTTCACATTCTTTTTACAATTGATTTGTTGATCAATCTGCAGTACACTCACATCATATCTAGTTTTCAATACATTATGATTAGATGCATGAAATTATAGCATTAATTATTCAGTTTTTTAGCATTAGCTATTCCAAAAATAGCATTTTATACCATCATTCAAATTTGATTTTAGCATTAATTTAGTATCAAAAAGTCTCTAGAGAAACATGTTGGTTCTGGTATATAAATGATGTACACATATTAGAAGCTATTTTCAACATATTATTCTCAGCTTTAGCAGTCGAGCAAGTACTGAAAAGACAGTATACAATATACAATATACACACATTGACGTCAATATGCCTCACATTGAAACCTTAATTGAACTGCACAGAATAAAAAAACATCGTATTTCGTAAGTGACTGCACAGGCCAGCAAATATTGACAAATGGATATTTCAAAAGAATTGAAATGAAAGTTTTTGAGTTTTCATGGCACTTGAATCTAATTTGGAAAAAAATGAGTATAACTGACAATGTTTTTAGAAAAATTGCTATTTTCTCACAAATATCGCTTATTTCGTGTAAATGTTGATTTATCGTTGTGAAAGGCATATATCGCTTCAATTAGCAAAAAAGAACTTGGTCTTAAATGGTTTTGAACATCACAAAACATGAAGAAAACACAACAAATTATGGCTTTGGATGACTCTCAATTCTATACCGCTTATAGTTAATGCTAAAATGTCATGCCTCTACTTATGATGTATCATATATCTGATGTTCACTCTCATTTTGATCAACAGGTGTCAATAGATGTGCCAGAAGAAGAGGAGAAGAGCCTGTTTGAAAAGCAGGAGAAGGAAGCGACCAACTTGATGGAGAAATCAAACGGTGGTCTACCCAAGGTTGGTTCAGATATACTATTTCTTGAATGCAAAACAATTCAATTCAATTTTTTTTATTCCGAATGTGAATTACATGATTATCCATTATCCATATCATGTACATGATTACATGATCATTTATTATTACATGAAATCATTATACATGATTTTATTACATCAAATGAAGGGAAGTGTAAGTTAGTCACCTTTAGTAGGAGGAGAGTGAGGGCTGATGTAGTTTATGATGTAGGAGGGAAGTCACTTGAGTCAGTGGAAAATTACAAGTACTTGGGGGTGGTATTTGATAGACGTCTAGGGTGGGGGAGTCAGATTGAGAGAATAGTAAAAAAGAGTATAAATGCACTAAACTTTGTAATGAGGCAGCTTAGGGGGACAAGTATGGAGATAAAGGAAAAGGCTTATTTCTCGTTAGTGCGTCCCATGGTGGAATATGCTAGTTCAGTTTGGGATCCTTATAGATTAGGTGAGATAAGGGATGTGGAAAGGGTGCAAAGGATTGCAGTTAGAAGGGTTACAGGTAGGGTTAGGAGGTGGAAATGGGGGGAGAATGAAAGGGGGGAGAGGGTGAGAATATTGGAGAGTCCATCTGAGATGATCCGAGACTTGGGATGGCGGGAATTGGAAATACGGAGAAAGGAGGATCGGATCTGTAATTTCTTCAGGGTAATGGAAGGAGAAGGGTGCTGGGGAGAGTTGAATAGGTTGATTGAAAGGAATGAGTCAGGGTATGGGGGTAGGCGAAGTCATGATAGAGCAGTAGTTTTAAAGGGGGCTAGATTAGATGTCGGTAAGTTCTCTTTCTTGAATAGGACAGGTAGGGATTGGAATGGGCTTAGTAGAAGTATACTTGAGGAGGATGAAATAGGGTTGAAGCTATTCCGTCAGAAGGTTAGGGAGGCGATAGGATAGGATTGATAGGGAACTTGCCACCGCGCATTTATGTGCAACTGTAAGAGTTAATAATAATAATAATAATAATAAATCAAATATTATCACATAATTATAAAAAAACGTATTACATTGTACACATGATCAGTAAATTATAGTAGTAATCTAAAATAATAATAATTTAAAATACATATAAGATAGGTGATGGGATACCCACATAAGCAGTGCTTGTGTGTGGGAGAGGATATTTATAGAAGAAGTAAAAATGTTTGATTTCAAGATGGCATGAGAATTTGTCAAGATAGGTTGAAGAAAAAATTTGTATGATGAAGAGCTCTAATTAAATGAGATGAAGGAGGTAATTGGCTTGGGAGGTGTGAATACATGTGAAAAACATGTGAAACCGTCATGTACCATTTCCACCAATTTTCATGGGTATAATATTTTTATTTTAATTTTCAACTCAATTAATTTTCAGTATCTTTTGTTCCCATTTGTATCTATTTGTAATTTCTATTTCTACATTAAAACCTTCATACAACTTTACCGGATCCATCGTTTTCCTGCTTGTATCATTAATTGTTTCTCACCCCATTGCCCATATGATCAATGTTAAATTTTCCTGGATGGATGGTTTTCCTGCATGGATGGCTTAACTTTCCTTGTCCCTTGAAAAACAATGGATAGGGGTTTCACTTTGTAATTTAATAATTTATATACACATTTTTATATTGAGTTCACAGCTCATGTTTCTTATCTTTCAATATATCTTCAATATATATATATATATATCTCAAACCCAGATAACCAATCGAATTGGGCCAGGGGGTGTTTCCACCAGTTTTTCTAGCGCAGACTTCTCATATCAATCGGTTCCTGCCAGTTCCGGCTTCTTTCTCGTCTTCTTCACTACTGCTAGGCCTATCCTCTGTTTCTTCTTCTCTTCCTACGAGTTCCCTCCATCGTTCTCTATTCTCCCACCATCTCTCGTCTTCCACTTCTTCCCATTTTTCTCCTCGGTTGACTACACCGCACTTCACTCTCTCCTGCCACCTTTCTCTTGGTCTTCATATTATATTATCTTCAATAATATCTTTAATTCATGAGCAACTAGTTCTCATCAGAAATCAAAAAGTGAAATGGTATCATCGATTTTCAGTTGCTGACTAGAGGCTATCGTATGAAATAATGCAAACATTTCAGCGTTTTACCGATCGTTCATGAAGTTTTTTCATCATGAATGAACAAAACTTGATTTTCTAGCCGGAGACACGCGGTTCGCTGATATCCCGAGCCAACAGTCTGAAGCGAGCGGTGCGCCAGCTGGTCGAGTACACCGAGCAGGCGGTCGACGATCAGAACAAGGCCGCCACTACGAGGAGAGACTCGTCCGTGGAGACGAGACGGAACTCTTCCGTCGACACCCGGAGGAACTCCACGGCCGAGACCAGGCGGTTCCTGGATATTCCGGGGCTGAGGGTACAACATGCTTGGAATATATTGTTAGGGAGAGACAGAGACAGTTAGTCTTGTCTATAATATGAAGGAGGAATCAAAGAGACATTGTCATCAATTTTCATGGATTCAATCTTTTTATTTTCAACTTGATCATTTTTCAGTATCCTCTGATCCTATTTGAATCTATTTTTGATTTCTATTTCTATTTCTATTTGTAATTCATATATTTTTATGATCAGTTCACAGCTCATGTTTTCCCATCATCTTGTGGATGAATGCCAAGTTCCAAGGTACATACTGTGATGAAATGAGAAATAAATCAAATCATAAGTTGGGCATAGACATCAGTATATTTTGAGTATTCATACAAATTTCTTTTTATACATTCATTTTAAGATTTATGAAAATAGGGCCTATAGGTTTGATGAAAAAAATAATAATCCCATTTTTCGTAATATAGGTATTAAATTGATATTTGATATCATTCCATTTGATTCAGCGAAACATCTAGAATTCCAGAGTTGAAACTAATTAGGTTCCGATAATATAGAAGAATATAGCAATAAGCTAGTGACATTTGGAGTGATAGTAGTACTGCAGTAGTATTTACTCGATGAATAAAAGCTTGAAATATCATCCATATTCAACTTTCCCCACCATCTGAATATATTTTCGTATATTTCTAGAATCTTCTTAATTTCTCACAACCCTCGGTTAATCCCTCGATAATATTGTTCTGTTTCACTCTTTCGCAGGTGTCCCAGTCTAACGACAATCCCAGCCCTTGCCCCTCCCCCTCCAACCTCGCCACCACCGACTTCCTCTCCATCTCTCCGATCCCCGACTTCCGTCGCGACTCGACCGGCTGCGAAGACCTGCTTACCTCGTTGCCCGTGCCGACAGCGTTTGCAGACGGTCGTAAGAGCTTGACGCTCGCCGACGACGAGGACATCAAACGCTTCCTGCCGATATCGTGTGCGCCGGCTGACGAGGACGCGACGGCCGTTCAACAACCGGACGCCACGACGGACGACACGATCAGAGCCAAAGACATCGTCGACTCGTTGAGAAGCCACGAGTTACTCAGACTGAGTCCCAATTCCAGTTCGGTTTCTTCGGAAAGCTATAAATACAGTTTACTCGAGGAGCGAAGCTTGATCGAGGGCTTAGATTTTGATAACGTGTGTTTAATTAGTAACGTAAGTTTATCAAAGAGTAGAAACAATTCGAGTAATATGTTGTTGAAAATGTGTTCAAGTGAAACCGGTACGAACGCGTGCAACGGAGAAACGTCGACTGAAATGGATTGTCTGAACAACGAAGAAATGGTTTTGACGTCGAGTTACGACGCGGAAAGCGGCGAGTTTGTTTTGAAGCAGGTCTCGAGCTCGGAATCGATCAACGTGAAAAGTTTCGAAGCTCCCGACTACGGGGACATGGAAATAAGTGGCCCGATGGACAAATCAGACGACTCCAACTCGAGCATTTGCGTGTCGTTCCAGCACAACCGATCTCAGAGTCTCGTACCTCCCTGTGTTCAAGATAACAACTTGCTAGGACCTGCCGGGACCAGTATCGTTCGTAGCAGTTCCGTCATGTGTTTCGATTCGGATATAGCGCACATCGACTCTCCGGAAACTTCCGATCCCACACTCAACAGTCCCACGTTGATCAAGTCAGAACTAGGCGATAACAATATATCAGTTCTTGGCGAGTCGACGGTTCAAGATGATACCTCGTCGATATTGGGTATGAATATTTCTTTATTAGGTGAAAACTCGTTTGGAGAAAACGAGTTCAGTTCGGGGGCCTCTTCTAGTCTAGAAACCTGTGATAATAATATTATGAAGACGCACAAAGACGACGAGTCAGCGAACCAAGGACCAAGCGTAGTGGATAGCAGTGTTGATATGGAAACTTTGACGGATAGACCGGGAGAACCGGAAGTAAAATTAGTGAAAGGTTGTAGTTTGGCACAGTTTTCGGAGGGCAGTGATATCGGGAGGAAATCGTTTTATCGTCACGTCAAATTGCCCAAATCGAAAGAAAACAAAGAGATGCTGAAACCGACGTTGGAATCTAGTCACGAGAAACCTAGTCTGGACGTTGCCAGCAGCTTACCTCGAAGGATATCGTTGAATATAGAATCAGATAAAACGTCGAGCGATTATATCTTCCCCGATCCTCGACTTTTGGACGTAGTCAACATCCAGATCCAAGGTTCAAATAATAACATCTTCACGAACTCAGCTACGGACTTGTCGGTCGAAACGACGCCGAAAGCCAAGGAAGTGAAACGTAAACAATCGTTTGGCGGAGAGTTCCACATCAACCGAGAGATGTCGGTAGAAGACGACGCCAACGCAAAGGAGTTTCCCGCGATGATCAGCGTGATTGTGGAGCCGCCGTCTCCGGGTAATTCTCCTGAGGGAAGACATCCGTTGCAGATGCCGGAAGATGTGGTGTTCAGGAGGTGTAGCAGTAGCAGTATCGGCAAACGTAAGACCTAATCGTGGAATAAAGAGTTGGAAAATAATATTTTATTCTCTCCCCTTGTTTTTGAAGGTTAGTTGTTCTAGAATCGATTAGAAATCGATTTGAAAGAAAAAAGTTCATCCTCAAAAAAAGTCGTGTAATTTTAAACTTTTTCTCAACCTTCCTGCGGCATTTTACATGAAAAATAGCTGCTAGAGACTTCCTTGAACTGTACTGTACCATTTGGGTATTTCTGTTAACGTTCTGCTGCCAGACGTAACCGAAGGAATAGCTTGTGTACAGATAGTAAATTCTCAACAATACAAATGGACAATATGGACAACGAAATTAGCATGTATTGCGACGTGAAGAAGTACAGCACTGACCATAAAAAATATAAAATTGAAAAAAAAGATAGTCCGATAGGCATATATATATTTTTTTGTTTGAAAAAACGATTTTTCAACTTGAGAATCGTTTTACATTTGAATCGATTCTGAATTCTGAATCACATCTATCAAAGGCTTTTTGCGCGATCAGTTCAGTGCAGTCCATTTCTCATACAGTAGTGACGTTCATAAGACCCCCGGGGGCGGGTTGAGTTGCGGCCAGTGTCGGATTCTTACCGACTAAAACCCCTCTTTGTTTGAGGGTGAACTCGACAGCGTGGTCATTTCATCACCCGGGTTCATACTGATTACAAGTTACAAATATTATCGTTCAGAATGGATGTTGATAGTTTACTACATGAGCTTGATTAAATTTTATCTATCAAATCAGTTTGCTTCAGAAAAATAAATACTTTGTTAATAGCATTACTATTATCGGCCAAAACTTTGGAAATTGAGTCTTCAATTGCTAGTTGTTTTCTTATATTGTTATATTTGGTACATTTTAATAATATGTGTTTTATGGTCAACACCTCATAATACGTTGTTTTACAGTGACGCCGAGTGCCAGCGTGTTCGGTCTGTCTTGCTCGCCGGCCGCGACCCGACGGATATCCAACGGCTCGCTGCTGAAAGCTCCCGACGGTTCTCCGACGGCCGGCCACTTCTCCGAGCGTTCAAGGTCGATCAGCGACGACCAGCGGCGGCAGCTGCCGATCATCAACCCGCTCGTACGACTGCCCATGTGGCCGAGTAAGTTACCCGTTTCAAACAAGGTTTCTTTTAACAAGAAGCAATTTGTTGAATTACATTAGGATTATATAATTTTAAATATTATTTCATGCAGGCCCCTGTAATGGAACCTCTTCAGTACGATTTTATGGGACCAGACAAAAAACTTACTAAAGTGAGAAACTTACTAAAGTAACTATTCAACATGTAGGTACATATAGATGAGATAGAAAATGAAACTCACCAAAGTGAAAAATGTACCAAAGAGAAACTTACTGAAGAAGTTCTACTGTATCCATTCAATGCACTCATTTCGCTCAAATTTTCATACAATAATATTCGCATCTCATCTTGATGTTCATTAATAATATTATACTTTTCACTGTTAAGTTTTGTGATCATTCATAGTGGTAAAATCCTATTGTAGAAACTTTTATCCAGCTGATACTTCTCCTAAAACCTAACATCGGTATTATTGTTGTCATGAAGCCCATGCCTCATTAGTGTTGTCGAACACATTCAAAAACATGGTTTGAATTAGGCCTATACTTGATTTGTTCAGATGTACAGACAGATATCAGAACTCAAATTAGAATACCACAAAACTTGAAGTATCAGAATTTGAAATATTCATATACATATTTGAGTTCAAATGACTTGAGAAGTAATATCACATTGATTGCCTATGAATATGTTTTGTAAGTTGTCTACTCTGCAGAATAGGCCTACTGTACACTCGTGGTAATTGAAGTCTGTAGTCCGGTAATTAAAAATCTGTTGTAATTCCAACAATAATTTTGATCCATACTCTGTTTCGATCTAAATGCTCAATCTTAGGCGTGAGAGTTTTGATGATAAGATATGAGTATTTTTGGTTTGATTGAATTTTGAATTAGAGAGTGTTGATTGTTTCAATGTAAGCAGTTTGAGCAAGTGTTGAAGTGGAGAATTGAGTGCGTTTGAAACGTGACGCGTGTTTCTCACCAGACGTGAGCGGAGCCGGACTCATCAGTAAGGTTCTACTTGCTAACGCCGACGCGCTGTGTGCTGCGGTCTCGCCCCTGATGGACCCCGACGAGTCTCTCATGTAAGTTTTATCGTCTTGAAGATCTTTTTTCCACAAATCTGAACTCTTCGTGAAGGATGAGCTCGAAACCAAAAGAATGACCCTCAAAAGCGAAACTCGACCAAAACTCAGAATATGACTGACATTCAATTTTTTATCTGGAACCGCGCATCCCGTTTTCGTAAAAATTCTCCAATTTTCCAGATATAAGTTCAAACAACTTCTCAAATGTCCGTCATTGTCATCCTTACGTCTCTAGCTGAAATTGTTCAAGAACAAACTTTGTTTGCTTCTTTCCTATGTAATTTTTATAATATTCTGTACATTTCAATCATCAAAATATATTCGATTAATTGTTACCAAAAATTATACAGTCCCAAGTCAGAAGATGAGCCAAGCCCAGAGAAAGTTTCATGCCGATTGGTTCTGTCTTACAATGTACGGAGCTTGCAATACAAACAAACAAACAAACAACCTTACAATCGCTTTTCCATCGAGAGAAACCACATTCAAGACCAACATGAATCTAGGATTAATTTTATTCAAACTGCAGTGTAACCTCTATCCATCGTTTTTTAAGGGACCAAGAAAATGAAACCATCCATCCTGGAAAACCATCCATCCTGGAAAACCATTCATCCTGGAAAACCATTCATCCTGGAAAACCATCCATCCTGGAAAACCATCCATCCTGGAAAACCATCCATCCAGGAAAATTCAACATTGATTATTTTATATGGGCGATGGGGCAAGAAAAAATGCATGATACTAGCAGGAAAACGATAGATCCGGGAACAATGCACAGAGGTTTCACTGTGTTGTATCATCGAGTCGCTAAACATTCAGTTCAAATATTAAGTCCGTGTCTTGTTCTGTTTCTCCAGGGAAGGCTATTACGAGCGTTCCGTGATGAACAACTACTTCGGGATCGGAATCGACGCCAAGATCTCGCTGGACTTCCATCAGAAGCGGGAAGAGCACCCGGAGAAGTGCCGCTCCCGGGCCAAGAACTACATGTGGTACGGGGTGCTGGGGAGCAAGGAGTGGCTGCAGGTTGGTGCTCACACCTTAACCTTGATATCAAACACCAGTCTACCCTAACATTGCATTATGCCGTTAGACCAATACAGTTCAATAGGTACCTCGATACTTTTTAAACAAAAATATAAATTAAACTGAAAATTGGTAATATTTTGTTGCCATGAAATTTTTTAAATTTGTCTTTTTCTGTTTCGTTCCGAACATGTTTATTGTTTGACTACAGTGATGCATACAAATTATGTTTCCTGTTGTAATTTAATCAAATTTCTACATTGAACAATCTATGAATTGGGTGAAATGAAAAGAGAGACGAGCAGCTTACCGAGCTTTATGAGTAGAGAAAGGCCTACTCGTAGTGGAGAGCCCGTTGATAGTCCACTGTGACCAAGGTAATAGCCGAAACGTCGAAATCTCGTGTACTTTTCATCTCTATGTGTTCTATCTACGGGCTCTCCACTACGAGTAGGCCTTTCTCTACTCATAAATCTCGGTAAGCTGCTCGTCTCTATTTCCCTTTCACCCAATTCATTTATTCAGCCTCGGGCATTTTTCCTATACACACCACATTAAACAAGCTGATATTCAATAAAACTCTGAACTGTAGAGAAACATTCTGAAAATTGTATCATTTTTCCAGAAAAAAATTTTTCCACAAAAAAAAATTTTTACTAGAGAAAATTTTTTAAAACAATTTTTTGGACGAATTTTTTTCTCTGGGTTATTCTAATGGGATTTTTGAAAACTTTGGAATGAGTTTTCTCAGAAGTGGTCCAACCGATCGCGCCTCTAAACTATACAGTATCGAATTGGATAATTATACTTGTGTGTGCCAAGTCTCAACTGATTTTGAATTTTCGTCTGACCTGTGGAGCGCGAACAAAAAAACAAAAAAACAAAAAAACAGGCACTTTTTTTCCGGGTATGGCAAAATTGAGTCTTCGCTTCGCTCATCCAATGAGCCATTTTTGGAAAGTTGGGCTTGATTTTAAGAATGTCAATCTGTGCTAAATGATGGATAATAATACTGAGTGAGAGAAACCACAACAATTGATATGAGACAAAAATAGAAAAAGTAATTGGGCCCTACTTCATTTTAAGTTACCTTTATGAATTGAGTATCCCCCCCAAACACGAATAAGACTAGGAATTAGAAGACAAGATGATGAGATGATTGAAAAATAACATATCTTCGCAAACTTTTTTTTTTCATATCAACATTAAAAATGTGACATTGATAAATAATAAATATTGATAAACATTGATAGATTCAAATTAAATTGATTGACATTGATGAAGTCATTGTTTCCCAACAAAGGCAAAGGTTTAAAAGCTTTTCAAGATCATTTTAATGTTTAGTTTACTAAATAAATCTAAAATTTGTAATATTTTCAAACTATAAAAAAAGGAAAAATGAATTGAGAGAATTCCATCCTACCAAACATGTGACTATGTAGACTATGTGTGTGAAATAAGAACGATGTATTCGAGATAACACGGATCACAATCAGAGCGTGAAAATATTAACAACGTCTTTCTTCCGTCAGAAAACCTACAAGAACCTGGAGCAGCGGGTCCAGCTGGAGTGCGACGGTCAACGCATCCCGCTCCCGTCGCTCCAGGGCATCGTCATCCTGAACATCCCCAGCTTCATGGGCGGGACCAACTTCTGGGGCGGGACCAAGGAGGACGACTGTTTCCTGGCGCCCAGCTTCGACGATCGGATCCTCGAGGTGGTAGCAGTGTTCGGCTCCGTGCAGATGGCCGCCTCTCGGCTGATCAACCTGCAGCACCACCGCATCGCTCAGTGCTCGTCCGTGCAGATCACTATCCTCGGTTAGTTCGCACACTCGCTCGTCGGCAGGCGGGGGGAGGTGGGGGGTATCCTTCCGCAGACAAATTGTACTGGCAGCAGCGCATTTTTTTAAACAATTGTTTTTTTCAATCTTTTTTAGCAATATTGAATCTCTTGATTCAATTTTTTAATCGCTGGTTCAACTAGGGGGGGGGGGGGGTGATGCCATCCTTCCAAGAGAAATTGTCCCGGCTGCGGCTCATTATTTTTTTCTCACAATATTGTTCCATCAATATCAATACTTGTTCTGGTATAGAATTATCTGAATGCCGTGAATTGGAATATATTTGAAAATTGAAATATCGAATTTGAATAATATTTCTATCGGACCAAAGTTCTTAAATACGAGATCACAACCCTGATATTAGATTTAATTGAATAATGATGATAGGCCTATTTGTTTCTCTAATTATCAGTGATAACATTGATTAATCGAGAATGGATTCAGAATCGATTCTAATGTAAAACAATTCTCAAATCAAAAAATCGATTTTCCCCCAAAAATGAAAATTCCATTTTTTTTTTTTTGATCAGTGTTGTACTTCTTCACGTCGCAATACGTGCTCATTCCGCTGTCAATATTATTTTGTATTGTTGAGATTTCACTATATGGACACAAGCTATCCTTTCGGTTACGTCTGACAGCCGAACGTTGACAGAAATATACGAATGGTACATTACAGTTCAAAGAAGTCTCTAGCAGCTATTTCTCATGTGAAACGCCGTGAAAAGGTTGAAAAAAAAGGTTAAAATTAGTTAGCCTAATTACACAACTTTTTTTGAGAACTCACTTTTTTCTTTTTTTTTCAAAATCAATTTTCAATCGATTCTGGAGCTTGAAAAATCGATTCCTGATTTTGAGAATCGATGTCACCACCACTAATTATAAAGAAAACTAGGAATCCTCATCTTCACTTCATCTTTATACTTCATCACACAGGTATAATTTCTCTTCCTTTCTGTAATAACCTCCACATGTATACTGTCAGAATGAGATGCCAATTCCTGAACGGTTAAACCTAACGTGTCATTCTTTTCCCGCAGGAGAGGAGGGAGTGCCTATCCAGGTGGACGGCGAAGCCTGGGTCCAACCGCCCGGCATGATCCGGATAATCCACAAGAACCGGATGCAGATGCTGTGTCGGAACCGGGCGCTGGAAACCTCGCTCAAGACCTGGGAGGAGAAGCAGAAACACACGACCGCCCAACCGACGGCGGCTGCCAACCACTCGTCAGCGCCGTTCACGTTCGAAGAGAACCAGCTGTTGTTGAGCTTCATCGAGTCGACGACGACGCTCGTCAAGTACGTCAAGCTGTTGACGATCAGCCACCCGTCAATCGAGGCCGAGCTGTATCAGTTGGCGGTCATGGCGTCGGCGCACATGGAGAAGGTCCATCCGGGCGGGAAGATTGTCGAAGGGGTGAGTTGACAATGTCCACAATTGATGATTATTATTGTTTGCTTAACGACCCCACCAACAGCTAGGTTATACGGGGGTACGAATGAGCAGGAGATTATGAAATTATGAAGTGATGATAAGTGAAAGGGCGTTCACAAAAACCCATGCCTTATGCGGGACTCAAACCCACGCTCAACAGTGACTTCAGTTTCTGAAACCGTGCCTCAGCTGACCGAGCTACCGAGAGTGGCATGACTAGAATTTTTTTTATTGTAAAATTGTCAAGTTGGCCCACCATTGACTTGTATATATACAGTGAAACCTCTATCCATCGCTTTTTAAGGGACAACAAAAATGAATCCTTCCATGCAGGAAAACGATCCATCCAGGAAAATTCAGCATTGTTCAAATGAGATAAGGGTGACAAAAAATGAATGATAAAAGCAGGAATACAATGGATCCAGGAATGATGCATAGAGGTCTCACTGTATGTACAGTGAAACCATTATGTATTGTTCCCATAATCATCAGTGTCCCGCTTCTATAATTCATTTTGTCTCACTCACTCCCATATGAACAATGCTACATTTTCCTGGAAGCATTGTTCACTTGCGCTGAAGGTTTCATTTTTCCTGGTTCTTTGAAAAAAGATACATGAAGATTTTACTGTATTTTTTTGCACAATTTAAAAATTACATTTTTGGTTTTCTAATAAATTTTCATCAGTTCTGATGAATGGAATCACAGCCTCAATGCTTCAACCTTCACCTGAATACAAAGATGAATACATAAATACATAAATACATAAATACATAAATACATAAATACATAAATCTCTGCCATCTATGTAAAAAAAGCACTGTTACCATTCTGATATACGTCGCAAGAAAAAAAAGCCTGTCCTATTTACCATGGCAAAAAACTTCAATATGAAACAGCTGGCATCACTGATAACAATTAACCACCAATAATCATGTGATGAACTCGTTTCAATATCAGTTAGTCAACTGATAAAGTCCTCCTCACATAACAGAGTCTCAAATCATTGAATATTGGGCCTAAATAACAAGAATTCCTAATGAGCAAGACCTATTGAACAAATAATCAATCTCAGATCTACATATGAACACAATTAGCAGTGATAACAATTATTCAACTTTTACCTAGAAACTTTTTTCAGTGAAATGCAGTGGAACCTCTCTAGTACGTTTTTCAGGGGACCAAACAAAAAAAAACTTACTAAAGTGAAAAACTTACTGAAGAAACTATTTAACATGTAGGAACATATAGATGGGACTAGAAAATAAAACTTACTAAGGTGAAAAATGTACTAAAGAAAAACTTACTAAAGAGGTTCTACTGTATGTGTGCTTTTTCATTATTCATTTCATTTGTACAGACTTATACTGACCATGAGTCACAAATCATTTCTGAACTACATTTCACAAATCTAATTTGAACTAATCAAACTAATTTCTAACATTTCACAAATCATTTTCTTCATTCTGAACTATGAAAACTAGACCCTCATTGGTAAAATGGTAGAGTATCATTGCATAAGTTATCATCTCCCTTCATCATTTTCCATCTGGTTGACCATCGCGCCATTTTTGTGTGTGTTTTTTCTCTGTCGTTCAGGTGAATACTGGGATGGTTCCCTAATAGCAGGCCATGGCCAACTTGTACCCACTATTCAAAAACACCTGATAAAGTAACCTCTCATCTCATCATCAGTTCATCACCGATTCCAATAGACGGTAGTCATCAGTACAATGCGCTATTGAAACCAATACAAATGAAACCATTATGCACGGACACTATTGGTCATCAGCAGTAGATAGAGTGTCATTAAATCCAATATGCCCCCGTGGCTCAGTCAATTATCCCACTGCCTTAGGAACTGAAGCCAGGTTGGGCATGGGTTTGAATCTCGCATACGGCATGAGTTTTTGTGAATGTCCTTTCACCTGTCATCATTTCATCGTCTTTCACCATCACCCAATCACTTAATAACCTAGATGTTGGCGGAGTCGTTAAGCAGCATTTTTATTTTTTATTTTATCATTTAAACTCGTTTTATTCTCATCTTCTAGACACTTCAACAATTTTTGGTAATGTTTTTTTTTTCATAATTTTTCTTTTAAAAAAATAATTGAAATTCGAATTCAAATGAACGAATAATTTTGATTTTCTCTGTCTTGTCTAATGCCCTTGTGCGTGTTTGTCCAGCCGAACCTGCGCCCGCAAGTGACGGAGCTTGTCTCGAGCGCGCGCCAGCTGTACGAAGAGGCATGCAGCCTGCTCCGCGAGAAGGCTCCGAGCCTGAAGCTCCGCGAGGACCTGGAGGGGAAGCTGAGCGCCGCGCTAGGCAATATGGAGATGGAGCTGAGGAAGTGTGTCACGTACGACAGCGTCGGGCTCGTGCACTTCCAGCAGCCGACCGCTGAGGAACAGGTGAGGTCACGCGCGGTCATACGTCGTTCCAGCTCGTTCTGGCCAGAACATTCTAGCTAGCTTGTTCCAGCCAGAACATTCTTGTTAGCTTGTTCTAGCCAGAGATACCAGATACTGCAGGGAAGAGAGTGGCCAACTTGATGACTGTTTTCTATTGGCTACTGAAATATCTCTCGCATGGACGCCATTTTTGGTCCAGAATTCAGATCAGATGTTTGAGAACGTGTGCTAGACTGTATTATATCGGTTAGGAAACAACTTCAGTTGAAAGTTCTGGCATCTCATTGACTAACTGGTGAGTTAACAACAGTTTTGGACAACAAATTTGGACAAAAAATGGCCTCCTGCGCGGGAGTTGGCCACTCTCTTCTCCAGTATCTAGCCTCCTAGTTCTAGCGAACAAAAGGTTAGCCAGGTTCTGGTTTGAATATGGTCTTGATCTTCCGGAAGAATTGCCGCAAGAGACTTGTGATGCTAAACGCACCGCAGTTGATTGCCTCGCCCTTGAACTTGAGCCTTGAGGATAATTGAATGGGCACCTGGAAAAAAGGTGTATAGACCATTATTTTCAGATCCCGACATTTTGGTTAAAAAAGGTTGTATATCCATATCTCTGTTATGTAGTGAACTCTGGTATCGAATTTCGTAACTATTACATGTGAATGAATAAATCTGCGTGATCAATCTTACGTGGAAGAAGGTTGTTCACACCCTTTTTCCAGGGGCCTATTCAATTATTAATTTCACTTTTGAGTTTGATATTCAATGGGAGATTTCTCAATCTATTGATTATTCAACACTTACTTTTTCCTGTCCTTTTGAGGTCTTGACCTATCATCAATCTTCTTATCAAGTTGTGGTAAATTTCAGATGTCCAACCAGGGTGTCTTTAAATCACCAGGAATATATTCCTATTCCCTATTTGTGTCATGTACAGATCTACAGGGAGCAATAAGTACAATCCAATCCAACACGAAAGATATAGAACCATGGCCAATCAATAAGCCATGCCTGACTTCAGTCATTCATTTTTGCTATAATTACGATTCAATTGATTCAATTTCAGAATGTTTTTCTATGATTCTCGTGATTTTTTCTGACTCAAGCTACCAGGAATTCAAAAGAAAAAATCACCGACTGTAAAGATTGGTCAATTTCATACAAGTTCATACTAATATATTAGCCATTAGTAGGGACCCTTGATTTTTGCGATTGTTTCTCACACGAAATTCACTAATATTGCCATTGGTCAAATGTTTCCATCTTCATACTGAGTTTGAGTTCTGAGCCAATCGAATTGTATACACGAAATGGCAGGGAATTTGCATATTAATGTATTACACAAAATTCTACAATGACAAATGTTTGATGTTTAATTTTTTAATTTTTTAATGCAATGTTTTTACCACAAATTTTGCCAGAAATTACCATGTTGTGATGATTTCCCTCATCTTCGAAATTAACTTTTTTTTTTCCAAAGTCAAGACCGGTCCAACCCGGTCTTAACAAACAGGTATTCGAACTCTAAAACTCATCTCCGATGTCATCACAACTAATCACGTTGTCCACGTTTCAGAGCGAGGCTCGTAAGGCTCGTTCGACGCGGGGCCTCTCGTGGCTGAAGTTCCGCCGCGGCCACTCGGGGGTCGCCGGGTCCCGAGCAGCGCGAGACGTAGCCGTTTGGGGCGTCGCCGAGGTGGCGTCGTGGCTTGACACGCTCGGCCTGGCCGAGTACGCCGACAGCTTCACGCGTCACGACGTGCGCGGACGCGAGGTGCTCACGCTCGGACGACGCGATCTCAAAGAGCTCGGCGTCACCAAGGTCGGACACGTCAAGAGGATCCTGCAGGGCGTCAAAGATCTTACGTCTTGATCGAAGAGCGTGTAAGTGGAGGGACACTTACCGACGCCGTTATCACACGCTATCAAACTGTTTGTGAGGTAACAGAGGACTAGGAGTTATTATGAATATGAACAAAATGATTGGAAAATGATATTCCGTGATATTTCAAAGTCAGTTGGGAGAATTTTTCTACAAAGGATGTTCAAATGTCAAATAAACCAGCATTTAATTGATCATTTTCCTTTTATTTTATTTGTTCTAATGTTGAAAACCAGTTATACGTGCGTGATTAATGTTACCACCTAAGTCTTCACAGTATTATCATGACTATGAGTAATCTATGCACTTGTGCCAAACAAAGTTTTTCGTTCATGTGAACTTTGTTCTCTGAAATCACAGTTTTGAATGTTACGCACATAATGTTGAGGATTCATCCTAATCGAGTTCGTTGTGACCTACCTAATTCAATTACGTAAATCGTGTAGTTTTGACACAGATGTACGTAACACGTCACGTAATTATCACGTGAATTAAGCTTTATGTTCTCACCGGTATTAGCTTTGAAACCAAAGAAAGAAAGAATGGAAGAAATCCAATGGTGATATTAATGTTTTGTAATAAGTGTCTGCTTAACTGACCTATCAGACGTAAGCTAGTCATGTTCATTGTGTTTCGTACTCTCCCGCCGGTATTTGACGTAGCGGTGACCACTAGGTTGGTTTACGTTTTTCATTGTTACAACTTCTCGTCATCCAAACCATGAGGAATAATGATGGTTCTAGAAAAGGGAAATAAATATGTAGATGTATGAAATGAAATAATAATTAAGGACCTACGAAAAAAGTATTGCAGCGATGGCTGCTATTTTATTAATTAAAATATTATCATAGATATTTTTAATGGATGTACTAAATTGAAATTAATGATATATATATTTGAAATTGTGCTGTGAAATGTTTATTCTACACGCTTGGCAAAATACGATACGCTAGGCATCGATCGCAGAGGATATATAGGAAACGTTCGATCGAGCATCGTGGTTGAAATGATGCATTATTATTGGTTTGCGTTTAATATAATTACCAAACTAAAATATGTAAATCGTACAAATATCGTGGATGGATGCTCACTCAGCCCCTCTTCTCCGCTGCCCCACAGTACCACGTACAGTGTTGGTCAGTGTATTTATTTATTCTGCAACTTACCAGTATTCACTCCTGATGTCTGTATTTTCTATTTAACGATGTTCAAGCAATATTCAATACTTTATTTTTTAATGTTCGTTTATGGTAACTATTGAGTTATACCAATACGTAAATAAATAATTAGGCCTAGTATGTCACTGTACACCCTAAGCTGAAGTGTTGACATTTAATTGTAAGTAATTGATATTTCGTAAACCATTGTTTAATTGCACGTTAGTGTAGTTACGAGTGTAAACCAGTCGTTACGCTAGTTTGACTTGATTTTTGTTTCAAGTGAAGCCAGTTAGAACTCGCTAGGGACTTATTAGTACCCGTGTTGAATGTTAGTCATGTTAGCCGTAAATGTAACGTGAATAGTAACAAGTATTTATAATAGCTGTTATATTGTATTCAACGTAATCAATTCGATAGTGAATTAACCGTTACGTAGACGTGTTTAGGTCTCTATGGGGCACGTACGTTACTAAATATTTAGCAAATAGTTGAAAACTCAACCTTATATTATTAGTGAATAAGACAGATGTAAGTTTAAGTCCTAACGATATATTCTTAACGTTCTGTTCTGATAATTTTGTGACTCTAGAATGAAAAAGAAAATACTAGATTCAAAATAAATGTAGATAATAGGGACGTGCGAGCAATCGACTTTTGGATTTTGATTTCAGATTGAGCTGGGTTCGAAAATTTCGTGTTTCATTCATCTCTTTTCAAATTTCTGTATTATTTCACAGTTTTTCCATCACAACTCCAGTACCGGATGTTATAACCTCATAGAAATTTCAGGATTTTAAAATACAAAATATTGAATACACGTAGGTGTCTAAAAAACTCAAACACAAATTCTCACACTCGCACATCCCTAATAAATAACGTTGAATGGGGACCTCTAAATCTATAATTATTTTATAGTGCTATGTCTTCATACTATAATAATGTATGATATCAGATAATTAAGTCTTTCCACTATTCAAGTACGTGATGTATTCATACTAGGACGTCTCTCGAGACATTGAGCGTCTTGAGATTACGTCTTGGTCGATGCTTGCTCGGTGCGTTCTCGGTACGTAATGTGCTCTTGGTAGCGACTCACTGTGAAGCGCTTTAATACTACTAATATGCCTTCCTAGTTCTTATATCAATCAACTCCTCTATGAATATAAATAATAATAATGATTATAATAATAATTGACAAAGTTATTTAATAATTGAAAATATAATATTTGATACTGTGGTGTTGGATTTTTAAGAATGCTGGGATATGAATTTGTCTATAAATATTCAATAATTCAAACAAGCTTATTGTTTTTTCACTGTCAATTTTGTTTTCAACATGTGAAGAAAATTTGACTTGAAGTCATTGTTCCCCAAATAGAGGTGAGAATGACAATATAGGATCATTCATATAGTGTCTAACAAAGGCAATTGTGGCATTCATCATTTAGGCCTATTAGTAAACTGTTGAATTTTAAAGTTCATGTAATTACTTCTCCGAGTACAGGATACAGCTTGCATAGGATTTGCAGGTATCAGGCAAGCAGGAAATTGCAAAAAGCTAAAAAAAACTACTGTTTTGAAGTAATAGTGATAATGGTGAACTCTAACTTTGGAAACTGTTCAAGTCAACTCTTGCCATGACCATACTTTTCATATTACATACTCATTTTCTATTTCTACCCAATACTTTTATCCGCTACGAAACTCATCCGAGAATCATCATCGTCTGTGCATCTCTCGTTGAGCGCTAGTCGTATGAACTCCCAATCGTATGATTATCCGATGATTATGAGTTGGTGTAAGAAAATAAGAACAAGTTAATTTTCTAATTATTGCTCGGTGTACCAAGTTTGTACGACCATACCTAAATTCAACAACTCAATCGAAAAACTCGAATCTATTAATTAAATTCAACTTTCCATCCCAGCTTTCTTAAATAGCAACTCTAACAAATAATTAAGATTATGCCGCATGACCCGAATACGATTACATGTGAAGATGTGTTTTCTTGTGGTAGAAGATGGGACCAGAAATAGCTTGGATAATCTTTAAACGAAATACTTTCTACCATGATATATTATAATATATGGCCACATACATGTGCGGTCATACCTACTATTAATACTGTCAAAGCAATATTGTATACTGTATTTCCTAACACTATTTACTATTTACTTACTAAATTGTTAATTCTTGTTCATTAAGTTTTTGTACTGATTGTAAGGCAATGGGAATATTATATTAATTCCTTTAGTATAGGTGAAATATAAAAAAAATTAATTCAAATTAAATACAGTGTTTGGAATATGTTGTTGGGCCAAGGCTATTCTCACATTGAATTCAATATATTATGTCTGTAGGTAGAAGTCATAACAAGTGATATGTATTTAGGCTTACTTCTATCAATCATGAATCCTGAGTATTCCATTCGTTGATCGTTGTTACACTGTCGTAGTATTGTCGTGCGATTGATAAGTAGTGGTAAAAATTATTCTCAACTTTACTGCTCGTCATTTGTTTTTCCTAACCAAGTCGAAATTGAATTACGTATTTAAGGAAATGTCGGTGGACGACCGAACAAAAATTCATATCTCCTCGTCAAGTTATATCGAACAATTGCGAGAAATCTCATATACCGTAACTATTGACAAGTGACATGTTTGATATGTTTCTGTTACAAAAATCACTGTCACTACAATGACTTCTAGCTCCGTCTTGTAATGCAGATCATTGACGGCTCGGATATTAGCTCCAATTGAACAATATTGGAGCCTTAAGCGCAGTTATCACGGTGGTTCAACTCTTTACCAAACTTCAATGTGAAGAAAAAATTACTTTTGATGCTAGAAAGTTACTATCAAGTGAAAACCAGCTGGCACAATGTTATTTCAGAGCTATGTTCCAGTATAGCAACAATTTATGTTCAAGAAAAATTTTGTTGATGCCACGTTACCATGGTGTCAAGATCAGGTCAGGAAAGTGGTTTTGACAGTTGAGAAGCCGTTATGTTAAAAATACATGATTTTTTAAAGATAATATCATTCCAAAACAGAGTTTGTGTGTAGATAGTCGTACATAGGCCATGCTATGCTCATTCAAATTTAATTACCGCAGATTTTTAAAATCATTTCGAAATGAAATAATTCGTGACATTGTCCTCGTCAATATCGTCAAACTGAGATAGGCCTACTCTGATAATTCAAATTTTGCCGCAATTCAAATGATAGTTCGAGCCCCTACAGAGTTTTGACTCATGCTCGATATCAAGTATTTTGATAATCCAAACTTCTGAAATTCAAAATAGATACTTTTGGGTGCATTAAATTTCAAAATGAAGATGGTTATACCTCGTTCACATTACAGAATTTAACTACAGTTAAGTAGATAACGTTAGTTAAGTTATAATATGAACGGAACTTGGTTAGTAGTTAACTCCAGTTATGTCTTAACTAAGTTCCTAGAACTCAGTTAGCTTAACTGCGATCAAAATTCACCGCCTTCTCAAAGAGCAACATAATTCGTATCGTCACATTGTTGGTTCAAAGCAAGGCCCTCTATATTATTTACATCATTCGAATTATATAGATGGCTTTGTTCAAAAACAAGGCGAGATAATGAAGATATCAACAGAAAATCTGTAAATCTTTGAAATGCAATATAAAAATTAACAACTATTTCATCTCTGTCAGTGTGAACACTTTAACTCAGTTAAGAACGGTGTCATCCATGATGCTAACTGCAGTTAGTTTAACTGCAGTTGGTGATCCTAGTGTGAACGAGGTATTACTGTAGTTTCATCTCATTCGAGAACCTATGAGTGATGGATGAGCTGAGTTTGTTCTAGCAGCAATTCCATGTGTGTTATTTTACCAAGTTATGTGAAGTATCTATCAGGGATCCATCACTAGTGAGGAAGTAGAGTGAGTCATTGTTAGTTGTTGATGTTGGGCCTACGATACACAACATGATGTCAAATATTAAAGAGAATTGCATACATCAAGTATTATATGGGAAGTAAGAGAATAAGAATATAGAATAATAACTGGATTGATTATTTTTGTCTTTCCATCTTTTAGTCAACCCAGTCAAAAAGTAATTTTGAACGTAATTCTACATTGGGAAAATTTGAGATAATCTTTATAATGTACCACTGTTGGCCTATTCTTGAATGAAAATTGCGTAAGAAACACTGTTACATTTTGACTGGTATTAAGTAAGAATGATATAATATCATTTTGTATCAAACCTCTATAAATTATTCTACACTAATTAAATGTAATAATCATGATATTAATTAACTTTCCACAATATATCTAATTCACTGTTTGATTATTTACTCTATTTTTTCCTCAACTAGACTGTATAAATAAACTTGATATCATTATGACAAACCCTATCGAATGGCCAAAATAATATTTGTCATGTAACAAATTGCAATCTTTAAATATATCTATTTGTAGTGTGTTGAAAAAAATGAAATTGATGTTATATTTCTAAAAAGCTTTAAAAAAATTGCCTGTTCGACTTCAATTCTACGTTCACCACATAGGCGTAATAAAAACGAATGTAATATTAAAAAAAATGTATTTATATGTAAATGACAATCAACTACCTCTGTCTAAACCTTATGTTGCAAACCTAAAGGATTCAACTTTTGTCTCGTACATATTATTTATCAAATTTGTTCAGCGATTAGGCTGGATATATTGTTATTTGTTATAATTTATTGATGTCTTTGTTTTCACCAACTTTGAATGTCTTTTTATAAACTCTCTTTCTTATTGTGTGTGTTTTCTATGATAAAGTAGGGAACGACTGATGAGCCAGTATTTAATATTATTGTCATGAAGTCACTGATCATCTGGTTGTTTTGTGTGCAAATGATGCACGGTGATGCCGTGCGGTAAAGTCATCGAGCAATCATTGAAAAGTGTATTTATTCTATTGACTACTATAATATATAATGTGAACTTTGTGTTGCCTTCTTATTGTTAAGTCAAGTCTAATAGTAGAAGTCAATTATTGTTGTCAGAACTTCAAATATTGTTGTTAATAATAATATTAGTATTAGTCTAATGAGTACGTGTGTGCTTGTACGCACACACGTCACTTGCTTGTTCAAGCAATAGAAAATAAAGGATGTTATGATTCAATGAAACTAATGTTTTGTTACTTCTTAAACGTACCAGAGTTTCCAGTTCCTCAATTCCTTCCAGGAATGTATTCACTTGTGAGCAAGTGAGAAAAGTGATTGACGCAAAACGAATTATGGAAAATTTGAAAGGAAATTGAACATTTCTATCATAGAAACAGCAAAAGTAACAAAAACGTTTATTTAGCAGGGAAATAGCATGATTGAGGAGGTTATGAAAATAATTTACGCAACCAAAAAATTACAGAAATCTCGAAGTAATTTGAATCTTTCTAACAGGCAAGTATCATAAGTAAAAGGTCATGTAGCTGGCTGTGCACGAGACTTGACTCTTGTTGAGCTACCACTCGACTTCTATCAGGAAAGTAGCATTGCGTAGGTTATTTGACGTTTATTTCCTTGAAAAGTTTACGCTGAATCCAACAGGGATGTAGCATGATTGAGGAGGTTATGAAAATAATATACGCAACCAAAAAATTACAGAAATCTCGAAGTAATTTGAATCTTTCTAACAGGCAAGTATCATAAGTAAAAGGTCATGTGGCTGGCAGTGCACGAGACTTGACTCTTGTTGACCTACCACTCGACTTCTATCAGGAAAGTAGCATTGTGTAGGTTATTTCAAGTTTATTCCCTCGAAAAGTGTACGCTGAATCCAACAGGGATGTAGCATGATTGAGAAGGTTATGAAAATAATTTACGCAACCAAAAAATTACAGAAATCTCGAAGTAATTTGAATCTTTCTAACAGGCAAGTATCATAAGTAAAAGGTCATGTAGCTGGCTGTGCACGAGACTTGACTCTTGTTGACCTACCACTCGACTTCTATCAGGAAAGTAGCATTGTGTAAGTTATTTGAAGTTTATTTCCTTGAAAAGTTTACGCTAAATCCAACAGGGATGTAGCATGATTGAGAAGGTTATGAAAATAATATACGCAACCAGAAAATTACAGAAATCTCGAAGGAATTTGAATCTTTTAACAGGCAAGTATCATAAGTAAGAAGTCGTGTAGCTGGCTGTGCACGAGACTTGACTCTTGTTGACCTACCACTCGATTTCTATCAGGGAAGTAGCATTGTGTAAGTTATTTGAAGTTCATTTCCTTGAAAAGTTTACGCTAAATTCAACAGGGAAATAGCATGACTGAGGAGGTTATGAAAATAATATACGCAACCAAAAAATTACAGAAATCTCGAAGTAATTTGAATCTTTCTAACAGGCAAGTATCATAAGAGAAAGGTCATGTGGCTGGCAGTGCACGAGACTTGACTCTTGTTGACCTACCACTCGACTTTGAGATGATTCTATCAGGAAAGTAGCATTGTGTAGGTTATTTGAGGTTTATTTCCTTGAAAAGTTTACGCTAAATCCAACAGGGATGTAGCATGATTGAGAAGGTTATGAAAATAATATACGCAACCAAAAAATTACAGAAATCTCGAAGGAATTAGAATCTTTCTAACAGGCAAGTATCATAAGTGAAAGGTCATGTGGCTGGCAGTGCACGAGACTTGACTCTTGTTGACCTACCACTCGACTTCTATCAGGAAAGTAGCATTGCGTAGGTTATTTGACGTTTATTTCCTTGAAAAGTTTACGCTGAATCCAACAGGGATGTAGCATGATTGAGGAAGTGAACCAAATGACTACTATTTCAATGATCTTCGTACTAAATTATAGAAAATCATTTTTTATATCTTGATGCTAGTCATCCTACAACTTGGAACTATATTGTCATTCGAATGAGGAAATCCAAAAATAGAGAAAAACATTCATTTACTTTCATACCATTTGTTTATTCATTGTTTCACTTTCAATAAAGGTAATCACTTATACAAATAACAACATGTAATATCGATAGAAAAACATATGCAACAGTTGTATTGCGATGAGCGCGTGCAGGACCGAGCCGTCCAGGTTGCGTCTCGCGTCGCTGGATGCGGTCGAGAAGCCGCTGGCGCTCGTGACGTTGACCACGACGCTGCCCTCGGCCAGGCCTCGCGGCGACCGCACCAAGAACACATACTCGCCCTGGTCGGCTGGCGACACGCGGCCCACCGTCAGCACAGCTTGGTGGCAGTGGGATGAACTTCCATTCTGTAACACAGAACTTTTCATTTTAATTTTTTAAATCATTTTCTTTTCGTTTTTGAACATTATTTACAGTGCATACATTTTTTTTTTTTAACATTACATTTTCCAACAAGAAAGCTGAATGAGAGAGAAATTCTTATGAGCTATTATGAATGAATGAATGAATATTAGGGTTTTAAGGCGCATCAATAGCGAGGTCATTTATTTAGCGCAATGTGAGCTATTATGGTATTTACTCTCATTATTTTCGACTATATAGTATAGACGAGTGTATAGTATGTGATGTCAATACAGATTCATTTTCCGTAATTTTGAGGAAAACTTTTTTTAAATACATATATATATATTTTTTTTTTTCTCAAATGTTGATACAAAACCATTAATCCTCAATTGAGGCTATGGATGAAAGACAGGATCGTTAGGGTAAGGCACCACAAGGGTGATCTTACTATCCCATAGAGAAAATTGTAAATTATTATCTCAATTTCAGAAATTAAAATTCGTCTATTTGTCCTTCGGGACTGATCCGGACCTTTTTCTGAGATGTGTCGTGGACATTACTCGATTCTGTTCATGTTTCTTCACAGATATACTCATACTTATACTTTCATACTTCTTACTTTCATATACTACTCATACTTTCATGTATACTTATATGCAATATAAAGTATCTAAAAGATTGACTTGGCAATCCCACACAACTACCGCAAGGGTGGTTCTTGTCTTCATCTCTTATTGTCAATACAAGAAGCCCCCTCAATTTGGTCTTTGTATTTTAGTTGGATTTGAATCTAAGATTTCTCGAAGAAAAACTCATTACACATTGAATTTCATTTGGATTTTTTTTCATCATGTCCACTTTGATTTATATCAAAAAGCGTCAGCATGCAAGCAGATTTAAAAAAAATCAAAATCATGATATTTAATATTTCAATGTCCGTGTCATATAAGAACCAAATACTTTACATATCATAATCTTCCAAACTGAATATATTTATTTGTATCAGGAGTTCATGTGGAGTGAGGAAGCTACAAATTCATTCACAGGTATTTATCTTGTTGCTGGAAGTAATAGGTTTTTACAGGAAATTGAATTTGATCCATAATAATTTTGAAAAGCATTGTACTACGCTAGAGATTTGTGTCATGATACATCGGTAGAAAATGTTCAGTTCAATTTTTATTACATAGATTTTATTCCAGAATAAGTGATAAAACTCATTTATTCATTCTGAAATATTATTAAAACTCCATAAGAGGAAAAGTTCATTTTTAATTATTGTGGATTTACATTTAATACAATATCTATAGTTCATCATTCTAACAAAATTTTAGCAGAAAATAATTGGAAAATAATAGTACGCATTCGAATCTGACTGTTTTTTATCACTGTATATGCATTTTTTCAGTCCTTTCATTATTCATTCATATTTCGTTCGAATTTGATGGCAAACAAATATTTATTGAAAGGATAGTTACTTGGAAAGACCGGAAAGGTTTCAATCCTTGAAGGGGGCTCTCCCCCCTTCCCTGCCCATCACCCAACATAAACACTGCTGTGCCACAATGTAGGGATACCAACATACTTTATCATGGTATCAATAAGGTGTACCAACTCACATCTTCAAAGTGAAATATCTCCGGGTTCAGAATCTGAGCCAGGGTCTCGATTGACTGTAGCGCAACTATCGCTTCCAGGACAATTTTGATTTACTTTATTTTATTGCATAAACTCAATTGATAACTCATTTTGATGAACATAAACAAATTTATTCACACCCATGCCGAATGCACTGCTGATTATACTAGGAGTCATAAAATACACAATTTAGTTATTCTCATGAGAAAAAAGCAGCAAATTAGTCGAGAAAGTGCCGATTACATCGAACCTCATATCTTCAATAAAATTCCATTTAATATCAGAGAAACGGGAGTAGTCTGTCAATTCGATAGAAAAAAATCGATCATTGGCTAAGGTCGCCTCGGAGCATTATTTGTCACAATATGGTTCATTTAATTAATCAGATACCCAACTTCTCCCACTCTGTTTCAGTACCATATATTTTATTTTGCTGTGGTCACAGATTTGGTTCCGGAATTTTCAAATGTTATTCACAATACTGCAAATTCAACTTTAATCATGAGCCTACTTGAATAATTGAATAAGATTCATTTCAATTAATTACAATTGAAATGAATTTAACTAATTTAATAGAACTCGAATATTTTTTTTCCAGAGTGACCATCTATCTATACAAACTTCATTTTAAAGAATTCATGTGAATGTAATCGAATCTACTACGCAATATACTATATGCTACTATTCACTACTATACTATGTATACTATAATCTAGTTCAATCCATTTCCCCACAAACGACTTGAATAATTAATTTTTGTAGTGTTTGTCTCCTATTAAATATTGAACATCATTTATGTATTCCGTCTCTGCTACGAGCTACATAAAATATTGATGAATACTTTTCTTCTGACAGCCCGCACTCAAGAACTTGTGTTCTTACACGGGCTTCTGTCAGCTTCATCATCTCCACTCATTTATATATCAGCAATTAAATATGCAGAATAAAACGAAATGAAGTTTAAGAAAATTGAAAATATCAAACTATGTCAAACAAAAAAGCTCAACAATGGCCCCCAGTAGAATTATTATGACAGCAGTTGCATTTGTTTCGCACTAAAATGATAGATTTTTGAAATTCAACAATTCCATTGGTACTGTAGCCACTCTCGAATACATCTAGTTCTGAAGATTCCGCTAAATCGCGACAGGCAATCGGGACCTTTGGCTCTGAACCAACCGCAAGCAACCACAAATGCCTTCCATGTTATTAGTATGTGAGACCTTCTTTATATTATGATGAAATAGGTTGGTATCACTACATCGTGGCTGTGCAACGATGTAGTGATGCCAACCTATTTCATCATAATATAAAGGAGGTGCTCCAACCCACATACTAATAACATGGAAGGCATTTGTGGTTTCTTGCCTTCAGTTCAGAGCCAAAGGTCCCGATTGCCTGTCGCGATTTAGCGGAATCTTCAGAACTAGATGTAGTTGAGAGTGGCTACGGTACCAATGGAATTGTTGAATTTCAAAAATCTATCATTTTAGTGCAAAACAAATGCAAGTGCTGTCATAATATTTTTACTGGGGGCCATTGTTCGATTTAGTGGGTTCCCTTGTGAACTAGATTTAAATAAGAGGCATTCTATAGCATTGTAGTTCCATTTAAAAGCGATAGTTGCTCTTCATGCAATCAAGACCCCGGACTAGTGAACTGAACCCGGAATATTTCACTTTGTAGACGCGAGTTGGGTCACCTTCCTTATATTATGATGCAGTATGTTGACATCACTAGATCGTGGCTGTGCTAACTGTCCGCGCACGAGGCACGTACCGATATTCTGTGAGCCACAACGTTGCCCGCCACATCGCCCGGCGCAAGAAGTCTGTTCGACGTAAGCCAGATGGCTCTGGAAGCGGGTGGATTGGCACAGAATTCTACCGCCAGGTTGAGTTGCTGACCGGTCACAGCTGTCAACGTCTTGTTCGAGAGATACACTACAGGGCGACCTGGAATCAGTGACAAAAATAACTGTTATGATTTCAATTTTTTCTTGATGATGATTATGCTTTTCTTATGTCAACTCAGTCACTTGATGTGACCCGAGAGGTGAGGGGCATATTAGCTCTGGTTCAATTTCGTTTTGATCTGGATTTTGTTAATTCTTTAAAAAGCAAAATGAAACATATCAAACAATTTTTTCATAAACTACATTCATGGGAGTTCAAGATGTGAAGGCTTACAAGCTTGCCTAAGGCATGTGGTCTCTTGTATAAGATTCTAATTTATGATGTGTAGTTACAACATGAGCAAGTATTACAGTCTATATTGTCTGTCTCTCTCTCTCTTTCCTCCTCCCTCTCTTTTTCTATCCCAGTCCCACCCTCTCTCTCTCCCACCCTCTCTCTCTGCCACCCTCTGTCTCTCTCTCTCTCACTCACCTATAACAGTGACTTTGATCTGGTGTCCATCCCGCCAGTGTCGCGGGAAGATGTCCCTCTTCCCCGCCACGCACCGATAGTCCCCCGCCTCCTGGTAGAGCACGCGCTCCAATGAGAGTTCTGGGCCTGGCCCGACGGGCTCCAGCCTGCCCGTGGTGCCCACTCGGTTCCAGCAGCCTAGCACGCCCGACGGGCACTGGAGCTGCACTGCACCGCCCAGCGCCACCTCCACGTCGGTAGAGTCGCCGAGGCCGGGGTCTTGCGTCACTTCGCTCGGGTCGTCTGGTACAAAATAATACCGCACATAATCAGAATAGAATAGAATATGCTTCATTCGAATTGATCTTATGAATAGATATCAGCCTTGTCAATATAGTATATGGTAATGATAATACAAAATGCAGTAATGATGAACAATTAAAGAAACAATGATGAACAACACATTTGAACATTATGAAAACAGTGAACAGCAATAAATTATTATGTCATACAGAAACTTTCTCACACTATAATATGTCACAATATGTCATATTTTCAATCTATTTCTGTATTATATTCTATGTATTTTTTATACTGATTGCTATCCTGTTTTATAATATAGTCAGGGACCAATGAAGATTATTTCTTCTTCATCAATAAGGTGTTTTTTCAAGTCTAGATTTGAATGAATTCGTTCTATCAGTTTTGAGTGCAAGAGGTAGTGAATTATAGAAGTGAATTTGCCATTCGAGCATTAGTTCGAGCTCATGTTGAATTAAATTTTCATTTGGTGTTAGTGAACAATGTTTTGTGAAGTCAGGAATACAAGGACGATTCAGCTCCTTAAATTATATAGATACTTCACTCATCTATTTAATTATTTATTGTTCACCACTAGTCGTTTGTGTTTGGTTAATTCGATATATTATTTTACTATCCTACAGACAAGCCTTCAAAGGCTTTGTAGATCTTTTTGAGAATCTTTATGTATTTGTTATTCTTTTCTTGTGACAATAAAGAAAAAATATATATCTCCCACCCGACGGGGGTCAAGTAGGTTCTATGTTGTCGAGAGTGTGTTACAATCTCAATGTTAAAGTGTAGTTGCTTATCAACTTTAAATACAATTTAATACACCACACCGATTCTATTGCATAGAATTTGACAAGTATCAAGCAAACAGAAAACAGATCTTCCACTTCTTGTTTACCAATTCTACAATATTTGAAAAATACGTAAAGTGAAATAATAAAGAAGAAAAGGAATAATAATAGAGTGAACTTTAGAAAGAAAGGAATTCACTGTTTTAACTTTTTTTAGAATGATATCTTCCATTTCATGTGGATCGCTGAAGAGCGTATACCGGAATACGATCGACTAGGTCGTGTAACATGGGCTTCGGGGTACTTTTCAATGGATGGTTGTGAAATGTGGTTAGGGTTCACCGGTTCAGATTAGGTAGGAAACCCAAACCCATGTCACACAACCGAGTCGCCTTTTTTCCCGGTACGCGCTCTTCAAGAGATTAAAAACTCGAAGAAATTTAAAAGAAAATGAGAGATTGTATGTAATTCAGCGCATAGAAGTGAAAAACAAAAACACGTTCTTTCTTCTTCATCACTTCATCTCAATCAACTCTAGATCCAGTTTTGTGAATAAACGTGACAAAACTGATCACAGGGAATGTCTTCACATCGACTATATTCCGGTATGTTTGATATTTGATATTATAGACCACTAATATTACATGAACATACAAGTATTTTGTTATGCAAGCATCCAACCTGACAGAGTGAAATAATTAATATCGCATCCAGGTTATTAATGAACTTTAATTGAAGTTGACTTTATAAAGTTTACAGATAATCCCATGACATTTCCTGCCGGTTCGAAGATAAACACAAGGAGCTGGAATTGCTACACGAGGAATGTAAATATAATTATAAAGTACTTGACTAAAGTTGTGTAGATGTAAGCTGAAATGTGGAGCAAGGATTTGTATTTCAAAACACAAGCGTTTCCAACTTGCAGTGATGTGACGTGTGACAGCATGCAGGGGCCAGGAGGGACATTACATCCGTGATAAGAGAAGCGCATTATTATAGACAATAATGTAAAAGTTGGTAACTATTATTTGGCACAGTTTGAAGACACTTAAGAAATGATTACCATATAACTTGGAAACTTCAATATTATAAGAGTTGAAACTAATTTATATCGAAATTGATTTAATTTTCTTATGATACGATTGGATAATTGTGGGGATAACAACATGTGTCATTCTCACCATCCTACCTATCATACCTAGTGCAAACTATAGACTTAATATAGGCTTCTGTCACGTAACAAATGACAAACAATCGTTACCATAGCAATACAGCGAACTGGTGGACTAGCAAATATTCTGATTGGTCAATTCCAACTGGTGGACATTGTTGCCTGTAAATTTCAACAAAGAGTGACGTCACTTGACAAAAGCCTATATGGACATGAAGACCAAAAATTATTTCTCATCAATCTCATACATTTTGATTTAATTTAGAATATTCATTTAATGTGACCACTAATAACTAATGTTATACTCAATGTTCGTGGGTATTTATTATGATGGGCTTGAATGGAACGCCAAATTTAAAACACCACTGAACCACTGTAATGAATGAGAGATGATGGAATACATGATGGGTTAGCGTATGCAAAGAGCCTAATAGAGGATGAATGTTCAGAAAATTGTATCTATTCGTTTCCACACATACGTATTCGAGCAAAGTTCATCATAGTCGGTATAAGTGGAAGAGGAGAAGATATAATAAGATGTATAATAAGATGTTCTGATAGTCCCAATCAGTACCAATTTTAAAATGAAATGTATCTCCAAATTGAAATTCACAATTGATGTCACCTGAAATTTGGAGTTCAAAATTAAAGAACCTATTTTCATTTATTGGGATTATATGAAATATTGATTCAAATATTATTATCATTATCATTTTGAATATTACCATCATTATCATTATTGTTAATTATCAATGGATTTACCCAATATCATGTAATGTTATAAGCCACATTTATAAGTTAGTAAGCTGATAATTGTGAGCTGATAATTGTGAACTGCTAACCATTCCGATTTCCTCGGAAGAGGGTTAGAAAAATTATTGAATAAATAAATAAATAAATGTAAATTCTATGTTGATGTTGATAATTAGATCAGTGAATTATAATTATGTTAGATATAGTGAAGGAATTATGCAAGTGGAATAAGCATGAAGATTGCTTCGAATTCAGTTTTCAAATTCAACAAACTCGGAGAGGGAGGATCAATTCGAAAGTACAATAATGATAAACCGAATGAGGGATAAAAAAACCGGCACCTCCACCAAATTCTCACTGTCAAATACAGTTGTGTGGGGTGACCTGTGACCTGTATAAGAGGGATGTGGAAACACGGCTCCTCCACCAAAAACTCACTGTAAAATAAAATACAATAGTGAATACAAATATTTTTTGGATTCGAAGTGACTGTATTATATAACATGGTATTAATTGTAGTGACTTTATTCATAAATGTGTATGTATAAATATATATATATATATATATATATATATATATATATATATATATATATATATATATATATATATATATATATGTATACATATATTCGTATATTTATATAGGCCCTACATGAACGGTGGTGGTGTGTGTGTGTGTGTGTGTGTACGCGTGACATAGTGTAAATAGTGTACAATAAAGTCACTTCACCAAATATTTGTATTCACTATTGTATTTTATTTTACAGTGAGTTTTTGGTGGAGGAGCCGTGTTTCCACATCCCTCATATACTGGTCACCCCACACAACTAACAGACGTGTGGTTCGGTAAGTACATACTTCTACAACTGGGTTCCGATCAACCATTCCCCCTATTCCACACAACTAGCGCACGTGTGGTTCGCTCCTTCCACTTCTGCGGATGGACGTTTAATACAATTTGAGCTACTATCAACTCTTTCTTTTTATTCTCAAATAGTTGTCCAGGATGAGCAAGTAAGGGACGGTTTCAGGGACGGTAAGGGACGGTAAGGGACGGTAAGGGACGGTAATGGACGGTAAGGGACGGAAAGTGACGATAAGGGACGGTAAGGGATGGTAAGGGACGGTAAGGGACGGTTACAGGGACGGTAAGTGACGATAAGGGACGGTAAGGGACGGTAATGGACGGTAAGGGACGGAAAGTGACGATAAGGGACGGTAAGGGATGGTAAGGGACGGTAAGGGACGGTTACAGGGACGGTAAGTGACGATAAGGGACGGTAAGGGACGGTAAGGGACGGTAAGCGACGGTAAGCGACGGTTAAAGGATCTGATTGATGACCTGTACATGATAGATCGTGAATACTGTTTAAATCCAACATAACCGTGAGCCACACGTGACCACAGCAAGCACGCCTCACAAACTAACCACACCTCAGCTCCATCGAGCACTTATCAATGATTAAATCACCAAGCGAGTCAAGTTGACGTCTATCGTTCTGAACATTCTGACCGGAAACACTACGCTAATCAGGCCAAACAGATCTTCTGAACATCATCAATATTCAAACACAAGACTTTGACCAACAATTATCAGAAGTAATCTTGACCTCAGTTGAATATTGAAACTCGACACGACTCACCGGAATTTAATTCAATCAACATATTATTAACTGTCCATGGAATCCGATTTGGCGAAATATTATTTGGTTGATGATGACTTCTGAACGGTATGAGCAAGATGCATTGAGGGTTGCGTTTGATTGTGGCCAGGAGATGGTGGCTTCACTTATCTTGGAAGCACGTACCACACCGTGAGGACATTTCTGTGTAATACGGATCGCTGCTCTATCTGGTGATGTTTTGTAGAAACGGCTGATAGGCTGTCAAACTTGATGACAGCGAGCCGGCCTTGAACGCAACGTTAGTTCCTTCTATCACCACTTATCTACGCACGGTCAATAGTACTTTAAACGTGGACCGTGAATCGGAACATATTTTTAACATGAGAGGGATAGGAAGTGGAGACACCATCTCCAACGGGCAAACGCAACCCTCAATGCATCTTGGGTATGAGATATCCAAATAACAATACAATGAGGATGAAGTAACTTCAATCATTTCAAAACGGTATAAGTTAGAATGATTCCACTCGTGTTGCATGGTTATTGCCAAGCGTATGCAGTTGAAAACAAATCCAGATGTATACACTTGAAATCCATCTTATACGAGTTGAATAGTTATCACTTATACCATCTGGAAGGTATTCAAGATATCTATGTTCCCTCCGTGTCAGAATATTCAAAACCGTTCAAAACTTACCATAAAAACTGAAATTTCACTGAAATATCATAAGGCCTGGTATTACCAACGTGTGAGTAGCTCTGAGTGACAGTTTATGTTGTTATCACCATGGTTACCTATGCTATTTATTTTCACTAAATTTCAGATAAAAGTTAACAAGATTTGATAGAACCGGAGGCTTATTCTGAAACTGGATTCCGATCATATGGAAATGAAAGTGACCGCTTTGAAAGCGATTCGGCTGGATTCGTATTATGAAATTTGATAATTATGAATGTATTATGAATAAGAATAATAAATAATAAATCTTCTTTATTTGCATATAAGAATACATATACAAAAAGGCGATGTTCAGTGTATGACACCAGCTTTCATTCTTCATTCAATGTAATATGATAGTATTAAGAATGCGTTTGAGAATCGCTTTTTCCATGGAATATAGGCCTATTCTCGATCGCAATGGGACCCAAAACGAAATCGAAACAGATTCGATAGCATGGAAATCGACGGATATTTTCAGAAAAAGCCTCCGGGGCATACAACAGTTCTTAGGGACTCACAGCGAATATTGAGAAAGTAGCCGATAGACGAGAACTCGCCCAACATGTGGCGACTCGTGCACTTGTACCACCCGCTGTGTTCTCGGCGGATCGACGAGAAGTTCAGGTAGCCGTCGCCAGACTGCGCTATCGGCGGGGCACCGTCATCTAGACACACACGCACACTCATGATGATCATTGTTTGCTCAACGACCCCACCAACAGCTAGGTTATACGGGGGTACGGATGAGCAGGTGATAATGAAGTGATGATGAGTGAAAGGAGGTTCACAAAAACCCATATCTTATGTGGGAGCCGGAATCGAACCCACGCCCAATGGTGACTTCAGTTTCTGAAGCGGTACCTCAGCTGACCGAGCTACAGAGGGTGGCACAACAAACACTCGTACTTCAGTACAGGTACCTTGTCCCTATGTATTGTTTGATTTAATTAGGAAAACGCGTTATGTGTTTCCGCGTTGATGGATGAGCTAGAACATATCAACATATCTTTGATTGGTTATATGTATGCAAAAACCGGCTACAGAATTAATTCAACTACATTTCATCTAAACACTAGTTTGAACTTGCATTTCAATAATCTTTCAAAATTTAAATCAATTCTAAGATAAATAGCAGATATGTTAACTCAGTGTGCTATTTCACGCTTCATTGTTCAATTATTCAAGATCTACCTTAAATTGCACATATGTTTATGTTCATGTGTGCTATGTTTGTTTTCATTTTCATTGTTTGTGTCCATGTATGTATGTGTCGTCCTTTCATCAAATTAGCACTATTGGAAATGTATTTTTCTCTTGCTCATAAAGATTGAATCAAATCAATCAGAATCCACCTTGAGATACAAACAATTACGTCACTGCCCTCCTATTTCTCAATCAATTTCTATAATAATAAAGAAGGCTATGTTTTAATCGTTCTCAATTAATTTGTGAGACTTGTTGCTTGGATTCACTTGGTATCTTAATAGCTTCAAGTGATTTAGTAACATTGCAATATATATTTTTCTACATCAAAACGGCTGATCCGATTTGAGTGAAAGTAATTGTTTCTCTATAAAGGCAAAGGATGAAGGTTTAGGATCGTTTGAATGGGTAACCAATCAAGGGCGATGTTACAACCTCAAAGAACAAGTTAGATAATATAGCCATTCAAAACAACGCGAATTATAGTGAATTAAAAGTAAGTTATAGATAATTTAGATTATAATTGAATTATAGAGGTTGATTGTAATATCAAACAAGACTGCCCTTATACGCTATCACAACGATATGTAACACGGATATTTTTTCAATAACCATTTCCTTAATCTCAGTTATCCGAATGTGATTGCTTCTAATCAATATATTTAAAAAAAACTATTTCTTTGAATTCTCATGAATTTCAAACTTTTACCATCAACCTATTAACTTAATTGCTTCAGTTCACCTATTTAAATCAAATTGCTTCATCCTACCATTGATACATTTTCAACCTCTTACCATAAAACTATTTAGTATCCATTCAATAAGTTGAAATTATCCAATTCAGGATTGGGTGGGAAAATTGAAACACTGCGGCTGAGCGCAATTTCACAGTATTATTTTCTGAGAATAAGTAAGTGATATTGTCACGAAGATACGTATCTCCATGGATAACGTCAGCGTTATCAGCGAGTCTCACCTTTGACCCAGACCGGATTGGACGGAGGGTTGGAGTCGACGTCGCAGCGTAACGACACCGCCATGCCCTCTAAGAGCGGGAAACCGAACCCTGGTACCCGACTGATGCCGAACGAGGGGCTATCTGTTGACCAAAACAAACACTGTTCTCATCAGCTGAACAAACATGACAGAGTGCTTAGAAAAACAATTAAAAACATTTCAGGTGGACGAGTATGTAATTACAGATGGGGTATTGTTGGGTAAACAAGAGGGGAGTGGTGACCATGGTAGCTGAAATAGAAATGTTATTTTAGGTTCGGGTTACTTGAACGAAGCTATTCAGTGAAGGAAGATAATGTTGAAATGGTTTGGTGAAATATTAGTCATTTCATAATAAAATTTTAAACGAGAATAGATTTATAAATTCTTTTTTTTTTATCAAAATCGAAATTTGATATACAATCATTGTTTCCATCAACTGAGGTTGAGAATGAAAGGTAGGATCGTTTGGACGAGGGACCACGAAAGCGATTTTATCACCTCAAAGAAAGATTGATATAATCATTTTTGATATAACTCGCTGGCCAAATAATAAGACATGAGGTATATTTTCCAGTGAACAATTCGAACATTTGGATTGGAGAAGAAAAATCTTCAATATTTATTTTCTTGATCTTTCTTTGTTATACTTCTTCGTTCTCCTCAGTTATTTGTTCTCGTATTTATCATAGTATTTGTAATTCTTGTTCCGATTATTCGAAAATTGTATTCATTCATGCATTCATCGATTGCTCCATTCAATTATACCATCATTCATCCATTCGTTTATTCATCCATATATTCCCTCATGCATCTATCTATTTATTTATGAATCAATGCATCAATCAATGAATTCATTTATTCATCTATTCATCATTGTTTTCATTCACTTATTCATACACATATTTGTTAATTCATTCGGCCATGTATGGTTTCATTCATTATTCATACATATAATAATTCATTTATCTATTTGTTCATCATTCATTTTCATATGTTTATTTTCTCATAGTATATATTTTATTTCATTCAATTTGAAACAAATACGGTGAAAGGATTACAGTATGTGTGAATCTTCAGAACGGCATGCTTGAGATCCGACAAACAAACGAAGCGTATTTCAAAGCTGAGAAATATATGTCTCACATTCACACACGGAAAACTGACAGAAGTTAATAAACCAAACACGTTATTCAAAATTATAAAAAAAACGACAAGTTTTTCTCTGTGAATTCAATTCAATTCTTCTCATGAAAATATAAAACACGATGTTTAAATAAATATATAAATAGTTGTGATGAGATTTTTTTTCAACCGAGTCAGTTGACTGTAGATTTGTATTTAATTAAAGTATCTTTCCACACATATGTGACGTCACGAATAGCATACAATTAGGATTGTTTGAACGCACGAGTGAATAATGCATGGAAACACAGGTGTAGATTATTCTTTATTCCAGTGTAGAATGTTGTTGCGTCGAGGGAAGTCAGAATGTCTCGCCGGGTGTTTTCAACAGTATAGGCGTATGGTTAATGTATAATGGATGTTCTGTGATGGAATTCAGGTTATTTAAATAACTGTATAAGCGAGTATAATGTTCACATAGCAAATATTACATGTTGCACGAAATACGTCTTTCAACATTGCCAACAGAAAGATCAACATTATATTTGTATATCGCTGTGGGGTATTTTGAGCAACAATGCTTGTCCAGGACAATATTAGAAACACAATTACATCTTTCGAAAGCATTTTCTCAATTTGAATATCATTTTATTCTTGTTCATGTGATCAAAGATCAACATATTTATAAGTTATGCATAAACATACAGTTCCATATCAAACATACATTCAAACATATAGTTTTAAACATACATTCAAACATATAGTTTTAAACATACATTCAAACATATAGTTTTAAACATACATTCAAACATATAGTTTTAAACATACATTCAAACATATAGTTTTAAACATACATTCAAACATATAGTTTCAAACATACATTCAAACATATAGTTTTAAACATACATTCAAACATATAGTTTCAAACATACATTCAAACATATAGTTTTAAACATACATTCAAACATATAGTTTCAAACACACATTCAAACATATAGTTTCAAACATACATTCGAACATATAGTTTTAAACATACATTCAAACATATAGTTTCAAACATACATTCAAACATATAGTTTTAAACATACATTCAAACACATAGTTTTAAACATACATTCAAACATATAGTTTTAAACATACATTCAAACATATAGTTTTAAACATACATTCAAACACATAGTTTTAAACATACATTCAAACATATAGTTTTAAACATACATTCAAACATATAGTTTCAAACATACATTCAAACATATAGTTTTAAACATACATTCAAACATATAGTTTTAAACATACATTCAAACACATAGTTTTAAACATACATTCAAACATATAGTTTTAAACATACATTCAAACACATAGTTTTAAACATACATTCAAACATATAGTTTTAAACATACATTCAAACATATAGTTTTAAACATACATTCAAACATATAGTTTTAAACATACATTCAAACATATAGTTTTAAACATACATTCAAACACATAGTTTTAAACATACATTCAAACATATAGTTTTAAACATACATTCAAACACATAGTTTTAAACATACATTCAAACATATAGTTTTAAACATACATTCAAACACATAGTTTTAAACATACATTCAAACATATAGTTTTAAACATACATTCAAACATATAGTTTTAAACATACATTCAAACACATAGTTTTAAACATACATTCAAACACATAGTTTTAAACATACATTCAAACACATAGTTTTAAACATACATTCAAACACATAGTTTTAAACATACATTCAAACACATAGTTTTAAACATACATTCAAACATATAGTTTTAAACATACATTCAAACATATAGTTTTAAACATACATTCAAACATATAGTTTCAAACATACATTCAAACATATAGTTTTAAACATACATTCAAACATATAGTTTTAAACATACATTCAAACATATAGTTTCAAACATACATTCAAACATATAGTTTTAAACATACATTCAAACATATAGTTTTAAACATACATTCAAACATATAGTTTTAAACATACATTCAAACATATAGTTTTGAACATACATTCAAACATATAGTTCCAAACATACATTCAAACATATAGTTTTAAACATACATTCAAACATATAGTTTTAAACATACATTCAAACATATAGTTTTAAACATACATTCAAACATATAGTTTTAAACATACATTCAAACATATAGTTTTGAACATACATTCAAACATATAGTTCCAAACATACATTCAAACATATAGTTTTAAACATACATTCAAACATATAGTTCCAAACATACATTCAAACATATAGTTTTAAACATACATTCAAACATATAGTTTTGAACATACATTCAAACATATAGTTTTAAACATACATTCAAACATATAGTTTTGAACATACATTCAAACATATAGTTCCAAACATACATTCAAACATATAGTTTTAAACATACATTCAAACATATAGTTCCAAACATACATTCAAACATATAGTTTTAAACATACATTCAAACACATAGTTTTAAACATACATTCAGACATATAGTTTTATAACAATGTCATAATACCATCTCAACAATTCACATTGAATCAATTTCTCAACTCTATAAATATACCGGTACACATCAATTAGAAACGTTTTGAGGTAAAATGGAATTGATCGCAATAATTCCATTTCAATTTCAAGAAAGAGATTTCAATTGTGTTTAATCTCAATTTGGAACAATCAAATCTTTCAAAAGCGTCAAATATATTTCAGAAGTTGCGGATAGTTTTTCTACGGTTAACGATAATTCTATGCAATGAATTTGGTATGCTTTGTAACCAAGACTGAAGAGGATTTAAGGAATCTAGAACTGAAGGACTTGTATCGAACTGAACTGTGGGTATTCCGGTAAGTTTGATAATACTCACTGCAGATATTCAAGCACCGTATTTCATCATTTTGTAAGATGTGTTTTTGTTTCTTATTGTAATTAGAATAATGAAAAAATGGTTATTTCAAAAAATCTGTGCAAATATGACGAAATTTCTTTCACGTATATTGGTAGAACATAAATATATATTACCTTACCGAGATACGTTACTAATGCAGCCGACAGCGACATATGCTCGTTTCAATCTCGGCGGCCATATTGGACATTTGAGAATAGAATCAAAGCAACGAATTCTGTATTATCTGTAATATTTGAAGCCAAATATGGCGGAAACTTCCTGTTTGTGAAGCGGTGTTAAGTTACTGCCGAGACACAAAATGTACGCCTTTTTAACGTTGAGTACCGTATCTAGGTAATATACTACTATATGTAACTCATATGTTACTACTATAATTTATATATATATATATATATATATATATATATATATATATATATATATATATATATATATATATATATATATATATATATATATATATATATATATATATATATATATATATATATATATATATATATATATATATTCGAGTGGAAAACCTCAAAACTCATACGAAATACAAGTATACAAAAACAAAAAGATAAGATTTTCACCTTCACTCTTGAAATGTATTAGATTGGGCGCTACAAATCGCTACGCAACTCTACATGGAGCGAAATATACCTCTTTCCGCAGCTTTTATACACCCAGCACAATTTCTAGATAACCTGTCAGACACTGCCTTCTCCGATCAGACGTCTTTCCTATCAAATACCACTACCGATCCCGTGTTCCGAGCCTGCCCACTCACACGTCTCATGTAATAATAATGTGACGCGAACTGTTTGTTGTTGTTGTTTGACGGGTGGTTTTAGTGGTTTGAGTGGATGTGCTAAAACCCAGCCATTAGCTCTTAATTCAACCGAACCGGACCGCAGAAACTAACTCTGTATCAACATGCGCGCGCATCGCTTTAGTAGGCTACACTTCGAAACACGCTACTCGAGACAGAATGCTAATGTATATGAATTGCTTGGTTGATTACCCCGATACCAGTTGGGTTATTGGGGTATGATAGAGTGGATGAAGGGGATGATTACGTTGATAAGTGATAACATTTAAAATTAATTCTGATTTGGTATTCGAATTCATATTTGTCTTCCGGTTTCTGAAATAGTAGCACAGATAATCGAGCTAAATTTAGCTCGATTATCTGTGATAATAGGTAAACTAAGTTGTCACGAAAGGTGGCATGATTATGTTTAACATATACAAAAAGTTATACCTGGTCAAGTTGAAAAAAAAAATTGAAAAAACCTGACAAATCTGCAGGGAAAATTTTCTGATATTCATTTTTCTCCTTTGAAACCCCCAACTCGAGAATGAACATAAATAAGAAACAGTCGGTTAATTTTGTCTTAACAAAATCTCAAAGTTTATGAATTATTTCGGTGAAAATATATTTCATTTTCTATTTCATGTGACTGTCATCGTGGAATACAAACAAATGTAAAAAACTCATACGGATGGATGGAGTTTAATAAACAACAACTTAGTATCACTCTAGGAAAACAGTTGTTCATCTAGAAATTATGCATAAGTAGAATAGCTCTTCTCTACCCCCTCATCAGAATCCCTCTTTCCCCCGCTTCCCCCTCCATCACTCCAATAGGAAAAAAACGAATATATCACAGATATATGATCAACAGATATATATATCTGATTGACTTTCCATATATGTAACATTATGTCATCAATGTATATGTCCTTTGGAAGAAAATAAAATAATAATAATAATAATAATAATAATAATAATAATAATCCTCTCAATCAGCTGATAGACCAAAGCCTATTGAATACTCACGAGAATCCATTTATAACATAACTCTATCTGGTATTGACACACGTCTAATTGAATCCATGCTACGTCATCACTCAGACATATCCCTTTTGTGGATACATACGTCATCACGTCTCAGATATAATAAGTCTTAAGCCTGAAATTAATTAATTTTCTGCGAAGTCCTTTTAATCATATCACAATAGAGGAGCTAGAGGCTCTGACGTCAGACGCAGTTTCCGATCTCGGGGATAAACAATGGCGTGGCTTCGAAGAGGAAACTTGTCTTGTCGTCTTCGAGTTGGAGAAGTATGAGTTTCGAAAAAAAGAATGATTTGATTATGATATCTGGATTTGGTTTCGCTTATTTCGAATACGAATGTGTATTAGTTCATAGTTCGTTATATGTATAAATTATTCACCATATATATATATATATATATATATATATATATATATATATATATATATATATATATATATATATATATATATATATATATATATATACCTAGCCCACGTGGTGTTGGATGTGCAGCATGAATGTATGTCAGTATGTTGTTAGGTATATATATATATATATATATATATATATATATATATATATATATATATATATATATATATATATATATATATATATAGATATACATATATATATATATATATATATATATATATATATATATATATATATATATATATATATATATATATATATTTATATATATATATATATATATATATATATATATATATATATATATATATATATGTATGTATATATACACATATATATATATATATATGTATGTATGTATATATATATATATGTATGTATATATACATATATATATATATATATATATATATATATATATATATAAATATATATATATATATATATATATATATATATATATATATATATATATATATATATATATATATATACCTAGCCCACGTGGTGTTGGATGTGAAGTATGAATGTATGTCAGTATGTTGTTAGGTATATATATATATATATATATATATATATATATATATATATATATATATATATATATATATATATATATATATATATATATATATACATATATATATATATATATATATATATATATATATATATATATATATATATATATATATATATATGTATGTATATATACACATATATATATATATGTATGTATGTATATATATATATGTATGTATATATACATATATATATATATATATATATATATATATATATATATATATATATATATATATATATATAAATATATATATATATATATATATATATATATATATATATATATATATATATATATATATATATATGGTCCACATTGGGATATGGTCTCGCGACGTTTCGAAAAAGTTGCACCATTTTCATCAGGCTTCGTTGCCGGCAGTTTCAGAGTAATCAAGTATGTGGCAAAACCGTACAAGCGCGTACATCTCATGTGTGTATTCAATCTCAATGTTGCTTAACGACCCCATCAACAGCCAGGTTGTACGGGGGTACGAATGAGCGGGTGATGAGGAAACGATAAAGTGATTATTAGTGAGTGGACGTTTACAAATACTCATGCCTTATGCGGGACTCGAACCCTTGCTCAACGGTGACTTCAGTTTCTGAAACAGTGTCTCAGTCTACCGAGCTACCGAGGGTGGCTGAAAGATGAAGATACATTGATACAGATACATTTACCAAATTTCGTCTGAAATACGAGATGAAAGTTCGTATTAGAATATAGTACCATAATTCCATCAAGTTCAAGTGTATGTTTCAATGTTACTTGTATTCTAATCAACCTTGTTGTTATATTCACTGTTAGTATGCTAATTGCTCATGAATGTATTCCTCCATTTCAGTGTCAATTGATTATCCTCTTGGGTCGAAATGAAATTAAGTACAACGTGCATTTAATCTTCTATCACAAGAATGTTTATACTCGGTGAGGAGTTAATTTCATTCGTAATGACGTATTATTCATGTGATGAATCGAATTATGAGTTATAATTCAGGTCAATGAAATCATTATTATCATCATTATCATTATCATGAGATACTCTGAGAGCATCTAAACACACAATATGTAATATTTACATATGTACGTATTGTTATTTCTTTTCTCCTCACTTGACTTCTTACAGGCAGCCCATGTACAAACGTTCCTCTTCTACGCGTTTTTTGTTGTTGTTGTATCAGTATATCTACACTTCCATCATATTTACTTCCAGCTACACCGTCTTACCTCAATAATAATCTGTTTCATTATCCATGTGAATTATGTTTTGGAAAAATAATGAAATTATTCAAAAATGAATTAATTAATGAATGAATAAATGAATGAATGAATGAATAAATGAATAGATGAATGAATGAAGATTTACCGCCCGGTAACAATGGGGGCACGGCGACTTGGTTTGAAGTTCAGTTGTTAAAAACAAGACTTGTTCGAATACAAATCTATATCTATTCGTATCTTATATACAAATTTAGAATTTCATTTGAAACATTTTACATTTTTGAAATATAGTTGCAAAATGTATATAAGTAATAATTATAAAATAATAGTACGATATCGTATCAATAAACTTCATATTATTTCTACTTGATATATATTATTATTATATTGATTCATGACTGTATATTATCATTACTATTTCGATTATTTATCAGTGTTCCATTCATAATTATTATGAATTCATAATTTCACATTACTTATACTATTTATATCATATTATTCATAAGAATCGAGAATAAAATGATTTAGGAATTGAATTGAATTGAATGATCCAAGGTCTATAGATTGTTGCACGATGGTCGAACTGATCGCGTCATTAGAAGAGATAATAAACTCGAAATAGCCGGAAGGGACTGAAATATGTGCGGTATTTTCTCTTGTAATGTTGGTAGTGAACCACCAGATGGCAGCATCCTGAAGGCATGATTTATGAAACTATTTCAATAAACGAATGTTGGTAGTTGTTTATAACAGCGTCACAAGATTTTTGGAGATGGAATTTATTAATCTGAATTTTCTTCATCGGGAAATGGGAATTGGCATGTTTGTCAGGTTACCATAGCAACCATAGAAGGTGGCGAGCAAACAAACTAATACCGAAGTTGTGTCGAAAAACATAAATGAGGGGACATTCCACACTATAACCATTTGTGACATCGATCGAATAAGTATATTCGTAGGCCAACCTGAATATGGTATGCAAAATGCAATGAAGATGATAAAATACGATGTTGGGAACTTTTTTCGTGTCAAAGTTCATTGTTCCTCAATTTAAAATAATTCAGAGATGATAATTCATTGGATGAAATAAGCGAAGACTCAATTTCACTATACTTGAAAAAATATTCTTTTTTTCCTTTTGTTTTCGCGCTCCACAGGTCGAACAAAAATTCAAAATCAATTGAAACTTGGCATACACAAGTTTACTTATCTTACTCGATACTGTATAGTTTTGAGGCGCAATCTGTTCAACCACTTCTGAGAAAACCCATTCAAAAGTTTTAAAAAATGCCATAAGAATAACCCAGAGGAAAAAAATCGGAAAAATATTTCATCCAAGAGAATTCAAAGTCGCAGTAAATTTCAATATTATAATGATACACATTATTACGAACTTTCACTTCAATAAGATCAGCCGTTTCAATGTAAAAAATATATATAGTCCAATTTTTTCAAATCACTCAAAGCTATTAAGAAACCATTCAAATCTAAGCAAAAGGTGTGGAAACGATTAAAACAAAACCTTCTTCACAATCATAGAAATTGATCAGGAAATAAGATGGCAGTAACATAATTGTTTGGACCTCAAGGTGTGATATATATATATATATATATATATATATATATATATATATATATATATATATATATATATATATATATATATATATATATATATATAATAACCAATCCAAAAATAAATTGATATGTTCCAGCTCATCCATCAAAGCGGCAACACATAACGCGTTTGCTTAGTAGTAATGATAATAGTGATAATTAGAGTTATGATGATAATGAAATGATTATGGTTATAATTATAACGGCAACAATAGGCCTAGTGGTGTGTCTCACATCCTAGTAGTTTCACAGTTTTTAATAATAATGATGACGCGGGAAATATTATTCATTCATTTATTCACTTGCTCATCCTCCATATAATACCAAGTTTGAATATCATCATAACTTAAAATCTAATTCTTGCACATACATGGTTCTTATGGTCACGATGTGGGTGGATCCACAAGGTAAAAATATGTATATGTGATATGCTTTCTTCTCTCTCGATATCATGCAACAACGACACATGTGACGTATGAGCGTGAATATCATATCGAAATGAGTATTACAATCTCTAAACGTGGAATATTAGAAATATGAAACAATGAAATGGGAAATGTAAGGTATACGATTATAACGTTGGTGGAGGTGCCGGGTATTATGTGAAGGGTACGATTATAACGTTGGTGGAGGTGCCGGGTATTATGTGAAGGGTACGATTATGACGTTGGTGGAGGTGCCGGGTATTGTCTGTCAATAATTGAGGATGAGGAAGTCAAGTTGGGTCGTTTGAACAGAGCATCATTAGGGGATATTACCATCCCAAATTGTCTGTATATGATATAAAAATAATGTTCATTAATCGAAATCTGGATTATATCTTATCAAAGTAAGGAGGATGCGGAAGGAAATGAGATATGAATAGTTGAAGAAAGAACGAAAGGTAGATTGGAATGAAAAGATCGAGTATTCGTTTTTTGCAACACATATGATTGAATCGTTATATGATATTATCATATATGCCGTCCTCCGTAGCTCAGTCTATACTGAGTAACGGGCGTGCGTTCGAGTCCCTCACAAGCCATGAGGTTTTGTGAATATCCTTTCAGTTCATCACTCATCACATCATAGCTTTATCACAATCTGCGCATTCGAAATTTTTAATAATCCAGCTTTTTTTAGGGTCGTTGATCGATCAATAATCATCACTCGATATTATTGAATATCACATTGGTTTGGAATAGGCCCATAGGAACTCATTCAGAATTTTCTCAAACTTCAGTTTATATCTTATCCATTGAAATTTTCGAGTCGTGAGAAAATATCCTATCATCAATGATTTTATGTGTAGACGTTGTCAATACTGGTGTTGATGAATGTACAGTAAGGTGAGAAACTGCGAAGTACTATTCTTCACTACATGTTGCACCAACAAAGCCACCTCAAGGTTACATTTCTCACATTCGCATTTTATGTATTGGTAGATCACATATTTATTTCTCATTGGTATTTTTGTTATTGTATCTTTTGTGATATTTTAGTCAATCTCTTAATCAGTGTGATTTCGAATCATTCTTCTGTGAATAATAGTCCATCGTGTAGATCATATTTTTTTTCCACTCATATTCTTTATTGCCATTAAATTTATTAATTATGTTTATATTTTCTCAATCACCATACATAACTGATGTATAAAATCTAGAGCTAAGCAATATACAGAGATAATTTAATTTTTTTCTTCCCACAGTCAAGTCTCCCTTGGAGACTTTGTGGATAGCATTTGACTGTTCTGTGTTTTTTTTTGTATGTACAAAACTGATTATAATGAAAAAAAAAGCTATGCCAAGTTATATTTTTGTGTGTATTTTTCAATTTTAATTTATTCATTCATGTATATTCAATATTTGTCCAAATTGAACACACATATCCATATCGTACAACAGTGGTTCAAATGTGACGTCATATTTTGATTTTGATACCAGGACCCCTATTCCTGAGATAAATGAGATATGAGATAAGTAAAAGTGAGTGAGAAAACGATTATTTCACTTAAAACTAGGAATACGCGGGATGCGCGTTGTGAGATGAGCTTAGAAGTATGGCAATCTAGAATGAAAAATAACTTGTCAGCTCAATTTACATCTACAAACCTTGACATACTTCAAACGTTCAAAAGCCTCACCTGCAACTTGTTGGTATTTATAGTAACCTGCAACCTGTCGCATAAACACTTTGCAAAACCAATTGATCCAAATATTCAATAAAATGTACACGTTTATTGCGTTTTCTTCATTATTTCTCATTCGATTATTGTAAAAATCTCTGAAAAGGTGTATAATGGTATTTTTCATATTCTGTGAGAATTTGAGAGCTTTTGAAAAATTCTTGTTTTTCAAGTATTTTTCCTCCGGGTTATTCTTATGAGGATTTTCCAAACTTTCCGATTATTTTTCGGGAAAATCTTCCGACCGATTCCTCTGAAAAAAAAAACTTAAAAAACGAAGCTGATTTTTTTCAGGGTGTGAAATGGAAAGCTACGCTTATCTAATGACCGATTTACCATTACCAATCGGCCATTTTGAGTGAGATAATCGTTTTCTCACTCACTTTTATTTCTCTCACATCTCATTTATCTCGGGAATAGGGGTCCAGCAGTAGGAGTGTAACACGATATGTTCAAACACATGTGATCTCACTCCTATACAGTCAAGCCAGTATTTTTAGCTTTTTATGATTTTATGTTGAATGTTTCATCTCATAATGTATTTAATGTGTGACCGATAAAAAAAAGATACGAAAGTTCCCTGTGAACTGACAGGTTTTTTGAAAAGAGTAAGTCTCTTGCATCCGACTCCACATTATAATTCACTTTATATACAGAGAATATGGTACATATTATTTCTCAGTGATGAGTTCTTTTAATCATTTTCCATTTCGAAATACATACATTCTAAATTTGAATAAACGTTTTTCCAAACACGTGCACAACTTTTCACTAATGACCCACTCGTATCTCAAAACGTTTGATGTGAAGTTTTATGAATTTCATCGAATTGAATTTAATTCATATGAAAATATTCTCTCACCTTACCCTCCTGACAGTTATTATTTCCGACAGAGTAAAGTGCCTCCCCCCTCCCCCCCCTCCCCCTCCCCCTCCACACCACAGCCCCCTAGAGGTTCGTGCCAGTCGAGCCACAGCCCCCTGGACGCTCGTGCAACTTGAATTACTTTCAGAACGTTTAAATGACAACTGCTGTCGAGAATCACGTGCCCGTTTACTAGTTGAACTTTTCAACTTGTAGGTGTCGCCACCATACGGGAAAACGCTCAAAATGTGAAATTGTGACAGGTTTTGATAAATTCGTAAAACGTTAACGATACAAATAGTGTTAGTTATCGCGGTATTTTTATTTTCACAGTGAGAAAAAAAGCTTTGATGTTGATTGTTGTTTGCTGGATCCCACCAGCAGATAGGTTATATGAGGGTACGAATGAGCTGGTGATAATGAAATATGAAGGAATGTTTAGTAGAAGGACATTTACAAGAACCCATGCCTTATTAGGGACTCAAACCGACTCTTAATGGTGTGACTCCAGTTTATAAAGCGGTGTCATAGCTGACTGAGCTACGGAGGTACGTAGTTGTTCATATACTTTCAACCACAAAAGATGTACTCTGTCTGAATGAATACGAGAACTCTGGTATTTACATGACTTCGCTGCAATTTGAAAATTCAACACTCCTTGTTATTACGTGGTTGTGTTTAAGCCCACTATTGCAAATCTTGTTCGGAAAAATCCCAATTACCTCACCAATAATACAGTTATATGAATATTACGATGATATTTGTGATTGTTAAATTGATGGACGACATCTTCTCTCGTGAATACAAGTGTAGAAAGATTATTCATACTGAAATCCAGACACGAAATGTTTTGGGAATGTTCTCGTTCAATTCAGCGCATTATCTGGTGTGTACTCGGAAAATGCGCCGAAATGATTAATTTTGAGTTTCTGAAAGCGCCATTTTTAGAAAGAGAAGCTCGATAAGTCTGTATTGACTTCAAACCAGGTGATATATGTATACATATATATATATATATATATATATATATATATATATATATATATATATATATATATATATATATATATATATATATATATATATATGCCGTTATTATGCAGGACAAATCAGGAGTTGAGAGGCTGTTAACTTACTGACCACTTAATTATTGGTCCGATAATCTGAAATGGTCATAAAATGGTTGAATCTACTACGAAAACCCTCATGTTCACCTTTAGTTGCTTCGGGTGAGAGGGGAACAGCATCTTGCAGTTCAAGATACACACACACACACACACACACACACACACACCCACACACACACACACACACACACACAAAGCTTGATGCCTCGTTCTTAATTTTCGAGAGAACATTCTCGTCACACAATTTATGTGAGATAGCAACATAAAAGTTTGGGTGATTCTAAAAATATCTCCATGTTCATCAAACCTAAGTCTTCCAAACCGAAATCACGTCGTTACCCGACTGAGGGAAACCCGTTACACGAGATTGGAAACCTACAACATGTTTCAACCAATTACTATTCCGTCAGTAAGCACATTCCCAAATCGTGTTCTAACCAAATATGTAGGTTTATTTTAACGAGATTCTCCATTTTACCACCACTCGGACATTTCAAGTCACTATGTTCTATGAGGTCAATGCAAATATTCCGTCCAACAAGGATACTAAAAACCATGATAAAATCCACGTGGCAAATTGTCTCCCACCACCATTACTATATATCCCGATCAAAACCGAACTCTATCGTTTTTCTTTTTCTTCCCTATCGTCGAACAATAGATCCCGAAATAAAAACGGGAATTCGCAATAAAAGCATTTGACGTCTGTTCGACAGCTCTCGCTCCAGGCACTTTGCCTCCAAGTGGATCGAGACAGACAAGCCGTAACGCCTGTCTGAACACATCAACGATATACGGCAGCGAAAACATCCCGAGTGTTAGTTATAGACGAAGATGTGTGGTGTCGATAAAGGAGGAGATCCGTATTACCGGTTCAGAGGAGTGGTTGCTAGTGAGCCGTACGTAGTGCGATAAGACAATGCGTTTGAACAATGTCGATGGTTGGTTACTTGGGTATCCTGTGAGTTATAGCCGATAGAGTTTTATCATATTGCATGGTTGGAGGAATCCGGGTGAAAAGGGGAATGATAAGGAATTGGGGATATTCGTCGGGAATCGGGAATAGTGGGGGAATGTCGGTGGGATATTGTTCAAAAAGGTGAGTTGTTTAAGACGCCGTATATTGACACGACGTGAAATTGATGTTTTTTAAAATCATTTATACATATTGTTTCTGAAACAATAGTTCAAGTTCACGTGATAAAATTTATAAAATGAACTCGGCGATTGATTCTCAATGGATTTAGTTCTATTTGAACGCCTGTTTGCTCTTAGGGGAAATGGTTGAAGCCCCCCCCCCCAAAATTATAGTATTTTCACTCTCAATGGTGATTGTTAACCCATGAATTGTAATACAAGATTGAATAAGGCCCGGTATCATCAAGTCCAATTAGCCTTTATCTGACAGTTCAAACTTGTTATCACCATGGTTACCCGTGGTATTTGTTTTCACCAACTCTCAGATAAATACTAATTGGCCGTGGTAATACTGGGCCTAAGTAGGCTGCATGTTCGAAACAATGCCCTGCATATGTTTTTTTTCATGATGACATCGAAATTTGATACGAGATTATTGTTCCCCAATCAAGACTATTGATGACAGGTAGGATCGTTTGGACGCCCACAATGGCGATCTTACCACCCCATCTCAATATCAATGGATCTATATACAAATACAGAGATGAGTGTGTCCACATTTGATTCAATTTTTTCCGATTTGATTCAATTTCTCCATGATTTTCCATGGAGAGAAGCCTCCCCACAAAAATGGATTCAAGTAGTTGGTAGTGAAACACTTCTACATATTGAGACATCATCGCGTCGGTTTCCTGTCGAGTCATTTATGAATTACATCTCTTCATATATTTCCACAGTTTCTGTGTTGACATTTACAACCAAATCGTCACAGCTAGTTCATTGAAAACTTGGATCTGTTTGAAAGCCTGTTTTATCAACCGACGTGAACTTCATGCAGAGAATGAAAACAATAATAATCCACTCCAAGGAATGATTTTTTTTTTTTTTAATAACATTGAAATTTGTTACAAAATAATTGTTCGCCAATTAATACCATGGATGAAAAGTAGGATCGTTTGGACGGGGCACCACAAGGGCGATCTTACCACCCCATTCTAATTATTCATAACCAATGAACTTCAACACCAGGACTGCGTTGTTGGTGACCATAATTTTCCGCCGCAGATAAAAGTCTTTCAGTTTCCGAGATGGATGAGATGATGGCGTTTCCATATCCATTTCCTTATTCCATATTATAATCCATCTCTATATGATTGGAAATATTCAACACAGCAACCGTGATATGTTGAATAGCTTCCACCTAATCGAATGTGGAATAAAATTATTCATACAAAATCACGAAATGAGTGAAAAAAATCGTGTACACTTTTGGTCATATGATATATATTTCATGGGGTTACACGGTTTATATGAGGTTATATGGTTCATATAGATGAATCAATAAAAAGCAGATGAACGAAAAAAATCTGAAAATCGACATTTTTTGTTGTTTGTTACAAAAATAAAGACAATTATATTGTATTGTATTGTATATGAGCTAGGTTATTAGGTTTTTATCAGGTTATCTCATGAGCTTGTAAATACATATCACATTGTGCGAAAGTATCCAAATGAAAAAAAAAACGCGGAATTTGTATTTGTATTGAAATGAATTTAATCTACGCACATTTTACAGCCGACACGTTGTCACATATAATGCGTGGAGTGCGTTTGCAGACTTTCTTCCAGTTCTAGTGCGTTTGATATCAGTAAACTATCTTCAGGGAGCATTTTAATGTGGATTGATCTACTAGTTTATGAGACAGCAATCGTACATGGACATGAATGCTCGGATATTTTCATACCCTCTGAGATCGACTCTGCTTCCAGCATTTTTATCAAGACAACAATAAATACATTCCGGCAGCTGAATTCACCTTTTTTGTCATTGGTCAAATACACTGATACAGAGAAGAAAAATACGATTACAACTAAAAAAAAAACATCCTCAAAGCCCTAAAATAAAAAAATTAATTGTGGGTTAAAATAGTGAATTATAAGCACAAGTTCAAATTCGGACGTATTTCTCAAACATTAGGGGTAATAAAGTAGTTGAAGTAAATAGAGAGAGGAATTTGTTATATTCCACTCACAAAGTGTAAGGTATCTTTGATTATTGAATATTTTTAGGAATCAAATTACATGAGGTGGAAGTGGCGAGAAAAAGTAGATAGTTGTATAGGATGGTTAAAAAAAAATACAAAAATATGATTTATACGGAATTTGAATCCGGATTTAAATTAATTACATCTACTCAACGATGATTAAATCACGGCAGCACTGGTTGACCTCACAGGCGATGTACTTCAGACACTCAAAATATTTGATCATTCGATAAAATCCTCTATTCTATATCCTCTTTCAGAAACTTTTATCCACATTCTTCCCCGTTGAATTATTTGACGCGAGTAGAATCAAACCCCGGTCCTCTGAATAGCGGTTCGTTGAGTCCTCAACCGTCTACACGACCGTCGCCAAGTAACATCTTCTTCACAGTTTAACGGTTCGACGGTTAACGGTGAGACACGATCACATGCACATAAAACACACACAATACCGTCAGCAAGACGGGATTGGTCCGTACCCGGAAGTCATAGAAACTATTCGCTGAAACTACTCGTTGCCATCACAACCGTCCACACTTATGAATCACAGTTTTTCGCTAGAAGTATTAACAACTCAATTGACAAGCTCGCCTGTTGTTGATGCTGCAGAATTACTGTCTGGATGAGAGGGGGAAAGGGAGGAGGGGGGGGGGGGGGGAGGCGGCTAGAGAGAAGAGAGACGAAAAGAAAAACGGATTTCCCCCGAGAGTACGACAACCCTCATAGCATGAAGAATGTGAGATATAGTCGTCGTTTTGAAATCGAAATGGAACATCATAGAAGATATATTGTGTAAAATTATTATTGATTCTCGAAGACAAATGTTGAAAGAACGGCTGGGAGGTTTCTTGCGAGGATGCTCTGAGAGAAATAGAAGACTTTACGTCTCTTTTACATTCTTGGCATGTTTCTCATGTTGGGACAATGTTCGGAGGAAGCTACAATAGGAGGGATGACTCCACTGCCGGTGTAGTACATTTCAAGCAGTGGAGATGATTAATGACCCCACCAACAGATGAGTTATTTGGGGGGTGAGTCACTTGAATGAGCGAGATGATCAATGCATTGTGAAAATCATTGTTTTGATCCAGTTCCAGGTAGTTCAACTTGCTTCTGGAAGCACAGAAATGCTCCGGACGGCGTGATGCTGTCGTAGCTGTTCAACGACACAATCACGTAACTATTTACACCTTCCGTACATTTTTACTCAATTTTTACAACTGGGAAAACGCGGGATGCGCGTTGTGAGATGAGCTTAGAAGTATGGCAATCTAGAATGAAAAATAACTTGTCAGCTCAATTTACACCTACAAACCTTGACTTACTTCAAACGTTCAAAAACCTCACCTGCAACTTGTTGATATTTATAGTAACCTGCAACCTGTCGCATAAACACTTTGCAAAACCAATTGATCCAAATATTCAATAAAATGTACACGTTTATTGCGTTTTCTTCATTATTTCTCATTCGATTGTTGTAAAAATCTCTGAAAAGGTGTATAATAGTATTTTTCATATTCTGTGAGAATTCGATAGCTTTCGAAAAATTCTTCTTTTCCAAGTATTTTTCCTCCGGGTTATTCCTATGAGGATTTTCCAAACTTTCCGATTATTTTCCGGAAAAACCTTCCGACCGATTCCTCTGAATAACAATCCCAACCTATTCTGGTATGACACCAACGTTCATAAAAAGTTTCAAGTTGATTTATTTATTTCTCTGGCCTGTATGCCGCGTACATAATTACAAAAAAAAAAAAAAAAAACATAAAAACGAAGCCCATTTTTTTTCAGGGTGTGAAATGGAAAGCTTCGCTACGCTCATCTAATGAACACTTGGATACAATGATTTTTCTCGTTACAGACAATCTAGAACGCGAAGTCGTTTGAGGCAAACTCATACGTTTGTTCAACCAATCACTGAACGAGATTATCACGCGTTTTCCATCAACGATCTGTATTGGCATGAACTTTGCGTATTTGTTAGAATCACAGTGAAATAGAAATCATACAGATTTGAAAAATACGGTCGTTAGAGTTCACGCCTTGAAGGATTATACGGGGCTCCTGAAGAACGTATACCGGAATAAAGTCGACTCGGTTGTGTGACATGGATTTATAATAATAATAATGAATGTTCTTATTCTTCAATTGATCATATACATGATATAAGAAAGGTCAATACAAATATATAAATAAAATATAGAATGAAAAATATTGATACAATATAGCTAATATTTACAATAATAATAATAATTGACATAATGACTTATGCATGTCGAATATTCTGTTTACTTATTGATGATCGTTCAGAAATTCGTTTACAGAGTAAAAACATTTCCTAATAAAGTAAATTTTCAATTTAATTTTAAAATCCTTATTTTCCTTCACTGATTTTAGTTCTAGAGGGAGATTATTCATCAATCTGATTCCATTTGATATCGGACTTTTATGTGCAATTTTGGTAGATGATCATGGGTCTTTATTTGTCCTTGTGCTATGATCATGTATTCTGTTACCTTCTATCGACATGTGTTCATGTTCTACAACAAATAATATTAAGTTGAACATATATAATGAAGGTACAGTCATAATTTTAAATTTTTTAAATAGCGATTTACAGGAATCTTTGTAGAAAATACCGGGTGTAGTTGGGTTGTGGCTGACATTTGCGAGAATTCTGACGGATCTCTTTTGTAAAACGAACAGTTTTTTCATAAGTGAGGACTGTTTCCATAATACTATGCCATATTCTATCTTTGATTGTATGTAAGCGTAATAAATCATTTTAGCAATATCAAAGTTGCATATATGGGTGTTCAAATGTCCAAACTTACCTGAACCATTAACAAACTAATCAACTATAACAGTAACTAATAGTTATCGAGTTGATACTCAACTAAGGCCTGGTATTACCAAGTCTAGTTAGCCTTTATCTGACAGTTCAAACTTGTTATCACCATGGTTACCTGTGGTATTTGTTTTCACCAACTTTCAGATAAATACTAACTGGACTTGGTAATACTGGGCCTGAGATTAGTAAAACTGTCTTTCGAGTCAGTTTAAAAGTAAGTCTTTGTCTTCCCATGTGTTTAAGTTTCTGTTTCAATTTTTGTTTTGCATATCTATTTTCTTCGTAAATTTTTTATTTTTTTTTGTAAATTAGTATTTTTCGTAAAAAAACAAAAAAAAAAAACATTTTCGTCAAGTAATTGTCAGTTGACAAAGGTATTACATATTGTAGTTATTATTGTTCACCACTTATTGTCTTTGTGTTTGATTAATTCAACATATTATTTTGTTTTTGTTTTCCTACATACAAGCCTTTCTAAGGCTTTGTAGATCTTTTTGAAAGTGTTATATATTTGTATTCTTTGTGTGACAATATTAATAATAAAAAAAAAAAAGTCGCACATAGAATTTGAAAGTTGAAATATATGAAAAAAACCACAGTATTTCCGAGTATTTCGAAAGTTCAAATACTCAAAACCTGCATCTGTTCACCGATGATAGTCTCACACCAAGTTTCACGGAAAATGAAGTTGTGTTAGAAGGTAATCGAATGAGAAAACATTGTACACCAACAATAATACAAATTTAGTCTACTAATTATCTCCTTTTTAGCTCTTTCAACCGTCGTAAACACTGGATGAGAATAATCATCTCGAATATTAATACATTATTATAACTCTCAAGCGATCTACGGTGGTTCAATGAAGTTAGGTTTGAAGACATAACCATGCAAGAGGTTCAGACAGAAGTGTTAACAAAGAGTTTAGAAAGTGTGAGTTACTTCTCAGAGATGATTAAATTCATGAACAAGAAATTGTTACATAGCTTTGTATATTAAGTAGTTAGTATAAATAAAGTTGATGAGTTGGTTAAGAGTTAGAAAGGAAGCCAGAAATAAACCTCTTGCTATATACCATGTCGGTATATTAAGGGACTTGGAGAGTAAGCAATGGTGACGAAAACGAATGAAAAGATGAATCAACAGAGACAGCTGTCAATAGATCCAATTATTGGACCCGAGAAATGTTTATCGATCGGAAAGTGAATGGAGGAAATTCTGCTGATTAATGACAGACTACTACTCGCATTGGGTTTCAACGACGCTCTATAATGATAACTAAACTAGTCTAACACGAAATATGCGTTGTAAGATGAGCGAGATATCTGAATACGGTATAATAACAGTCCTACATTTGCTACTTTATCGACTCTGGTATTATACATACTTTGTACTTCATTTAATTGCTACGTTATCTTCTCTGGTATTCTACACACCTTGACGAACATAAAGAATGGTTGATTATTGGGCAAATATCGAATCTAGGAAGCAGTGAATACATTTCGGAGCGTTTTTATTCGTGATTTAAAGCTAACCAGGTGGCAGCACTGTCGAAGTGGGCGATTGGCCGTCGGGAGGCAGTTAGGCCAAGATGTCGTGTTGTTGTATGCTTACACACATTATATTTGTAATTAATATTGTAATTTTGATAATTAATAATTTTAGTAATTTCAATTTTGTATTTTATATTGTAATTACGCATTAATTAATTTGTATATAATTTGAAAGTATCTGCCTCCGCCCAGTTCACTAAAACATCCCCAGATGTCAGCCACTTTGCTTTTAATCGCGAATAACTTTAAATCCATTCACTTATTCATTCTGTACATCATTTTATCTCTCACGATTGTAAAATAACATTATTGTCGACATCACAGATGGAGAGCATGGAACCTCACACTCCATTAACGTCTCTATATCCGGTCTCCATAGTAACGGGGACTATAAATATACCAGTTACCCCAAGGGGATGATACCTTAATCATAAATAATCAGATTCTAATTCCAGCTATTAATGACATAACGATCCGACATTAGTCAACTATTTCATCCTATGGCCAGAGAGAGACAGTCTGATGATGTAATATGACACATCCAACCCGTTCCGAGCGACCGTCTCCCCCATCTCACATCATTCTATGTCGGTAGTTTCGATCTGTCAATACTTGTTTTATAATCAATCACTACGTAACATGATATGATTGGTTATTGATATACCTACTCGGTGGAAAAGTGGAGTAAGAGTAGTCTGCTCATAGAGATATCAATTCATTCATGGATATAGATTTGATATGAAGTCGAATAAAATATAGGATATCTGAAATTAAAAAGAGAGAGAGCGAGGTAGAGAGAGAATATAAATAGAGAATACTGGAGATAAAAACCATATTACAAATATTAGCATAAAATCAAGTGGAATATAGATTTCATATAACATATCCATACCATTTCGAAAGATGATATTCAATAAAAATGTAATTACTTCTCCAATGTACGTTCTTCAATAGGGTTTTAATATTCCACGGACTCGTGAGAATGCATATTTAATCTCTGGAGGGGACTGAGCTTCTTTACAGTGGCGTGGGATATATGCGAGTTGAAGCAAACGAATTCTAACCAATAATGGCTTACGATTTCAATATTCAATTTGCCTTCAGCAGATTCCCTATAATTGCGTTACGAATAGGACAATGTCACATGACAATTGGAAAACTTATACAATTCGAGAACTATTGATAATTTGTCCATATGTTATACTGTGTTTACCTACGCACTGTGATGATGATTAAGATCTATTTCGTTGTCGACGCTTATCATCCACATTACGACGCATTCCACATCACGACGCCTGCTGGGTAACGACGCCTTCTACATCACGACGCCTGCTAGGTCACGGCGCCTTCTACATCACGACGCCTGCTAGGTCACGGCGCCTTCCACATCACGACGCCTGCTGGGTAACGACGCCTTCTACATCACGACGCCTGCTAGGTCACGGCGCCTTATACTACATGACGCCTATCACTTAACGACGCCTTCTACATCACGACGCCTGCTAGGTCACGGCGCCTTCTACATCACGACGCCTGCTAGGTCACGGCGCCTTATACTTCATGACGCCTGCTAGGTCACGGCGCCTTATACTTCATGACGCCTATCACTTAACGACGCCTTCTACATCACGACGCCTGCTAGGTCACGGCGCCTTATACTTCATGACGCCTGCTAGGTCACGGCGCCTTATACTTCATGACGCCTATCACTTAACGACGCCTTCTACATCACGACGCCTGCTAGGTCACGGCGCCTTATACTTCATGACGCCTGCTAGGTCACGGCGCCTTATACTTCATGACGCCTGCTAGGTCACGGCGCCTTATACTTCATGACGCCTGCTAGGTCACGGCGCCTTATACTTCATGACGCCTATCACTTAACGACGCCTTCTACATCACGACGCCTGCTAGGTCACGGCGCCTTATACTTCATGACGCCTGCTAGGTCACGGCGCCTTATACTTCATGACGCCTGCTAGGTCACGGCGCCTTATACTTCATGACGCCTGCTAGGTCACGGCGCCTTATACTTCATGACGCCTATCACTTAACGACGCCTTCTACATCACGACGCCTGCTAGGTCACGGCGCCTTATACTTCATGACGCCTGCTAGGTCACGGCGCCTTATACTTCATGACGCCTGCTGGGTAACGACGCCTTCTACATCACGACGCCTGCTAGGTCACGGCGCCTTATACTTCATGACTCCTATCACTTAACGACGCCTAATGCCTCACGGCTCTCACCACATCACGACGCCTGCCAAGTTACGGTGCCTGATATGTCACGACGTCTACTACGTCACGACGCCTACTAGGTCACGACGTCCTCTTCTTTACGACGCCTACTACTTCACAAGACATTACGTCACGACGTTCACCAAGTCACGACAAAGACGCCTATTGGGTAACGACGCTTACTGGGTCACGACGTCTTCTAAGTCACGACGCTTTCTAAGTCACGACGACTACTGGATCACATGACGTTCACTACGTCACGACGCCTTCTAAGTCACGACGCTTTCTAAGTCACGACGACTACTGGACCACGATGCCTTGCACCCCATGACGTCCACTACGTCACGACGCCTCCTAGGTCAAGACGCCTCCTAGGTCAAGACGCTTAATGATTCACGATGCCTACTACTTCAAAAGGCCTACCACATCCTGACGTCTACTAGCCTCCGACGCCCACCACGTCACGACTCCTCCTAGGTCACGACGCCTCCTAGGTCAAGACGCTTAATGATTCACGATGCCTACTACTTCAAAAGGCCTACCACATCCTGACGTCTACTAGCCTCCGACGCCCACCACGTCACGACTCCTCCTAGGTCACGACGCCTCCTAGGTCAAGACGCTTAATGATTCACGATGCCTACTACTTCAAAAGGCCTACCACATCCTGACGTCTACTAGCCTCCGACGCCCACCACGTCACGACGTCTAGTTGCCATACGTCAGTGAATTAAAGATCTTGAAAACCGCGCGTGCACAATTAAGTCGACCGTTTTAATAAACTGTTTTAATGGTCGGTTCATTACGTTTATTTCTCTCAGCTCTCGGAGGTAATTATGACTCACACGTAGCTTCGTTACTTCTTTCACAGAGTGTTACGTCCCTGCAGGACATTAACACGATCCTAGCGGCACGGCGGGATAATAAACCAGCCGACTCCCTTGGCTCAGTCAACGAAGTACTGCTGGTGCTTTGGAACTGAAGTCAATGAGGGCGGGGGTTCGAGTCACGCGAAATGTGTGGGTTTTTTGAAAACGTCACTTATCTATTATTCGCTCATTTTTTAATCTCAAATGATTAAGGTTTTTGCAGGTCGATAAATCTTCAATGAGATAATGATCATCATGGGAAGCGTTATAAGAACTATACGCAATTCCATCTGATTACGTTGTGGCCCATGCGGAAGTTGTTGTTCTGTTCTGTCATTATTATTATTATTATTATTATTTGATTTTAATGACCATATATGTGATATGTTAACAGTGTGTAGACCCACAGACAAGTCAAATAAATCTTATGTGACTTTGTGGGTCTACGTTATTATAATAATGTACAACTAATATAACATGTAAATAAAACGCCTAGAAAAAAAAATACTACTAGGAAAACGCTATATGTTTCCCTCGCGTTGAAGGAGTCGTATACCGACTGCAACATTGTGTCAAACGACAATAATCTCCTGCCACTCCAATAACTCAGTGATTTGAAATATGTAGTTGCGTTTCTTACCATCGACTTCGTCATGAATACCCTGATAGTACCAAAGTTTTACAAATTCAACGTGGATAATTTTGTTTGTTTTGTTGGTAGACCAAGTTCTTCTTTCGTGAATTCAATTATACTATGCAATTTCTCATATTAATTCTTGTTATTTGTTTTTTCAATCAAATGAATGCGTATAGAAAACTTTTCCATAGCTTGAGGATAAACAATCCCGTCCAATAGGAAGCCTTAAACATACTTTGTGTACCCAATAACAATTCCCAAACATCTTTCTCCTATATTTCATAATAATATTCCTCCCCTTTGTCCTCCATAAAACAAACGTTACAATCCTATACTTTATTGTCATACGTTACGACCTCTGATGACCTCGTTTTCCTCGAAACACAACGTCCGTTAAACGTTAACCGCTGGAAATAATCGCCGAGTGAAAACTTTTAACGGTTCAACCGACCGTCTTTCACATTCCCTAACATTAACATCTGACGTTTCGAGTCGACTGTACGATATCCTCGAGGCGATAAATTACGGCCCCGAACTGTGCATAAAACTGTGTACATTCATTGATGCGAGCTATTCACACGACCGGAGCTAATCGCACGAGGTACTGTACGCACACCTGCGCTAATCGCACGCCGCCAGGACGAGCTGACCGGTAGCCTTGGTACCGTCACGACGGTACGGTGTGACGGTAAACATGGCGGGTGAAATCAATCGTGCGAATTGGCGCGTCAATATGTCAATGTCCTGGCGTTGAAAGGTATTTAGATTGTGTCGTGGATATTTTCTGTCAAGTGGGATTATTATTATCCGTCGACGAATCGGAAAGTTGGCGGTATTGATGATGAATCTATTTTTAAATTCATGATATATCAGTAGGCCTATTATAATAAAACTGAAATGATGCATTTCTCATTTTCATATTGAATTCTTGGGCACTTTGATTTTGATTTGTAAACAAATTTTTCCAGAATTATTGAAAAACTTCATTCGATTCTGAAGTGATGTAGAATCATCTGGAAAATATTGAATCCCGAAGTTGTTACCTTTTTCTATTCCAAAGTTTCGAATAATAGGCTTACTTCGCAATGAGTACAAAAAAGTGATTTTAGAGCAACACATACAAATTATTCCAAACATTCAATGGAAAAACAAATATATTATTAAATGAATATTTCTGATTTTGAGAATATTATTGATTAGATTATCATTGTTTGATTAACGACCCCACCAACAGCTAGCTCGTTCGTTCATAGTTAAAACTATGAATTAGTGATAAATGGAAGGACGTTTACAAAAACCCATGCCTTGTGCAGGACTCGAACCCACGCCCAACGGTGACATTTCGTTTCTGAAGCGGTGCCTCAGCTAATGGAGCTACCGAGGGTGGTGTTTTTGAGAATATCAATGAATATTCAAACATATACTTCTGCTGGAGTTATGGCTAATAAGAAGCCTAAAGCTGTAGTAGTAGTAGTAGTAGTAGTAGTAGTAGTAGTAGTAGTAGTAGTGAACTATATTAGCATGTTGCTATTCACCTATTTAACTTCACTCCACATTACATTCATTCAAACACTTAACTTGACTAATTTCTAATTCCTGAAATATCTTGGCCTATGCCTATATTTCTGAATGTACATTTAAATATAATACATACATGAATTGATACAATAATCTATTTTGACATAAAAAGCAATGGAGAAAAACAAGAGTATAATAAATTTAATATACACATAAGGAGTCCCAGTAATTTCTATTACATTTTTCATACCCTTTGAGAATCAACCTGTTTTCTTTTATTTCCTTCAAACATTCTCTTCCAAAACTACCAACAGTTTTTACCTTTTTCACTGATCCAGGTAACCTATTGAAAATTCTTATCCATTTAATAAAAATCGAATCATCTTCCTCTTTTGTAGTAAGAATGATGTGTGTAGAAGTGTGTGCTTGTTGGTGATAATCGCGGTATATCATGTTCAACTGTCGTGTCTGCCGAGAACTCATACATATGTAAACTAGTGTCGGGTAACACAAACAAAAAACGAACTATTGGGGCTGTAATTCTGTGTGTCCTGCGAAGAATACGCGAACAGCAAGACAAACAAACAAACAACTTGGAGAAAGAAAGTCCTACTCATGTCTTTGGAATGATAGTCAATGCACGTAGTGAATGTTGAAGCTCCTAATCCGGTCCCAATGAAACATGACACAACACTTCGATGATTTAATTATAGGACATTTCGATGGAGGTGCCGTGTTTTAGTATGGTTGGAACGGAACGATTTAATATTTCTGTGGAACATTTTGATTATCTGACGAGAGTTCGAGAGAGTGTATGTGATACTGGAGATATATTTGGATGATGCTTTCCAATGAACATCCGTCTCGCTTTGTGTTTAATAAATATAAATGCAATATTGCTTATATATTATCACTTACACTAGGAAAACGTGGGATGCGTTGTGAGATGAGCTTAGAAGTATGGAAATTCAGAATTGAAAAATATTCTGTCAGTTCAATCCACATTTACTTACCTTGGATTACTTCAAGCGTTCAAAAACCTCACCTGCAACTTGTTAATATTTATAGTGCTGCATATACACTTTGCAAAACTAATTGATTCAAATATTCAATAAAATGTACATCTTTAATGCGTTTTCTTCGTTATTTCTCATCCGATTGTTGCAAAAAAAATCTCTGACAATGTGTATGATGGTATTGTTCATATTCGGTGAAAATGTGAGAGCTTTCGAAGAATTCTTGTTTTTCAAGTATTTTTCTTCCGGGTTATTCTTATGAAGAATTTTCAAATTCTACTATTTTTTCCGGAGAAACCTTCCGACTGATTTCTCTGAAAAACAATCCCAGTCTATTCCGGTATGACGAAAATATGTAGAAAATTTTTTTCAAGTCGATAAGTATTTTTCCCTGACCTGTATGCCGCGTACAAAAAAACAAACAAACATAAAAACGAAGCCCATTTTTTTTCGGTATGTGAAATGAAATCTTCGCTGCGCTTATCTAATAATGGTCCAACCGATGAATTTCTGAAAACACACACTTCTGAGTTGGACAAGCTTACGCACACAGAAAAAGTTTCATGTCAAATCGTGCGACCCGTGCAGTGCTTACAACACAAAAACACACAGACAAAGTTCCACAAGAGTCGGATGTGAGTCTTCACATTCTCTCATCTGACAAGTGAAAACTAGCTAGTCCACTTCATTCCTTCAATGGTGCTCAATCACTCCGACGACTGTCGAGTTATTCGAGAGTGGGAGTGAGCGAGTGGTAATGAAACGATGAAAACTTGTCAGATGAAAGAACGTTACAGAAACTAACTTTCAATGCCGGTCTCAAATTCACGACTGAATTGACCTGATTTCATGAAGTATTGTATTGATTGCGTCAACCAAAAGTCATAAAACTTTGAGATATGTTGAAAATAAGTCACAATTCTCTCGAATTTTATATTTCATAATCATCCAGAGACTTCTCAGATCTGGTGCTTAACTATGTGTCATCAACTCGAGATAGTGTATGTTATATCGAAGATATATCTGCATTATATTATTATACTAGGAAAACGCGGGATGCGCGTTGTTAGACGAGCTTAGGGGAATAGAAATCTAGAATGAAAAATAATTTGTCAACCCAATCTACATCTACAGACCTTGGATCACTTCAAACGTTCAAAAACCTTACGAGAATCAGTTATGTCACGGCCTTCCTCTTCATTCATTTCAATCGTTTTGAATTAATTTGTGACACTTGTTGCTATAGATTTAATTGGTTCCCGTAATAGCCTAAATTGATGGGAAAATGCTTTATAAATGCGTTTTCTTCGTTATTTCTCATCCGATTGATGCGAAAATCTCTCAAAATGTGCTTAAAAGTTTCCTTTATATTCGGCGAAAATTTGAGAGGTTTTGAAAAATTTTCATTTTTCAAGTATTTTCCCCCGGGTTATTTTAATGAGGATTTTTGAAATTTCTATACTTCATAAAAAAAAAAGTTACCACCCGATAATGCCACAAAACTATACAGATCTAAGTTAGATGAGGAACCATGACGAAAAAAAGTTTGAAGTTGATAGCCGTAGCCGTTTGACCTGTGGAGAACCGACAAAAAAACATAAAAAAAAAAAAAAAAAAAAAAAAACATAAAAACGAACACCATTTTTTTCAGTATGTCAAATTGAATCCTCGCTAAAGCTCGTCTAATTATAATTAAATTATTTTATATCATTATATTATCATTATATTATTATATTATATATTATTATATATCATTAATATATATAATTATATAATATATAATATTATAATAATTATATATTATTATATATTATATATATATTATTATATATTATATATATATTATTATATTATATATTATTATATTATATATATTATATTATATTATATATTATTATTATCATATTATTATATACAATATATTATTATTATTATTGAGTTCACCAATGAGTATCAGAGTCACGTTGTATTTAAAAAAAAAGTATGTTATATTGCTCATATATTATTACATTAATCATGACATTATTTTTCTATGAGATATGTTGAAAATAAGTCACAATTCTCTCGAATTTCATATTCTATCATTATCCAAAGACTTCTCAGCCCAGTGCTCGATATAGCACGAGCAACATGACCCCACCCCGGCTACATCAGTCAGGTGCAATCTCACCGTAGCGAACAGTTTTCGTACAAATCTATCTGATCACTATTGTTCACCTCATAACATGACTGATGATGTTTGATCACATAAACAACCACTCCATATAATGAGATGAGAGTACGTATAATCATGAGATGGTAAAATATTGACGAGATGAAAGGTGAAACGATGTTTACAGAAACCCACGCCTTCAGCAGAACTCGACCCACGCAAGTCTGGCTTCTGGACCTTACCACTACTGCCACTTGAAATAACGTCCTGAGACTAACTAGCCTGATGAAACTAGGGCTTTGATTTCACATTATATTCACTTGGAGAGCTGAATTTGATCGTGATATGAGATGATAATAGATTCATGGTATCATGAATTGAAAAAAATGGAGATATTTCGGAGCCTACTTCATGAGCAGGGCTTGGACGTTTGTGCTGACAACAATGGAAATATATGAAGACTAGAAATGGTGTTATGGTACTCAGTTTTTCCAGTTAAGAATAACCAATCAATGTCTCAGTCTCTTATAGATAGATAGATCTAGGATATTACTGTTGGTGTCAGTCGCGATAAGGGTCCATCAAAGACTCTCACCTGATAAATTTCATACCAGGCCTGGCTATCTCCAAGAGGCTAGGACTTATTGGTTGATTAATGTTCACCTTCATGGCAACGTTTCTGGTCTCTGTGTATTTCCATTGTTGTTAGAACAAAATATCAGTCCTGCTAATGAGGTGGGCTCCGGAATATGATGAATTATTCAGTCCAAGAGACCGTGGATTTGTTCTCATAATATATTGTCATTGTTGATAGTATTTTTATTGAAAATCAACCAATTGAAGTCCTAGCCTCTTGGAGCTAGCTGGCGCTAGCACAAAATTTCAAGTGATTTATTAGATAAGAGTTGTGATTCGTGAAGCTGTGCCTCAACTGTCCAAGCAGTTCTAATGGAGGTCCTATCATTATAGTTATGACTAACTCGTTTTATGGTATAAAATAATACATTGGTTGAATGCATTCACTCTTCTGTATCTTTTTATATCTTTTTCCATCTTTTTAATATCTTTTCAACACATTTTTGATTGTTCAAATGTTAAAACCCCATATATTTTACTATATTTTGACTTTCACAAATTTTGTATGTTGTATGACCTGTTTTATCACCTCAATTGTTTAGTTCCTAATCATTTAAATGATGTACTCAAAAACCATGAATGAATAAATGAATGAATAAATGAATAAATGAATAGTGAGGAGAATGTTTCCACTCACATTGTACATCCAAGAGAAGTGACGCGTTCAGCGGCGTCTTGAGTGTCTCGTGACTGACGACGCACGTGATGGTCGCGTTGTGATGCGCGCGCAACACTCGTCCGAGTCGCGCCTCGCTGCTCGTGTGCTCTCGCCCTTCCTCTTCGGGCGTTTCCGTGCTCGTGTTCAAGGTCGCCGTGTACTCGTCGCTGATTGGCGAGAGATGCCACGTGATGGTCGGCGCGGGATGACCACCCTCGACGATACACACGACGCTCAATTCGGTGTCTTCTTTTACCGGCAGAAACAAGTTGCCGGGATCGAGGCGACGCCCGTCGATAACTAAATATAACGATCGTGGTGATTCTGGAAGAAGAGAAAAAAGGAAGGATTAAAGATACATTTGAAGATGTTTTTAAGAAACCACTGCGAGAGGTTTTACTCCATCGAAGTAGCAGTTGTGAGCGAGAGGAATCTCTTGTCACCAACACCTCAAAATATCAAACAACCGTTATTGTAACACCAAACAGTTTACTTCCAATGCAAATAGGAAGTGTTTTAAATCCAATGTTATGCAGCATTCCGCTTGAAAGTAAATATAATTTCAGCTCCTTGGTCATGGGCCATGGGACAGTTTTCCACCTACAAGTGGATGAGTTGATGTGATCTGATTCCTCCCCGTATAGCTGTCTCATCTGTGAATGAATATCCTAATCATGATTCGATTCGATTCTTTTTTTTTTAATAACATCGAAACTTGATACAGAATTATTGTTTCCCAATCAAGGCTGTGGATGAAAGTGAAATGTGAGATAGTTTGGACGGGAAAGAACAAGGGCAATCTTACCACCCGATTTTAGTTGTTCAAAACCAACGAACTTCAACAACCATTCCCCCTATTTGATCAATCTAATGTTTTTGGTGGAAGGGCCGTGTTTCAGTTTCGCAGCAGGATGTTATCTCTTCCGAATGAAGAAGTGTGCGGTGATGCCTCTTTCAATTCATCATACTTAACCCTAATAATGTTCCCGTTTTCACCACTCTATTCCCACGGGAGTTCATTACAAAGTGACAGTGAATTATCTTCATCTGACAAAAAACATGGAAACGATCATTATAACTTGATTGTTTCGTAATACGAGAATGATATATTATCAAAACTCATATTCAATGAGTACTGATGTTACTTTGAATTAATTGATTTAGTTAAACGCTGGAGGAAATCCAAGTTTATAGGCGGTATAGAGAATCAGAGAAAACCAGGTGGGATTGTGAGCTGAACGAAGTTTTCCGTCTACATTGGTTGGAACTTGGAACTTTGTCGTTTGTTTGGGAACTTAATTCTTCTCTTCTCCCTTCACCTATCCCTCTTACACAGTCCTGAATCAGTCCTTACGATTCGCTGCTAGCATCGATTATAGCTCTGTTGCAGGGTGATGTGCAACTGACGTCACATATATTCCTCGTGAACTAGCTTAGTAAGTACTGGGAATCTATCATGTGATTTTTTTATTTCTGTAACTGATTTATTTTGAATGCGTTTTTTCATTTTGATTCATGTTTTTTGTGATCGAGTTTTAGGTGAAAGGGCAATGTTTCCAAGTTCACTGTTTTTACAATGATTCAAACTGAAGATTATCGTTCTCAATAATGGAGTCACAACAGTGTCAACCATAACGGAGGATGTCGACCCAAATTACAACAACAATCCTGACAGATTTTTTTTCATTTTATATATATATCTTCATCACTGTTACACTCTATGTTGCATATGTTCTTTTCATTTTAAGTTCCAAATTACGCTGTGTAACTGGAATTGTCATGTATTTTGTGTTCACGTCTGTTTGATAATCATTGTGTTTATATCACAGACGAGCCCAATACGGCTTGGTGGGGTGGGTCATAGTGTGGAATTTATTCATGTTTTATTTAATATGTCAATGAAAAAGAGATGATAAAATAATAATATCATATTTCATATAATTTCAAAATTGGAATACAAAACTGTTTCAAGATGTCTTTTCAATCGACTTTTCAGGATGAATGATAACACATCATTTTGTCAGTCTACCAACCATGAAAAGAAATTGATGAAGAATTTGGTTCGGGAACGTATTTCTCAACTATAATTTAACAGCTGAAAACAATATTTGATTCAATTTCATCAGTAATTATCAGTAATCATCTTAGTTTCTCATTCATATTGTTTCTGAATGAATCAATTCCATTCACAATCTTATAGGCCACTAATGAATGTAATTTCTTCTATACGCCTGGAAATGTATATTGTGTATTTCTTCCTGATGAATTTCTGATCGCACATACTATCATGTCCTGATTTGAGATTATATCCTGATGTTCCTTATCAGTTACCAATAATGTTATATGAACCATTCTAAAGATACTACAAACATCTGTATATCCATACAATTATAATTGGGAAATCTTATACCATTTGAAAGTTATCTCCAATAACCTGATATTCCACTCAAGCGATTCGCTCAAGCGGATCGCAACTCCTCTTCGAGACAAGTTATTAATATCGTTGCTGGAAGACACTTCAAAGTGTCTAGCTTTGTTCCCCGCCAAATTATCCGGGTCCCAAAACTTCCCATTCATCTTAGCCACGTATACTGTTCGTACCACGTACAATAATAATTAGAATATCGTTTTCCACGTCACTTTGGTACAGTTGTGTTCAACTTCTGTCGTAATGAGTAGAACGGGTATGTTTCACACAACTCCTTTGTGCAACATCTTTGCTCTCGCTCTCTCTTTCACATACATCTTCTTTGTGCAACATTGTCCTCTCTATGTCTCTCTCTCTCTCACCAGAGGAAATATATTAAATCACTCTGAGACACAAACCTGGATACAAGGGCTTTGATATGAACATTACAAGATGAGAGTAACGTAGTTTCGACAAACATCCGTGCTAAGTGGGCGTGGTTAAATGGAGTGATTTCGAATTGGTTGAAGCAAAAAAGATGAAATCTGACAGGGAAACAGATAATTTGTATATCTATGACATGGCTGAGAAAAATCCTTCTAACCAACTCCTGACCAGTAAAAGAAAAGAGAAACAATAGTAGAGATAAATGCCTCTATTTTGTATGAGCACCGTTTATGCACTCACTTAACATTGCATCGAAAAATGACTCATCGAAAAATAAAAATGAAAATCAAAAATCAAAAAATGAAATATAATAGAGAAGTGGCAACGCAACTCTTTGCGATCAGTCATGTGACCCAATCAGAAGCTTGCTTTTATCATAACCACGCGGCAATAGATTAGCACCGACAACTCTTGCCGCGGCGGTAATGCGGCAGATTTACCGCTTTGCCATGAATAAATCTGAGATCGTAGATTAGACAGTCGATTGTGTTCGTGGGTTAAAGAAGTGTTCTTGAGTGGTTTGTTACTGAGAACCTCTGATTGAAGCAAATCAAGCATTCCTGTGAATAAGCCTTGATAATGGAACACTGATGCTGATTGATCAAAGAAGAAAATTTCTCTCTCAGTTAATTATATACTGATTATCGCATGGAAAGTTTCGAGTTTATAATTCAACACAAACTGAGAATTGAGATTCTAATTTATAATGTGAAAATTTTTGAATCAAAATTCCAGTTAAGATAGATGTGCTGAAACTAATTAGGTACACTTGGGGATACATGAAATGGTTTCATCGGAAATGAAGGTGGAATCTGAATAAAAACCACACACATTCAACCGTTGATTGGATGAGCAAAGCACAGACTCAATTTCACCATACTCGAAAAAAGTGCCTTTTTTTCGCGCTCCACAGGTCAAACAAAAATACAAAATCGGTTGAAACTTGGCATGCAAAAGTGGCCTGATCTAATTCGATACTGTATAGTTTTGAGGCGCAATCGGTTGAACCACTTCTGAGAAAACTCATTTCAAGGTTGATACAGAATCATTGTTCCCCAATTGGATAAAATATGGATACAATATGGGATTGTTTGGACGAGGCACCACAAGGGCGATCTCATCACCCCATTTTAAATATTCATAACCAATGAACTTCAACACCAGGACTGCGCTGTTGGTGACCATACATTTCTGCCGCAGATAAAAGTCTTTCAGTTTCCGAAAGTCCGGAACACATTATGAGTGAAAACTGTTTCTGTGATATATATCCGGACATTACCAGCATTGGTGCAAGAGTGAACAAAACACACGCATGTTTATATCTTCCACTTTGAAGTAAGTCTTTCGGGCAATGATCACTTCTTTCCATTTACAGACAGCAGATGTAAAAGTTCATCATAATACAAAATAAAAAAAAATGAGTAATAGGCCCAAATTGTTATAATTGAGCCTATAAAATACCCAACGAATGTAATCACTCTACTAATTGAAGATCGCAGCCAATTAGTACTTAATACAAGTATTTGCTTCGAGCACTGTGGGAAACCACGAAAAACTAGCACTAACAAAACCAACACGGACTATATATATGTGTGCCCCGAGCATATTTACAGTTGAAAAAACCGAGTTTGAATATATAGTTCACATGTTCGTAAACTCAATAACAGAACCAGATGCTGGTCTTCACATAAAGAACATTTAAACTGAAATTTATTCCGAGCAAATAGCAACGATAAATTCAAAAAATGTTGGTGTGAATCGATTTAATGCAAAATTTTGCACATCGTTTTCGTTCTACAGGTGAAAAGTATCATTATTTATTTCCTCCAAGGCATGATTATTCATATTTACATTAGATTTGATTGACAATCACACATATAAATATATTTTCGATGACTCAACAGCTGAATAAAGTGGAACAGTCAGGCTATGATGATATAAACGATTAGAATAAAGTGTTTGAAATTCGGGTACCTCGATAGCGTGGTGAAGCCCTCTCCTAGTTCGATACAGATATACTCCAATAATATTCAAGAATCTGCATAACTTCGTAAAAAACGTACCGAAGTCGATTTAGCGGAATATCAGTATTTTAATGATAACTTTCGAACGGTTTGAGATATCAGAATTCTAATAATGAGCAAACGAAGATATGTATAATACCTTCGAGACGGTGTAAGCTATAATCATTTAACCCATATCGTATGATTGCCAATCAAGCATATAAAGCTGATAAGAAGCACGCCGTTTAGCCGTATATTTATATATATATATATATATATATAAATATATATATATATATATATATATATATATATATATATATATATATATATATATATATATATATATATAAATTGGGTTTTAACGACGAACTATACTGATGGTCAAGATCTATTGACGTCGGTGGATGATGAATGAGATGATGAGATGAAAGGTTATTTTATTAGGTGTTTTGGATGGAGGGAAGGAGTCGGTCGAGGCCTGTTGTTAATTAAGGAACCATCCCAGTATCAACCTGAACGACAGAAGGAAATCACGAAAAACCCCTGTCAGGATGGTCGACCATGGCGGGAATCGAACCCCGGTCTCCCGCATGACGGTTCAGTGTGTTTACCACTCGGCCACGCGTCTCGGTTTCAGCCGTATATACGCTTGACAATCAAACGATATAAGATAATATATAATTTCCACTCATACAATCTTGAGGAAATTTTAAATATCCAAGTTTTTTACGTATTGAAATTATGATATCTCATTGTTCGAAAATGATCAACAAAATACACATATTTTTTCTGACGAACAGAAAATTTTGAAGTAAATGGAACGACGAATAAATTGATATTTTAAAAACTACGAACGTGTAAGTTTCCTATGTGTGAATGTAAGCCGCCGGCAGCTTCCTGATTCGTCCATTTCAGAAAATTCATAAATAAAAGCTTCAGTCACGAACCACGTCACTTCAATTAAACTCGAAAACGTTTTCATAATTGGAAAGTGAATATGGAAAAATTCACAACTACCACCAGTACATAATTTATTTCAATTAAACATCACGATAATAAAAACATCGACTAGATATCTAAAGTATTTCATAGACTATCCAAAGTAATCACGAATAGGAATGTCAATTAATTATTCATAAAGTTACTTATTAAATATTTGAAGAACGGCGTTTCACCCCCGTGTATAGGCCTAATGACTTTGCCGGGAGTTTGGCTTGTTTGAGGGGAAAGGAACGAGGGGCGAAGTGGAGAAATCACAAAAGAATAGAAAACGGGTGAACTGAATTGGCATATTTAATGAAACACCCCCGTGTGGATTGTGTGTAATAGAGTTCTCTTTTCAGATGTTTCCCGCCATTAGCATATTTGATTGGTAGCAATTAAGCCAATGGAGTTGTGACCTTTGTGTAGAAACTAATGGGTTATTTCAATTCAAAGCAGGCTGTCAATTTGTTTCCAGTTAGCCGTGTATTGAATGGAATTGTATAACCGTGATGAAAATATTTCACTTTTTTTCTCGATTCAATGAAGACATGACGGAAGACATAAAGAAGATGGAGATCGAGTGGAGAATAATTTAAAGAGTAATTTGAAAATGTGAAAGTCGACTTGGAATTTAAATGAATAATCTCATCGGAAAAAAGATTTTCACTTTTCTACTTACATTCCTGATTCAGTTTTTAATTGCGATAATGTCTGGAAGCTGGTAGTACATGAACATTCTCTCAAGAAGATCAGATTCTTTCAGTATAGAAAATATATTCACAATTTATTCGAGAGAAATGATCTTCATCAGATCTCTCTCTCTCTCTCTCTCTATAATTATATATATATATATATATATATATATATATATATATATATATATATATATATATATATATATATATATATTTAATTTTTTAATAACATCTAAACTTGATACATAATCATTGTTTCCCAATTGAGGCTATGGATGAAAGATGGGATCGTTTGGACGGGGCACCACACGGGTGATCTTACCACCCCATTTTGATTAGATGAAAGTCTTTCATTTTTCCAATTTATGGATGGAGAACAGTTTTTTGAATAGTAATCCCCATAATGTTCAATAATAATTCTCATTCCTGAATACGTTGGCATAATTGTAACAATAAACAATTTCCGAGATGACTATATACGTGGCAGAAAGACTTTGGCGTGCAATTTCACAGTGTCACGTTAGGGGAAATTTTCAGAATAAAATAAATAATAATATTTAATATCAAGTTTCAATGATTATTTCAACACGAATTTTGATTAGAACACACAGAATGTGATTCATCGAGTGATTCATCAGAATGTGTTTCATCAGAATGTGATTCCTTCCATTATTATGAAGCCTTGATTGAACCGAAATGAGCACATGCCGATATGAGGAAAGCTTCTGGGATATGATTATATGTCTACCAGCCGCACTGTTTGCCTCATAGAGATAGTACACACACAGTGTCAGGGATTATCATCGCAGTCTGGGATGATATGAGATGCAATCGGTTGGGGATGATCACGATCTTTGAATGATACAAGGAGAAAGATATACTCATTCGTGTTCAAGGATGAGATCGTGAAAATAAATCACCATGAATATCCTTCTCACTATGAATTAATTTCATCTCATATATATCAATCTTATATATATAAATCTTTATTGAGATGTATACATTGGGTTGCCAAACCAACACAGAATGACAGATGCATTCAAATTCATAAATGGATAATAGGAACATACAAATACAATTTTGAAGATGAAGCTAATTTGAGACTGAAATCTTGAAGCTAATTTTGAATGTAAGAATATGTTATGAATCTTAAGATCTCATAAATTAACTATAAATTCGGAACTTCAATTGTCGAAAGCTGAAAAGATTAACCTGTTACCATCTCGGTATCCATGAGACTTGTTTGTTGTGATATTCTCGATTGATTGTTTGGTTGTCAGTGTTTTATGGCGCGTCAACTGCGAGGTTATTTTGCAACTTAAATATTCTTCAATGAAATATTTATCACTCTTCTTCTACAGTGTTGAAACTCATCGATGTATTAAAACTTTCAATGATCAATTCAGCAGAATCCAATCAATCGACTAATACAAAAAATTATGCAGTTCTAAGATATACTGATTGACTTAATGTCGAGTAAACATTTAAAGTGGATTGGAATTCATCAGTAAGAGTTAACTGCAGTTACGTCATTAGCGGTCAACTGAAGAACTTCAAATGAGTGATAGAAAAGAAGCACTCACAACTCACAACAATGACGTTCACTAAAAACGTCCCATTGTTGTTTTCCTTTCTTGAGCACATTCTGTTGTTATTCCCACTGACAAATAACCTTGCAAACTGCAAAGCTCACAAAATACAACAATAGCCAAGGTTTCCAGAGGTGATTAAATTGAGACATTTCTATAGTATTCTATCATACTTTTTTATTTGGTTGAACTAATATGGCCGCCCTTGGTAGCTCAGTCAGCTGAGGCACCGCTTCAGAAAATGAAGTCACCGTTAGTCATGGGTTCGAGTCCTGCATTAGACATGGGTTTTTGTGAACGTCCTTTCACTCATCATCACATCATAGTTTCAGAATTACCTGCTCATTCGTACCCCCGTATAGCCTAGCTGTTGGTGGGGTCGTTGAGCAAACAATAATCAATCATTCAATCATTGAACTAATATTCGATTAAATTCTCTTCATTTCTGTGTAAATGAAAAGTAGCGAGAATCTTTTCACATTATCAGACGAGCTTTAGCGAGGATTCAATTTGACATACTGAAACGAATTAGTGTTCGTTTTTATGTTTTTTTTAATGTTTTTTTGTCGGTTCTCCACAGGTCAAACGACTAGAGCTATCAACTTCAAAATTTTTTTCGATGTGGCTCCTCATCTAACTCAGATCTGTATAGGTTCGTGATATTATCGAGTGGTAAATTTTATTTTTATGAATTAGAGAAATTTCAAAAATACTCATTAGAATAGCACGGCGGAAAAAACTGAGAATATTTTCATTTTCCAAAAACAATTATTTCGTGTGAAGTTGAATTACATCTTGATACACATTTCTGAGAATTCTCAGCTTGATCGGGTGAGCCATTTTGAAGAAAGAACATGAAATGTGCTAAATTGGTACCACTTGAAGCAGTTTTTACCTATTTCTAACTCAAATGTCACCCAATTGGCGAATTTAGGCAAAAGTTTGGCAAAGAAGTCGACACACTATTACTTTCCGCTCGTCTCACAACGCGTATATAGCGTTTTCCTGGTTATTCATCACTCTATTACCATAAAATACTTCTCTCTCATTCAATCAGGACAAATATGGAACGAATGGATGGGAAACATTCAATGTTGTACATTCCAAAGTTGAACAATAATGAAAATTCATTTCAATAATAATATCATGTGAGTAATTCTCGAGAATTCATACAGAAAATTAGATAATTTTGACTGAGCAATAGGTCTATTATAGATCTTACTGAATATGTATTAACATCCATGTCTCATGGAATAACTACATGTCCACTCTTCTCGAGTATATCTTGTTAAAACAAATCAATTATCATAATTTATATCCATATGTTCATATCGAATGATCACGTTATGACCAACAGCTAGATTTTAGAAGTATTTCCATGACCATTTTAATTTATATGGTGATAAAAATACTTTCATTATACTCTATTACCCACCTTATATGTCTACCTATAACCTTTCATTACCCATAGCTCTGAATACTTCTATAATTTATATACTTTATTTTATTTTAAATGGTCATTCATTATATCAGTAATTTAGATCGCAGCAGTCTGTTTACTGAAACGTTGAAACGTTTATAACGTTTGCGGTAGTTGAACATATAACGTATCACTTTGCGCGTTTACCCGTACTACTACATTGCGTGCGGATCGAACGTGTAGATTGGGCGGTGAAACGCTATAAATTGCGGCATTATTCTGTTTAACGTTGCCACTTGATAGTTTAATCTCTGTTTAACGAATACGTTTGTATAACTCCATCACGTGACGTCGTCCATTCGTAATAAATATCAACACGACATTGACAGAGTATTCCTTGAATGTAATTTTACAAAATGTTTAGATGGGGATATTTCATGATAACGATTATCAGAGTGTAAAAAAAGTCAACATTCATGTGGAATATTTCTCTGGAAATTCTATGAATATTCAATCCTATAAGATGGTAAATAGGAGTAGGCTCACATTCGAGAAATATTGGTATTTTGATGTAAATTTTATAGCAATCCGAGATGCAGAAGCCTTATTTCTGGAAGGAACGCGCACACACATGAATATATATATATATATATATATATATATATATATATATATATATATATATATATATTTAAATATATATATATATATATATATATATATATATATATATATATATATATATATAAATATATATATATATATATATATATATATATATATATATATATATATATATATATATATATATATATATATATATCGACATGGATTCATATATTGAGATTTGAAAAATGAATATATTCATCTAGATTTTTCCTTGAATTGGGAACAATGATTGTACGTCAAAAATTCGAAGGAGAAATAGAAAATGAAATCACGCCAATATCTTGCTTCTCTTCCAAAGAACATTCTGTCTGCTTTCTTCCAGTGGTACCAATCCTATATTTCTTGTGGATCTGTTCTCCAGACAGGATCATCAAATAGAATTGTGTTTTCATCGAATTTAAATCCGATATCACATCTTTTCGACTTTATCATATCTCTATATAAGGTCCCATGCGCTTTAAAAAAAAAAACGATTTGAAAACGTATATCGCAGTGCAGTCTGTGTATCCTCGAATCCAGGACAGAAGAAGGTACGAACCACACGCGCGTTAATGGTATTGAATAGGGGGGACGGTCTATCGTAAGCATTTTTTGTCACCGATTCGAGTGGAGATATTTTTCTCTCTAAAGACTGCAATTCTATTTGTGAAAACGGTGTGGAATTTCATGAATATGCAGAAACAGCTGTTGTTGAATTCGCGCAGGAAATGTGAAATCTAATTCACCGTTTCTCGCTATACAACTTTCGGAACTCAGTTACTATATATATATATATATCCTTCCGTTTGAGAGATCGACACTCCCAGTTGTTATTACTGATGTATAGGAGAAACGGTCGATCGGAAATTTCACAAAAGAATTTGAAGAATACCATACATAATACAGCGGGATGTTTTAGTTTTGTTGTTGTTTGGAGAATTCGGATTGTCCGAGATATAAAATGGGAAACGTTTGCAACATTTACTCAGTTTTGAGAACGACTTTGTTGGATTTAACGTAATGATGAAGAATAAAGAATGGATGGTGATGATATTTTTACTTCAAGATCCTAATTACAACAATTGCTTCTCGGAGACGAATGTTCATACAACAATACTCAGTGACAATGCATTATGGAAGATGATGTTACAATAGGTAGAAACATATCATCCGAGATATTGAAGAAGGAAGATTTGGTGAAGAATAAGACAAGGACCTTTCAAGAGAAAGGAGATCATTAACGACGAGAAGCTTGGAGATTTTATTTCTTCAATACAATTGACCGTTGTAGATCGTCCGCCCTCGTGATGTCACAAAATATAAAAACCAATCAAGTGGACAGTGAAGCAGGGTAAAATAAGGAAATAACCAATCAAGGGATATACAATTTCCCCTGCTTCGTATAAGTCACGCCCATCTACATGGTCAATTGATTGAATTCTTCATTTTATCCGATAGTTTCAGTTTCAGTGTAGATCAATACATGATTTATAACTTCATAATTCCTTCCGTCATAAAACCTTAAGTCACTTAATATTTACTCTATTATCTACCTGACTTGTTCTATAACATATACATACCATTGTATCCATGTTCTACAGAATGGAGGATTCATTATTATTATTATTACTAGGAAAACACTATATACGCGTTGTTGGACGAGCGGAAAGTAATAGTATGTCGACAATTCTTTGACAAAATGTTGCCTAAATTCGCCAATTGAGTGACATTTAAGTTATAAATGGGTAAAAACGGCTTCGAGTGGTACAAAGTTAGCACAATTCATGTTTTTTCTTCAAAATGGTTCACACGATCAAGTTGAGAATTTCAAGAAATGTGTATAAAGATGTAATTCAACTTCACACAAAATTTCATTCTTTTTGAAAATAAAAATATTTCAATTTTTTCCCCACCGTGTTACTCTGGTGAGTATTTTTGGAATTTCTAAAATTCATAGAAATAAAAGTTACCACTCGATAATGCCACAAAACTATACAGATTTGAGTTAGATGAGGAACCATAATTAGACAAGTTTGATGCTGATAGCCGTAGCCATTTGACCTGTGGAGAACCGACAAAAACATGAAACAAAAAAAAAAACAGAAACGAACACCAACTTTTTTCAGTATGTCAAATTGAATCCTCGCTCAAGCTCGTTCAATTAATATTTCTGGCGATTTTTGTATGTCGATAAAAATATCTCATGAACATATCGCCGTATCAAGACCGCATATGAGTGATCGTTTTACAATAAAAAGTAAATTGTTGAGACTTCAATTTTCAATGCGTATCTTCTAAATATGATGATCCAAATTCTTCGATGACAATTGTAATTTTTTTCTATAATGAACATTCAACTTCTTTTGCCCCCTCGCTTTGGGTGATCTGTCCTTTCGGCTACGATACCTAGCTTCGATGAGGTTCCCAACGAAGCGAGTAGTGGGGGTAACCTAGCGGGGAGAAAAGCTCTGACATCAGACTCACCTCTCCTTGACATGAACTTTAGCTCGACATTCAGAAAATAACAATGTTTATTTATAGTTGTGTTGCTGATCTTTCCATTAAAAAATCTCAATACCCTGGAATATAGTTTTATACAAATATAAAGATGATATTTGCGTTTTTTATGTTCATATAGACGACGTCTTCTATCATGAATAATTGAGAAAAACAGAGATAAATATGTTTCCTAATTGAACGGATGTATATGAATCTGAGAATAGAATCTGTACTTAGCAGAAGAGAATATATTGTAGGAGATATTCTATTAGATATGATAGGTTAATATTCGAATTCTATTAACAGAAACCTTTTATCAAATCAAATGTAATTACATCACATACATATAAAAACTTTGAATAGAATAAAACTGGATAATAAATCTGGTTTGTTATCTGTAAATGACTTTAATGTGTGATGATTTAAAAATGTTCTATCTGACCCATTCTATCTCAGTGGCCCCGAGAGAGCGCTCGCCACTAACATACTTTACGATCTATTTGCTCTCGGAATATTTGCTCCGTTTGCTCGGTTTGGTGGAATACTATATGAATGCACCTGAATTGCCCGTGGCACGAACCTAGTATATGTTCTAGTAATAAGAGAGGATGGAGCGATACAGAGAAAGAGAGAAGAGACATCAAGTTGGGTGTTACGTTCCATTATTGTCATTCTCATCGAACTTGGATGGTTAAAAGCCCGCATCTTGGCTGAGGATATTTATCTTCGAAAAGTTCGACCCAAGTTTGATGTGCGTTGAAAAGTTTGGTTTCGTGGGTTGAAAAGTGGAAAGAGGATGATATTGAAAGTGTTTCCGTATACCGCTGAATGGGGGAGTTTTCAATTTTATAATTTCGACAAAATCTAGTTACCTCACATATTTTGGCCAGGGGAAATGAGAAAACTGTGAAATCACAGGCGAAATCAGGATCTCAAATATTGATAAGCAAAGTTGAACTCAGAAATGTACGTTTGTAATTTATCTCTGATATTATTCGGTAATCAAGAATTATGCAATGAAAACTATCAAATTAGGCACACTTTTATCAAATTTTTGCTCCATAAAAAAATTATCATTTAATTTTTGATTGAGCTTATTCAATTGTGAGGGTATTATTGATTCATTTTTGATTTCACAGCAAGTCCGTGGGTTTGTAGTTCTTGAGATATATGTGACAAAAGTGCACCCTTGAATCTGTCCAAGATACCAGCTCTCAAACGTGTCTCATCACCGAACTTGCAATACAGCAGTGCTTATGTATAACATGATGAAGAACAAGTCTCCAGAATATCTATACAACATAATCTCTTTCACGTCTCAGGTTCATGATCGTCAAAACGCCTATTTGATTTATCAACATCACACTACTAAATCTGCATCCTCATTCACAATAATTTTTTTTTTTTTTTAATAACATCGAAACTTGATAATCATTGTTTCCCAATTAAGGCTATGAATGGAAGATAGGATCGTTTGGACGGGGCACCACAAGAGCGATCTTACCACCCCATTTTGATTATTCAAAACTAATGAAGTTCAACACCAATGGAGTATAATAATAATGATATTGATAATTTCTCATCTTCTTTTCCAGTATTGCATGTATTAGGCGAATGGAATTCTTGTGAATATTTGAAATGCTATCCATTCTCAATGGCTGTTTTATAGGTTATGTGTGCTCATAAATTATTCGTGCGTTGTGCGGTCGAACTATAAACGTATCTGTCGTCTGTATCTGTGTGAACTGTGAACCAGAAGTAGAAATTATTGTCATAAGAAGCAATAAAACTGGGAATAAGAAGTGACAAATATGTTCGGTCGATGGAAAATACAATTGAAACTGTGAGAAAGATGTTCTCGAGTGAAATTGTCGATATCAAGAAATCTGTTTAGAGAATTTTCTTTATTTCAAAGCTGTTTTTGTATCTCTCCAGAATACCAAACTATATTAACAATTTTTTTCCTGAGAGAATGAAAAAAGGAACTCGCCAGTTTCGAGTTCGTTTCAACTTTTCATGTTCTCAATCCTAACTACTTTCCCATTTGTTCTGTCGAGTAAGCTTCCTATTTCCTCGATATTTTCCAATATTACATTATATTTTCTATGAGCTTATTTATTTGTCCATATTTATACATCACGTTATATCCATACATCGATGTTAACCGAAGAAAACGGAGAAAAAAAGCTGATGATTATAAAAAAAAGAAACACAAGCACTCATGTAAATATATGCTGTGATTTTCATGCTAGAAAAACGCCATATATGCATTGCTAGACGAGCGGAGAGTAATAGTATGTTGATTTTTTTGCCAAACTTCTGCCTACATACGCCAATTGGTTGACATTTAAGTTATAAATGGGTAAAAACTGCTTCGAGTGGTACCAATTTAGAACATTTTATGTTCTTTCTTCAAAATGGCCGACCCGATCAAGCTGAGAATTTCCAGAAATGTGTATCAAAATGTAATTCAACTTCACGCAAAATTTCATTTTTTTTTAAAATAAAAATATTTCCTTTTTTTCCGTCGTGTTATTCTAAAGGGTATTTTTTAAATTTCTAAAATTCATAGAATAAAAGTTACCACCCAATAACGCCACAAAACTATACAGATCTAAGTTAGATGAGGAACCACAATGTAAAGAAGTTTGAAGTTGATAGCTGTAGCCGTTTGACCCATGGAAAATCGACAAAGAAACATAAAAAAATCATGAAAACGAACACCAATTTTTTTCATTATGTCAAATTGAATCCTCGCTAAAGCTCGTCTGATAAAATCGCTCTATAAGCTCCAAGATCTCTACTCTTCATTTCCATCTCACCTCTTCTCATTCAGTAAGACAGAGAACGCGTATATAGAGTACTGAAGCTATTCACACTTTACATCTCCTATTTCTCCTTCTCGTCCCGTCTCCTATTACCTCAAACAATTTTCCATAAGGAATTTCACTCTTTGATCGTCGTGTTTCAAGCGATCACCGCGGGAGCGCTGCTGTCGCTGTCTCTGACGGAAAACAAGAGACAAGCAATTAACAATGCAGAGCTTACAACTCGCGGACAAGGTCGCAAATCATCCATAATGAATCGTCGAGCTTTACTCGCGTTGCCATGGTGACTGTTCGCAGAAATGAAAATGAGCCAATACGATAAATGGAAAAGGAAAAAGGAGAATGAATGAATCCTCCTTCCGATGAATGGTAATGTTCTATTTCAGGGATTACATTTTGTTGAAATTATATATCTTTCTCGGATTTTTTTTATCAAAAGAAGAGAAGAGTGTAGAAATTCTGAATACAATTTTGATGACAAATGATGGATACAATTCCAGTTGAAAACTGTCATTTGTTATCAATCAATTAACAAATGATTTGTGAATGGAATTATCTCCATTTTTCATTTCCAGATTTAATAACTCCGATATGGATACGATAATTAAATACGTAAATTACAAATCAGTCACACTGTCAAAATGTATCATTTCAAAATTCTGTAATTTAGTTCGTTTATTAGCTACTTCTGAGATCTGAGAATTGTTATTAACAACATCAAATGAGACACAAATGTTTCATGAAGTAATAGAAGTATTCATTTGTATTCTTATTTTTATTTTTAATGACATAAGTGAAGTATTTTTTGATCATATCTTTCTGTCGACTCATTTTATATCTAGTTGAAGGTTTTTAGATTTCCTATATTCGTATGATGTGCGAATCTTTGATTTGATTAGATGAAAAAAGTTCATCATAACGGAATCACGGAATGAAAATTTTGAAAAGAAGAGCAAAAAACAAAATTGAATGAGCAGAACACTATTGATAACTACGCAATTCAATTTTAATTTTTTTCGATTTTTAGCAATTCAATTTTTACGTAAAAATTAAAAATCACGTTCATAGGGTGCGTTCCGAAACCTCCAGAATCTACTGCCAGTATACTGGATGCATTCCGGAACCTACAACAAGTACTTTACTGATCGTTCCGAAACCTCCAGAATCTACTGCCAGTATACTGGATGCATTCCGAAACCTACAACAAGTACTTTACTGATCGTTCCGAAACCTCCAGAATCTACTGCCAGTATACTGGATGCATTCCGAAACCTACAACAAGTACTTCACTGATCGTTCCGAAACCTCCAGAATCTACTGCCAGTATACTGGATGCACTCCGAAACCTACAACAAGTACTTCACTGATCGTTCCGAAACTCACCGCGCCAGTAAATTCTGCTCACTGGAAACACTGGAGGTATTCGGCCCAGTACATCCAGTAAAGTCTAAGATACAGCAAGTAGAAAAATGGCGTCCTTCGATGAATATTCTGAAGTCAAGTTAGTTTGTACTCAAACTGATCGGAGCGTTACAATTGTGGTTCATAAAACCTAAAACTGCTTTTGGAAAGAGGTTAATTGATTTAAAATCAGTTTAAGGTTGATTTGCGTTCAAATTTTGGAACACGTGGTTTCCTAGCCCAAAATTTCATCCACAATAATATAACAACAATAATACCGTCCATCTTTATACTTGCAAATTGTACTGAGTGCGTTCCGTTATTGAGGCCCACTGGATACAAATGAATTTACTGGCGAGTACTGTACTGCAAGTACGGCCAGTAGGTTTTAGAATGCACCCTAAGTGTACGGAAGAAATATCAGTTTTCAGTCGATGAAAAGCTCCCGAAGAATATGAGATATCAATATTTCAATAAGGGAGAAATACAGATAATTTCAATACCTTCAAAGTGATGTGGAATAGAATTTATAATATTTTGTTCTCACAGTCACAGATATGAGATTTTGAAAAGTGTGTTCTTTCAACTGTAGACCTGTGAAAATCAGACGGCACGAGTCGAATAGTGAAACTAATATAACTTTGTATCTGTGCTTTCATGCGTTCTCAGAGCATTTTCATTAGAATCAATAATTCCATGAGGAAACTTCAGAGAACTTTATGAGAATTCTTCACAAACAAAAACGTTTTATTTTCAACCATTTGCAAAACTCAACACAGAGTCATTGTTTTCTTAACTGGGAAAACGCGGGATGCGCGTTGTGAGATGAGCTTAGAAGTATGGCAATCTAGAATGAAAAGTAACTTGTCAGCTCAATTTACATCTACAAACCTTGACTTACTTCAAACGTTCAAAAACCTCACCTGCAACTTGTTGATATTTATAGTAACCTGCAACCTGTCGCATAAACACTTTGCAAAACCAATTGATCCAAATATTCAATAAAATGTACACGTTTATTGCGTTTTCTTCATTATTTCTCATTAGATTGTTGTAAAAACCTCTGAAAAGGTGTATAATAGTATTTTTCATATTCTGTGAGAATTTGAGAGCTTCTGAAAAATTCTTGTTTTTCAAGTATTTTTCCTCCGGGTTATTCTTACGAGGATTTTCCAAACTTTCCGATTATTTTCCGGAAAAACCTTCTGACCGATTTCTCTGAATAATAATTCCAATTTGGTATGACACCAACGTTCAGAAAAAGTTTCAAGTTGATTGATTCATTTCTCTGACCTGTATGCCGCGTATATAATTCAAAAAAAAAAAAAAAAAAATACATAGAAACGAAGCCCATTTTTTTTCAGGGTGTGAAATGGAAAGCTTCGCTACGCTCATCTAACAAGGCTGATTATTCAATTTCAATTTCAATTTCAATATATTTATTTCACAATTCTCACTCGACTGCACATTTTCATAACATAAATCTGTACGAGTATTGAAATACGTCGGTTGTGGATAATTTCAAATCAGTCAAATTAGATGAAAAGTCAATCACATTCATGATTCAAAGCATCATAATTCAAACTGAGATTTGAAAATCTAGAATTCTCAAAAATTTTGATCGTTCGAACGAGGTATCAAATAATGAATGATAATAGTGGCTTACTTGACTAACGTCTATCGGAAACTGATAAGTATAGAGATAATGGACAATTTCATATTTCGTTCTGGGAAAAAGGAATTTTCGATCATCTCTCCATCTATAAATGAACAATCATCAAGAGATTTTGGATGGAAATATCAAATATCAAAAATCAAAAGTGGCTAGTTATAGAAAGTCTAGCATCACCAAAATCTCTCATAAACTCCAACTTTTCCAAACCCCATTCAACGTCCGTTACTACGAGCGTCCGGCATACCAACCTTACAACAACGTCAAACTGTTGCAAATCATCCTCTGATGGAAAGCCGCTACGTACGTGGATATTGAAACGAGGGAGGCGGGGGTTAGCAGGGTCCTGGAGGGGTGGTGGGGGGAGGGGTAGGGGGGGGAACCAACCCATATTCATAACGTGGCTTTTCATCGATCCACCCTTATGACACGCCTGGGGCAATATTTTCAGATTACATTTTAATGATGAATATTGGTCGAGAGAGGTGGTTTTGTTGGTTGATCGTGAAATAATGTACCGGTTTAGAGAGGGTGTACTGTTATCTCCGATGTAAATTAACGAGATGAAGTTTGTTAAATAATAGACAAGAACTCGCGAGGAATGGTAATCATGTTATTTTGATGGTCGTTCATTAAAACCGAAGCTGTTAGTCTATAGTATTTAGTTATCTATAGTTTGTTGGATGAGTTGGCGCGTTGATTGATTGTTTAATTTCAGAGTAGTTCTTGTGTTGGAAAATAGAGGATATACATATCCGTTGAAAGTACGGAGAATGATTCTCTCTGACCTCAATGATTGCATTGTTCAGCACACTCGTACTAATCAGTTTCCTATTCGCAGTTTGTTTGATTGAGTTATATCATTTAATTTCTTCTTTGAGGGTAGTTTCTGGACGGATAAATAGGAGATATAGATCGATTGAAGGATTTCCCTGGCACTGATGATCAAAATAATTGTTATTTCGGTCCGTTCATGATACGTCTATCATGTGAGTGAAAGCGTGAGGAGAGGAGGTATGTGAGAAGATGTGATGGAGGAAAGATCGTGGTGACTATGGAAACCGTGGTGGATCAGTCAGTAGAGATGGAGGAAGAAAGTGCAGAAGAGTCAATGGAAGTTTATTTAGAGAAGCGCCAATTCTTTAGTAATAACTTTCGAACGGTATGAAATATCAAATTTTCAATTCAGGGAAAACACACATATATATATATATATATATATATATATATATATATATATATATATATATATATATATATATATATATATATTCGTTGCCTTCGAGATGGTATGGGTCATAGATTTCCGCCCAAATCGCCCCAGATTGTCCGCCCTCGTGATGCCACAAAATATAAATACCAATCAAGTGGACAGTGAAGCAGGGGAAATAGGGAAATAACCAATCGAGGTATTTGAAATTTTCCCTGCTTCGTATAAGTCACGCCCATCTACAATGGTCAATTGCTCACGGAATGGTGATTATGTGTATCATCCATCTATACACATTCAAAGAACATTTAATTTTTCCGGGGAGATTTTATTCTTCAAATTTTCTTGCCCAGCCCAATCTAATGTTTTTTTTTAGAAACTCATACATGATATTTCTCTTGATCGATCCAACCGATTCAATCCAAAAACTATACAGTTCCGAATTGTACAAGTTTGCTCGTACACAAAAATATTCATGTTGATCAGTAAAACCCTGCGACATGTGGAGTGCTAAAAAAAAACTCACACACACACAGACAAAGCCCTATGAGAGTAGGAGTGCTATCGCTCATCTAACAACTTATACCATCTTTTTTTTTTTTTAATGATCACATACACTGATACAGAAAGAAAAACACAATTACAACAAAAAAACATCCACAAAGCCCTTCAAAAAAGGCTTAACTCTGGGTTAGAATAGTGAATTATCAGTACAATTCAAATTCGGACGTATTTCTCAAACATTAACAATAATAAAGTAAAAAGAAAAAAAGAAAAACATTGAGTGATTTGTTACATTCTACTTGAAGATGAGATCATTTTTTTTTTTAAATAGCTGTGTTTCTCTTTCGTTACATTCGATATCTCATACTGAACAGAACTAGTCACTAAAACAATGCTGTTCAGCTCAATCGACTCCCATAAACTCTTAAAAGTATACTATACCAGTTACCAGTGGCGTACCTGCAGCTTTTACTGCCGAATAGTTTGCAAGTCGCTTGGTGCCAGTCGAGCGTTCACCCGTCTATTAAGGGATGGTTGATGATGTGGCAGCTATGAGGGTGTTCCAGACACGTGAGTGAATGTTTATCGTATGGTGGGTATAAACAATGTGAACGGAGAGCCACGCCAATGCTTCGAACTGGCATCAAACTGTTGACGCCGAGGAGAATGCACGAGGGAACTGATGCGGCACTCACACTTCGGTAGACTTCACACACTATTTGCTGGGCGAGAGAAACTTTAGTGGAGACATTAATGATGTAAAGCGAGCTGGATCTTTGGGGTTGAAATTAAGTGAACGTCGAAAGTGTGAACTTCATGAAAATTTGATAAATTTCAAAATATCCACAAAACTGATGTATTTCAATACTTCTACAGATTTATGCTATGAAAATATGCATATGAGTGACAATGATGAAATGAATGTATTGAAATTGAAATTGAAATTGAAAAGAGAGAAGAAATGTCGAGTCAAAAATGTGCTCGAGTTGTACGTTTGGAGATTTTCAATTGAATATATTTAGTTTCTGTGATAAATACTTTGTGAAATTGTTCATATGTATATAGTCGATATTCAATTGAAGAGTTGTTTTTTTCCTGCTACTTTGTAGGTTGGTATTGAAGTGTGAACAATGTTCATTTTGATAATCAGTACTTTCTTGTTGAAGGCCAATTTTGAATAGAGCCGAAAATTAATAATGTGAATAACTCAAACTTTGATCAGTTGAACTCACGATCAATTCAACAAACTGCTGGTTAGTGGATCGGGCGATAGTTAGCAGACCAACTTCTTATCACCCTTGCTTACGCATGCTATTTACGTACACTAACTAGTAGTTAGCGGATTGATACTCAACTGAGAGTATGTAAAATCGGCTCTTGGCCACCGTGTATTTGTAGTGAGAAGTTGTGAGTGATTTCTTGATTTTTGATTTCGTGAGTGAACTTCACTCTTGAATCTCTCCACTCCACTCTTGGGTTTGAAAAAACCCAAATGTTGATTGTTTGATGAGTGAAGCGATGACTCAATTTCACCATACCAGCAAAAAAGTGCTTTTTTTCCGCACTCCACAGGTCAAACGAGAATTCAAAATCGGTTGAAACTTGGCATGCAAAAGTGTCCTTATCAAACTCGATACTCAATGGTTTCGAGGCGCAATCGGTTGAATCACTTCTGAGAAACATCATTTCAAAATTTTCAAAAATCTCACGAGAATAATCCAGAGTAGAAAATTGGTCAAAAATATTTCCTTCGAGAGAATTCAAATTTTCATGGAATTTCAATATTATGATTATACACTATACTCCGAGCTTTCAGTCCAATCAGATCAGTCGTCTTGATGTAAAAAAATATATAAATCCATTTTTTTAAATCACTCAAAGCTATAAAGAAACCAATTGAATCCTAGCAACAGGTGCCACCATCAATTGGAAACGATTGAAACAAAGCATTCTTCATTATCATAGAAATTGATCAGGAAACATGATGGCAGTGACGTATTTATTTGGATCTCAAGGTGTATATATATATATATATATATATATATATATATATATATATATATATATATATATATATATATATATATGTATATATATATATATATATATATATATATATATATATATATATATATATATATATATATATATATATATATATATATATATATAGATGAATAACCAATCCAAAGATATGAGTTGATATAAGTAGCTCATCCATCAACGCGGAACACATAACGCGTTTGCCTAGTACTTGAGAACGACAATGATCAACAGTCAGACAATCATACATTTTCACATGAATTGATCGAGTCACTTACTTGATTGATATCAGTAGAACTGACTTTTATCAGGGTTTCACTTCGAATGTGAATACATTCCAATCACCACATCACCATTTTTCAATCTCTTACAAGTTTTTATCGAATATCAAATAACAAATTCAACGGAAATTGAATCACATTCAATTGAGTTGAATAATTTGTTATCATGTTGAGCTGAACTTTAGCGAGACGTAAAATGTTAGAGCTCTTCCGGTCGTTTATACGTTCTACTCCTCGGTGACGGAATGGAAGGAAATTATTAGTCTCTCAAACCGGAAACGACGTCACTGTGTAGCATCTAGACGCGATGGCTGGCTTGGAGAAACAATTTCCTGCGATCGCCCAACAAGGTAGGATTATATTCTGTCATACGAACAAGTGTTCTACCTTCAGATGCAGATATTCTCAAATATTCATATTATATTCATCACCATGTGATATTTGACAAATGAGAAGTCTTCTTACATGATTGAGGCAAAGTAATTGACGAGACGGAATTGTTTGGACGGTGCAAAAAGAAGGGTAATGGGCCAACCTGATGGAAATAAGTGATTATATTGTGACTCATCCAATAATTTCTGAATGGTATGATAGACAAACTAGGAAAACGCCATATGTGCGTTGTTAGACGAGCAGATATAGTAATAGTATGTCGACTATTATGGCCAAACTTTTGCCTACATTCGCCAATTGGGTGACATTTAATTCAGAAATGGGTAAAAACTGCTTCGAGTGGTACCAATTTAGCACATTTGATAGTTTTTCTTCAAAATGGCTCACCTGATCAAGCTGAAGGTTTTCAGAAATGTGTATCAAAATGTAACCCAACTTCACGCAAAATTTCATGTTTTTTGAAAATAAAAATATTTCCTTTCTTTCCGCCGTGTTATTCTGATAGGTATTTTTGAAATTTCTAAAATTCATAAAAAAAAAGTTAACATCCGATAATGCCACAAAACTATACAGATCTAAGTTAGATAAGGAACCATAACGAAAAAGAGTTCAAAGTTGATAGCTGTAGCCGTTTGACCTGTGGAGAACCGACAGAAAAACATATCCAAAAAAAAAAAAAAACGAACATTAATTTTTTTCAGTATGTCAAATTGAATCCTCACTAAATCTCGTCTAATTACGTAACCAATGAGCTATAACCAATTTTACAGACACATCATTCTACATAGTTCCATTTTATCATTCATCATTCATTTTTTGATCAATTTCAATGATCGCGAATATACGTACTACAGACGGCAGACGGCAGATTTACAGCCAAGAGATGTCACGCAATGTTGAAGCAGAAACAAAACCTCATCACCACTTTCTTTGAGAGAAATTAGTTCTCATCCTCTCGTCTGTAAAATGTGGTACTAGTGCAGTTCGATAGTAAGCGCTATAGACATACTGGATTGTGCTGCTGCCCAACAGCCACCAGGGCCGTTCTTTCAGTGGCGAGCATAGGTACTAATTACAGACGTAAGCGAGAGGAATGAATGTGTAAGGGGGTATTTATTCTTGTTCAGTCACGAGAGTGAACTGTCTTGGCATTATATTTACCGTCTATGACATGATAGTACCAAATTGGAAATGTGAGATTAGGTTTGACGAATTTCTGTTATGCTTTGTTTGATTTTTCAGCTTGGTGTTGAATGAATTGAAAATCTAAATATATCTGTAAAATACAAGAATTGTAACGAATACTTAACAACAGATTGCAATATTGACAGTTTCTGTCGCGTTTCACCGGCTAGACAAATTTATGAATACCGACTATTGTTATATTCTTAACAAGAATATAGGGTGAATATAGGGGGGGAAATAGGGTGCTCGAAAATCAGTCGGATCATACACGAGCATTGCAAAAAGGTGTTTTTGAAATCTTACCCTTTCAAAACAAACATGGTTAGAGGAAATTACAGTTTTCGATCCCCACACTTTTCAATAAACCACAAATGGTTATCAGAAATTCCAATGATTACTCAAAAGTAAAACTAAAATTTGATAATTATTTAATGAATAATATTTTACTAGTAGTTGAATGTTTTTGTTCCATTTAATTGCTTCTGAATGTTATATCGCTTTAAATCAATGAACCAGTTTCTTTCAATCAATATTCCATCGATTGCGCGTGTTCTAAGCCTACATTAAATAAGGACTGAAATAAAAGTATATTCCGTTCAATTTTTGAAAATAAATCATAGCTGCTATAGCGTCAATCCAATTATGTTCTACTCAGGGATGTTATCTCCATGTTTCTTTCTCAATCAGGTTCATATTCTTCATCTAATTTGTATTAATCAACTAATATTCATCACTCATTAATTACCTTGTGTCTCTCTTGATTATGTTCATATCTAATTTTGTTCATTGATATGACCGATAACATGAAATTTGTTAACCTAAACTTTGTAGTTTTGTGGGATGCTGTGGATGTAGTGGTTGCTCCATTTGCTGTGATTCTTCATGTATATATTGTTCATGAAAATGTATGAATGTCCATTATGAGCGAATAATAATAATAAAAACAAAAGATTGTGAATCGTGCCTCCGATCACGTTCAGTAACACGATCTATGAAAATGCTGCGAATGATTGTTTCGCATATTGTCAGGAGATATTTTTGTTGGAATATTCCGCATAGCGACAGTTCCAAAGGTGCCAATCACTCTTCATTCGATAACATGGTCGACTTCGAAAAACAATCTCAGACATTTTGTTTTGTTGCATTTTTTCGAATCATTAATTGTTGATGATGATTGACACCATTATTATTAGGAAATCAGTATAATATTCATCATTTGTCTCATCTTTTCACATGTTACTCAGAAAAGATTGCACATTCCTGATATTTGATGATTGACCATTGTAGATCGTCCGCCTTCGTGATGTCACAACATATAAAAACCAATCAAGTGGACAGTGAAGCGAGGGAAATGGGGAAATAACCAATCAAGGTATCTAAAATTTCCCCTGCTTCGTATAAATCATATATATATATATATATATATATATATATATATATATATATATATATATATATATATATATATATATATATATATATATTGCATTTGTATTTCATTTTACCTTGGAAATCACGTTGTACATGCGTTTGATTAATTTTTCACAATTTGATCTTCATTATCAGGTTTTGATATCACTCCACGGTTGAGCTCTTTCAGGACACCATTTTTCACACTCAATTCCATCGAAACATCAGCCCGCAGCGAGATTCATCCACCGACGTACACTCGTCAGCTCGCGAGTCTAATGGCCAAAACCACTGAGCCCTCTTTTCTGTTCCAGATGAATCCAGATTATCCCAAATCCGTGCTAAACCTCGTTCTAGTCGAGTAAAATATACGTCATATACGGTTTCAATGATATTAATCAGAAAGTATCAAAAAATTCACCACAGAAAAAACAGTGAAACACCTGCCAACAGCTCGCTTTTCCCCGAAGCTACAAAATGAGTTTCAGCATGGGTTCAGATAAGTCTGTATCTGGTACAAGAGTGGGATTTATGGGCTAGATTGGGCTTGATAGCCTACTTGGAAAGAGAGCCAGTAGTCATGAACTGGCTTCTTCTGGCGGGGTAATTATCGCCGCCAGTTAGATAAATAAATAAATGTTTGACAAAAAAAGGTGAAGAAAAAAATTGAAATGTAATGAGGAAAAAAATGAATGAATGACGGGGCACCACAAGGGCGATCTTACCAACCCATTTTGATTATTTGAAACTAATGAACTTCAACACCAGGACTGCCCTGTCTGTGACCATAATTTTTCGCCGTAGATAAAAGTCCTTCAGTATAAAAACACGAATGTTGATATTTTCCACTTTGAACTAAGTTTCTTGGGCAATGTTATCTTGGGAAAGTTTATCATTATACAGAATGGACCAATTAAATTAGTGATGGGCCTATAGTGTTATAATTAGGCCTATCGCTCTACTAATTAATGGTCGTGGCCAATTAGTACTTCATCCAAGCATTTGCTTCGAGGACTGTGGGAATTCATTCTGAAATTTTTTTCTCATTTTCGAAAGAAATCCATTCACCTCACTTTCCCGAATTCATAACCTCAAACCAATATCTATTGGCGTTCTAACGCGAAAACGTCTTGAATTGTTCCGGAAAAAAATCTTCTCAGATACAAATTGAAGGAAATTGAAAAGAAAAAAACGCAAGGTGATAAAAGATATTCGATATCAAAGTTCAAACCAATTTAAGTGAAAGTCACAACTTTGTGAGTGAAATTTCTTTCAAAATGTGTACAAAAACACATTAAAACAAAACGAAACCCTATCTTTTTGCGAGAGCTTTTTGTCTCCGTCAGTTGAAAAAAAAACTCTTGTCGATATAAAGTGTTTCACTGTTCAACTGATGACTTTTATGAACCACATTTTGAAAGTGATATCACGAATGGCATAGTCAAATGAAAAAGTTCCATATTCCACGATAATTCACCACGATATCTTTTCAATAATCTTCTTTCCGACTATTTATAGGCTCCATTTTCACTCTCATCACAGGTGACAATAAATGATTGTATGTATTTCTAGAATGTGATATTCATTATTTCCAGTATTTTTTTTTATGAATTTCTAGTGTAACGAAACTGTATCAGGGAAGATTGTCTTGTTGTATTTGCCATCATGTGTAATTATTGTATTCGCACTTTGTCGAATTCGGTTTCAGTTGCGAATAAAAACCTGATGACAATAATAATCAACACATACACACACAAACACACACACATATATATATATATATATATATATATATATATATATATATATATATATATATATATATATATATATATATATACATATTGTTATTCGTCTTAAATGCTTTCCTGCATAGCTCAATAGTTTCCCATCCATATTTTCCGGGTCAATTAAGTTGGCCCCAACCAAATAGAAAACACAAACATTGGGTATACACCAATTTTACACTCATTATGCACCATTTTACACCCCTAAACTGTATTTTTTCACCCCAACCCCCAACTAGTTATGACATACATTCTTGGTTGGGGCCAACTTAATGACAGCCCTAACCAAATCACGTAAAACGAAAAATGACAGCATCATAATATGTCATAACTGATTAGGGGTTGGGGTGCAAAAATCCAGTTTAGGGGTGCAAAATGGTGCATAATGAGTGCAAAATTGGTGTATGCCCTGTGTTTGTATTTTCTATTCGGTTGGGGCCAACTTAACTGACCCATATTTTCCGATGAATTGATTGATTCGTTGATGATGAAATGGGTTTCTACGAATGTACGGATGAATAATCCACACTTGAATGATTATCTTACCTCTCCACCGACCACCATTGAAATCAATTCCTTTCCTTCTCTATATATCATCTATTTCTAGCTTTTGTAATGAGTTTTCCCAGACTAATTAGTTTTCCCGCGTAATCTCCGATCTCCAACACAAATCACAGCGGTCTATCAGCTGGCGAACAACCAATCACATGATAGCATCTGTGTGACGTACATGCAAGACCGCTGTGCGCTCCACGGGGCGGTGGTGAAGACGGATCGGTTGAATAGCAGACTTTTATTGTACGCTCGCACGCAGAACTGTGTGTTCCACCGCGGTGTAAATGTGAAAGATATATCGATAATGATCATGTAGGTATTACGATGTAGTGTTATCAACACATTTTTATCATGATATGAAGGAGGTGTTCCGACTCTCATACTGATAACATGGACGGTATTTGTGTTTTTTTGCGGTCAGTTCAGAGCCGAAGGTCCCGATTGCCTGTCGCGATTTAGCGGATTTCCTTGTGAATTATAGATGTACCGGTGGGATTGTTGAACTCACAAACTGTATAATTTTTGTAAAAAACAAAATGCAACTGCCAACATTAGTATTCACTAAGCCGTGTATAGCATTGTTTTATTTAGTTCGATATGGAAACAATAGTCTCGCCACAGGCAATTGGGACTCTGGACTCTAGAACTGACCCAGGAAATAATTCATTTTCAAGACGCGAGTTGGAGCACCTTCTTTATATTACTAGGAAAACGCAATGCATTGTTAGACGAGCGGATTGTATATAATAGTATGACGAATTTTTTGCCAAACTTTTGCTTCATTCGCCAATTGGGTGACATTTAAGTTATAAATGGGTGAAAACTGCTTCGAGTGGTACCAATTTATCCTATTTCATGTTTTTTCTTCAAAATGGCTCACCCAATCAAGCTGAGAATCTTCAGCAATATGTATCAGAATATAATCCAAATTCACGCAATTTTTTTTTTTTTGGGGAAATGAAAATCTTTTCTTTTTTTCACGCCGTGTTTTTCTGATGGGTATTTCCGGAATTTCTTGAATTCATGAAAATAGAAGTTACCACCCGAAAATGCCACAAAACTATACAGATCTAAGTAAGATGAGTAACCATAATGGAAAAAGTTTGAAGTAGATAGCTTCAGCCGTTTGACCTGTGGAGAACCGACAAAAAAACATAAAAAAAACAATATAAAAACGAACATAATTTTTTTCAGTATGTCAAATTGAATCCTCGCTAAAGCTCGTCTGAAAATGTCACATGTCAACATGGTGACGTTAAAATATGGCTAGAAATTACCAATCAACGTTCATAGAGAAAAATGACCACAAACATGAAATGAGAATTCCACCATATAGAACAAGTATTGAGCACCGCTCCTTCTTAGGGAGAACCATCATAGAGTGTGACTTTTCATATACTGACACTTCATTGTAAACAGTCACCTGAATGAAAACAAAAATATAATGAAATAAAACAAGCAGCCGCCATAGAATTGAATAGATTCTGACCACCACTTAAAAATTTCTTCCGAATTATGTGTTTAATATTAGAACTTGGATTATGGGAAGATTTGAACAAATATTCGACAAACAAAATTCATCACATTTTTCTTTTCCCGAGTTATTCTTGAGAGTTTTTTTTTCTTCTGAATTCCGAAATTCTTCTTTTCAGAATTGGTTCAACCGAATGCGCCTCGAAACCATCAAGTAACGAGTTAGATGACGACATATGTGCATGCCAAGTTCTGTCAACAATTTCTCTCGTTTGATCTTTGGCGCGCTAACAATGGAACAATCAAAAAGAGGATTGAAAACGTTCGTTTTTTTCGAAGACTGTATAATTGAGTCTTCGCTTCGTTCATTCAATCATCCTTCCGAGAAATATTCCATGTGATCTCACGCTGATCTGCTCATATTCTCCATAGTACATTCACTTCAAATCAATTTTAAACCATTATTCACATCCATCACCACTTTTTTTTTACGAATATTTTTTTTTTATTTTTTTCCATTCGTGATTGGGCTGATTAAGGAGGATGTACTGATGAGAGGAGGAAGGTGGAAGGAGTTAGAGGCAGAACGTCAGTGGGAGGACAGAATAAAATGGAAGGAATTGGTGGAACAATTGGAAGTGGAAGAAGAGGAGGGGAGGAAGATGAGGAGGAAATGCCAGGTGTGGCCAACCGGTTTCCAGGAGTCCTGCGGCCCTAGTGATGGTGGAAATACCCACCCCCTGACCCAATGTTTCAGTTGGAACCAGGGACGGATGATTATTTATTTTTTCCCACTTTTTTTCTCACCGCCAAAGTTTCTTTTTTCATTACTATGATCTTATCAGTCATTTACACTTTCAGCCATCCTAATTATGAATTCAAAGTGAGCTGGACCCCTGATCACTTACTGTTATTTTTTTATATTGAGCTTTAACGACGCACTGTAATGATGACTGAGATCTATTGGCGTCGGATAAATGATTAATGAGATGATGGGATGATGAGATGATTTTTTTTTAATGGGTAATGGGAAGGATAGTGGAAAGGAAGCGTTCGTGGCCTATATTGTGGGAACCATCCCGCCATCAGCCTAGAATACAGAGGGAAACCACGAAAAACCCCTGTACCATCAAGATATACAGTCATCATGCATAAATGGTTAGTCCATCATATGAGTTGATTACATCATTGAGAGATTTTCTTTGAGGTGGTAAGATCGCAATTTGATGTAGTTACCATCTTCAATTTGTACAATTGGATATTTTGAGAAGAACACTCTCCGTTAGATAATATTTTGAAACTAGAAATATATATGATACAAGAAAATAAAGTGCCGTCAGAACGATCCTACCGTGTTAGGCTTCACTAACGGGCATATTGGCTCATTGAGAAACTATGAATTTATGCCTCAATGAAACAATTTGCTGACTTGAGATTGTATGGTATTGCCGATTATTCAAACCTTTATAAATTTCATCAGAAAATTATACCAACACAAATATTATTGCTGACGATGTTCATCCACTCTGCGTGGATCAGCTGGAATCATATTTCACAGCGAATGATTGATGAAACACTCACAAAATATTTGTCAATTTGAAGCGTTTGAATCGTTTTTTTTCAGTTGGGTAATTGAATGTTCTATCGCTATTCTGAGGAATTATCTATATCAATTACCATTCCAATGTTTATCCACATTCGCATTCCATGAACCTGTATAATTTCTTTATATTGATTGTTATTTTTCATATTATTTCAGTAATACGTACCATTTCTATTTTCACATCTTGATTATCTCTGTTTCTCATTTTTCACCATACAACATCAGGTCTGATTCTTATTATGTGTCAAAAAAAGTGAGAACCACACAATGAATATACAGCATGGTTAAATCATCAGATGCAAACCCTACACATTCCCTATACAAATATATATATATATATATATATATATATATATATATATATATATATATATATATATATATATATATATATATATATATATATGAACTGATATCACAAAATTTGAAGAAACAATATCTTCTTCAACATAATTCATACGAAAGCAGCCGCCATGAATTCATCCACCTAATTTTAATAGCTCATCGATCCGATGTTACAAGTGGATTCGTTCTCCAAATAATTCACTCGGAAATTCGTAGGTGATTGACCCAATTTTTCCCCGATAGTTTATTCAATATCCAATCAAATTCGATAGTCATTCGGAATGTAGTTTCAGTACTGTAATGATAACATTCACGTCAGTTCCGTTTTCACAGTATTAAACACGTCGTCATGATCCTTGTCTGGTTCTAGTCCACTAGTGACGTACACTTGCGATCGTATAAAGTGATCGACCTTTTCCCCCTAAAAAATGCAATCATGAAAAAATGTACAGACATTATGTGCACTGGAATTGGCAGACACTGTACATACAACTCCAATTCCACCTCAAAACTCAAAACAGTTTGTGGTAGAATATGCTCAGATTTCATTACAAAAATGATTCAAATTTAGGAATGGACCATTGTAGGTGACCACAAGTGTACTTGAATAAAAAAGATTAGTCCATTAAGAATGCACATTACGCATTTTCTATTTTTTTGAGCGAAGTTCAGTTATTTTACGGGAAGTAATGCTCACATATGTTGACGTTTCTTTCTACATACCTTTACTCAATAGCCAAGATATTGCTTACGAAGCCGGAAGTGAAACATACTAGCTGAAACAGCAACCAGTCAGCTAAAGTGCATAGTACTGTCATCAGTACTATCCGAAGTCAGATGTGGACTCTGCATTTATTTTTTGCAATAGCTATTAAATGATTAGTATTAACTATTATCGCCACATTCATTGAGCAAGATATCATTTCATAATTCACATTAATATGAAAAATCACATGACATCATATTTTTCACCGGATTTCTCGTCACCCCAATCAGTCTCGTGGGTCAACCGATAAATGTCAGTCGAAATATTGTATATTCAGAAAAAATATGAGAATGAATGATATGCAAATAACATAGTTTAATGCCATATCAATTGATGACTCGCAGTCTCCGCCCCCTTGACGTCAAAAATCATACCGTCCAATCAACAGGGCTGTCAGAACTGTCGTGATATTCAAATATCCAATCGGGGTATATTGAAATGACCACGAATAATATAGATACAACTGGCACTTGGCAGATTGGTGAAGCCATGCCCATTTTTAGTCGTCAATTGATGATAACATTCCGTTCATTCGAGTAACATTTTGATGACAATACACGAGTGAAAAATATATGCAAATTCAAAATAATTCAAATTCAAAATTCATTTTATTCTGTTCCAAGAATTACATTGTACATGGAATAGGATATACAAAACAAAAACGAAACAAAAATAATATAGAACAGGAGCCCGCTTAAGAATCTAATATTCTTGTGTGCGGGCTGACAGTAAGTTATAATACAATAATATATTTTTAGTAGCCGAAAATTTAGGAAACAAAGACATGAAATGAACAAATAGGTGTTAATTATATAATTGTAGTAAAAGATTGTGGAATTATGAACCAAGGACATTAATGAATAGATGTTAGTATATTACCATAGAAAAAATTGCGAATAGTGTAGGTCTCACCATGAGATAATAATAATGAAAAAATAATAATAAAATAATAATTTTGTTATTGATAATTTGTTTTATATTTTAATTAATTGATTTTTATTCTGTGTTTTTGCAATCTTTTAATGTAAGACAGAGTCTGAATAAAGATATCCGCCGTAAAAAAAAGGAGTGATGTACTGATCATTGTAGTCGATTCTGAAGAATTCAGTTTTATTCAGCGTTCACTTTTGCCCGGTTTGATTCAACAATAATCTCAACCATGAAGACACGTGGATCATTTACATACCTCCAGAATTACATTTGAAACTATACACTCATTTGATGCAATTTTCACTGGTGTACAGCAGAAAAACACCTGTTGGAATGTCTTCGAAATTATAGAACAATCCGAGATCTATATGTTGAATACAATCAAGTTGATTTTGATTTAGACCCCTCAGGGATTAGCGTATAACACCCAGTCACTGTAATTAACAACATTGTCTTCACATGTAATCACCAAACTGTTTCAATAAGGGCTGGTATTATAAAGCTAACCTACCACAAGCTATTTGACCAAATAAGGATTCATTAGGTGGTCTCAGCACCGAATAGCTATTTGGCCAGTTTTTTTTTTTTTTCTAATAACATCGAAACTTGATACAAAATCATTGTTCCCCAATTAAGGCTATGGATTATGGTGTACGAATAGTCTAACCTGGTGCTCATAATACTGCCAATAAGCTATTCGACCTCGTTATGTGGCCAAATAGCGCCATTTGGACGCATAACTATTCTTTATAATACCGGCCCTAAATGATATAATATCATACAATACGGTGAAAAAAATCACAGGAAACAAAAATCGAGAAATAAATCATATTTCGCCAAATCGACTTCCGTGTGCCCTAAAAGAACACCACAACTGAAACTGCACCGTAATGAATAAAAATGATATTCATTTTCATAATTCCAGGAAGAAGTGTAAATCCTCATTTCTATTCCGGAAAATTCAATTGATTTTTTGGTGTCCACCAGAGACCATGAGCTATGACGTAGGCATCACCGATTCTGTGGATTGAAATAATCAAATGATGTCCACGTCACGAATGAAAGACGAATCCGTGATTGTAGTCAATGAAATTGAGATGATTCTTTCTTTCTTTGAAATTATGGAAATGAATATCGTCAGGTCGTTAGTTCTTAGTTTCAGGGTTGGTGTTGAAGACCGTTAGTTTTAAATAATCAAAATGGGGTGGCAAGATCGCCCTTGTGGTACCCGTCCAAACGATCCTATCTTCCATTCATAGCCTTAATTGAGGAACAATGATTTCGTATCAAGTTTCGATGTTATTAAAAAAAAAAAATGATATCCTTCAAGAATTTGACGAAATTTCAGACTTTTTTTGTTTACTTTTGTCAAATGTTTTCCAATCAAAATTCACGAAACGAATTTAAAAACATGTATTCACATATCTTCAAGATGGTATGAGTTGAAACCGAGGGGTAGACAACTTGACATTTGAGTTTACACCTGATTTTTCATTTTTTTCATTTTTTTCTTCATTTTTCTTGATTTTTTCGATTTTCTTGATTTTACGATATTTCGTGATTTTTTCGATGTTTTCAAAGTGTACACCTGATATTTTGAATCACTAACCCCTCTGTAGAAACCATTGAACTCAAATAACATAACTTCCACATGTATGCTTAGAAAATATATACTTTCCATAGTTTCTACAAACAACACTAGATAGAGCAGAGATCAATGGTTCTCAGGAAAGTACTCGGGGAATGTTGGAATGTTTTCGAACTGGTCAAGTCACCATCTCCAACTGGCAAACCAACGTTCCTCAATGCGTCTTGTTCCATATGTTTGATTGCTGGAGTTTGAGGTTATTATTTTTGTATCACATTGGTTCGTAGGTATCAACAATATCTGTATATATGTACTAGGCAAACGCGTTATGTGTTTCCGCGTTGATGGATGAGCTGGAACATATCAACTTATCTTTGGATTGGTTATTATATATATATATACACCTTGAGATCCAAACCATTACATCACTGCCATCTTATTTCACATTGATAATTCATATAATAATAAAGAAGGCTTTGTTTTAATCGTTTAAAATCAAGTGGTGACACTTGTTGCTTTGATTTAATAGGTTTCTTAATAGCTTTGAATAATTGACACAAATAACATCATATATACTTTTTACATCGAAACGGCTGATCCGATTTGAGTAAAAGTTCGGAATAATGTGTATCATTATCAGATTGAAATTCTCTGAAAATTTGAATCCTCTCAGATGAAATATTTTTCACGAATGTTTTCCTCTGGCTTATTCTAATGGGAATTTTGAAAACTTTGGAATGAGTTTTCTCAGAAGTTGTTCAACCGATCGTGCCTCAA
>OZ023336.1:34476460-34753960 GCA_964007535.1 Brachyptera risi
TCTCCAATTCACCATATTCATAGAATGAAGACTTATATATAATTTTAGTTCCTATAATCTGAGTGCAAACTCAAGATTTCTTCTTTCTTGCTCTCAGTAATATATTTTCCTTTCATCATGTGTTATTGGTAATTTTATCATTGTTTTTGTAATCTGTTGTATCTGTTGTGCGTAATTATGAGGAAAGGAAAATAAACTAAATGAATAAATGTGAAAAATAAATATACAACACTCTACCAAACTCCATAAAGATATTGAAAACGCGTCAAGAATCTACAATAAACACAACAAATGTATTTGTCTACAATAACAACATTCTCACATGAATTCAACTTCTACAGCATTGACGAATTCCTGCGATCTCAGTGTTCGAAGTGAAATATTGTTTCACTTTCATTTCCATTTATCATCATTTTCTAATTCACATTCTCATATTAATTATAATACTCGACTCGGTTTATACCAAGATGCATAGGGTTGCGTTGGTTTGCCCGTTGAGATGGTGCTTCCTATCCCTCCCATGTTGAAAATATGTACCAATTCACTGTCCACGTTCAAATAACTATTGACCGTGTGTAGGTAGTAGTGATGAAAGAAACTGACTTTGTTTACAAATACACATGTAATGACGTTCACTTTTGCTCAGTTGTCTGAAACAGTCTCGTACGGAGATAGTGAGGTTAAATAATTATCTATCATTCCAACTGTGAAGTAATTAATATAGTAACAAAAGTTATATTACAAGTAACTTACATTTGGACGATTTATATGTGATTGACATCGTGTGAGAAGTCCGCATGCCCCAAACAAATCTGTATTCATATTTTATTTTATTGCATTATCAGTAAATATTCTTTCTTATGAGCCTAGCGTATTTTATTCTCTCCATGGCATCTTGGATGCCAACATGTCTCGCATCTTGGATGCCAACATGTCTCGCATCTTGGATGCCAACATGTATCGCATCTTGGATGCCAACATGCACTGCATCTGAGATGCCGATATCTGATGTATATATAAGGCATCACATCAAGTTTCTACAAATTTACAAAATACCATCAGATAGAGCAGCGATCCATATTACACAGAAAAGTCCTCACGAAATGGTACGAGTTTTCAAGATAAGTGAAGGCACCATCTCCTGGCGGAAAATCAACGCAACCCTCAATGAATCTTGGTTTATACAATAATATTGTTCACAAACCATATATATATATATATATATATATATATATATATATATATATGAAAAAAAAGATTGTGACTCACCCAACACGACGATACGGACGGGTCTCGAAGCTGCCAGCACCAACCCCGTCAGAGGGTCCCTGTCGACACACTGCCACAACCCCTCGTCCTCCCTCATCCTCGCGTTGCTGACATACAGCAGCCCGGTGACCGGGTCCAAGATGTACCGGTGACCGAGCGCCCTCGCCCCCGCATACCCCTCCTCCCCCGCCCCCCGCACCGCCTCCACCACCTCGTCGTCGTGCAGCCACATCAGGTTGGAGCCGTCACGTGACCCGTCCGTCTGTAGCTCACAACCGAGTTTCATGTCTTGGTGTTGGTGCACTTGCAACTCGGGGATGTGATATGGTGTTGTTTGTTGGTGGTAGGTTGGCAGTGTCGTGATGACGTCATCAGGGGAGGTACCGTTGACCCCTGATGGCGGTTCAAGGTCATCTCGGGTGACTTTTGAACCGGTGACGCCATGCTGACGGTGGCGGAGGTGGGATGATGCGATGGTGGCGCTGTGGCCTGGAAACAAGAGAAAATAAAATATGAGTATCGATTATTTTATCGAATGGAAAGCTGGAAAAAGCGATACATAATAGTAACTACTCAATAAAACCGTTCACTCAATGCCCTTACCAACTGCTAGACTATTTGGTTACTCAATAAAACTTTTAACATCTTTCCACGATCGATATTATTGCTGGTGTTTTGAAAATGGAACGTATCCTTCTGATATATTCTGCTGGAACAGCATATTGTCGAGAATATTGTGCAATGAAGATATTATTTCCAGTGATAAAAATAATGTATGCGAAAGTTTATCATCCTCGATGCAACTTGGAAGTTCCTCTCGTTTCTTCAGAGCTCACTTCTTGGCCGTTAGTTGAATAGAACGATATAGCCCATTCCGAACTGTTTCTCCGCTAAGTTTGTACTCTATTCCTCCTCTTCACTCGTTTATCTGTCTGCCTTGAACCCAACTCTACACACACACACACACAGACAGCACCCTGGGAAACAGGGATCACCGAGTCACTGCATCCGGATTACAGTATCACAGAACCGGGATCACCGAACCGTATCGTCATTATTATGGAATCACACAGATCCACTCCACGAAATACATTACACACTTCTTTTTTTCAACTATTTTCCCCAAAACCAAACAAACACAACAACGTACTCTCGCGTGTGTGTGTATGTGCGCGCGCATCTGCCAGTATCAGATGCTGTTATTCGCCTATAATCACAAGTCGCATGGCTAGTCGCCGTGTTATGTTATATTGTACGACACACCGAACAAACGACCGTTAAAACGGATTGCAGCGCGGGAGGTCATAGGTCGTGTGTGTGTGTGTGTGTGTGTATGTGTGTGGAAAGGGGAATCACACCCGGTTATAAGCATTTGTCATGCACCGGCCATATGACAATGACAGGCTCGCATACAAGGTCTGCCAAGCCAGTTTATCATGGAGCAAGCCGGTGTGTGTGTTAACGTGTTTATTATGGCAATCAATTATAAGCCAATCAGACGACCGGTCAGGCCTGCCAGGGATTGGGGATGTCAGCGATGGAGAGAGGAGAGAGAGGAGAGAGAGGAGGGGAAGGGGGAAGGGGGAATGGACATCATCTGAAACGAAATTTGAAATTCAATTGTTGATATGAATGAATGATGATTGAGATTGACCGTTGTCCGTTGCAAACGGGTCCATTCCAGATATGAAATCGCAGATATATCCATAATGTCCATATAACTTATATACATATACATATATATATATATATATATATATATGTATATATATATATATATATATATATATATATATATATATATATATATATATATATATATATATATGTATATATATATATATATATAAATATATATATATATATATATATATATATATATATATACATATATATATATATATATATATATATATATATATATATATATATATATATATATATATATACTTGTACCAACGTGAGAAGACAATTCTAGGCGTCCATTCCCAAATCACCTACACGAATTTCTTCCTTTTTCCATTTTCTTTCTCGCATAAATATATATATATATATATATATATATATATATATATATATATATATATATATATATATACTATAATCACACTCGACGCATTATTATATTGCACGATACACAGCTCCTCTCCTAAAATATCCCATGCTATTTACATCAATTCAGCACTTCATACAGATAAGATATATCCTTCACATATTCGTTCCATTTCAAATTTGAATGCCATTTCTCTGCAATCTGATTCCACTCATCGACACGATTTAATCAGGTTACTCCATACAACAACAACAACAACAACAACAACAACAACGACAACCAACAACAACAACAACAACAACAACAACAACAACAACGACGACGACGACGACGACGACGACGACGACGACGACGACGACGACGACGACGACGACGACGACGACGACGACGACGACGACGACGACGACGACGACAACAACAGCCATATGTAGATTCTGCTGCAACAGCGTCCGTCGTCCAAGCCGTCACGACACGAGATCTCGTATCTAACGAGACCATGATCAACTCTAACGAGATTCGTGCAACTAGCGCTATAACCACCCTGTGTGTAAGTTGATCATTAAATCCCGAGTTTATGGAAAGTAGTTTGTCAGTGAATGATCCTTGTTTGCTCCTGATTTTAATACGATAGACCCAGCTGAGACGGATAATCTGCCAGTGAGAGACTTTGACAGGAATAGTTAGGGAGTAATTGGGCATCAGACGGGAGACTGGAGGTGGAGAAGTCGGGAAACAGAAATGATCTCAAATGATGAGAAGGATTTTGTACTCGATAGGCAAACGCAGCATATGCGTTGTGAGATGAGCGAGATATCTGAATAAGGTATAATAAAAGTCGTTACAGTAGTTCTACTTTTGCTACTTTATTATAATGCATAATTCAAATTACTACTGAATTCGAATATCAACATGGTATACAGATTATTTCGAGGTTCTACACAAATCGAATCAGCCGGTTTGTAATGGATAATCTTGCTGTCAACTCTTCAGATCAATCGAAAAGTTATTAGGATCAGAAGGTGATACCATATTCTAAATTTTATAAAATGAGCATCATGTAAAACAGGAAAATCATGCATCGAGTGGCTAGAATTGATATGTGTTTATTGCAATTTCCATTACAAACTACATGAAAACACCTTTTGTCGCTCATTTCACCACTCATACTCTGCGTTCTGCCAGTTGTAAATACCCTATATTACCGGCACAGTAGCTGAGTGGTTAGTGCACTTGCTTCGTGTGACCCGGGAGGTGAAGGGACATATCGGACCCGGTTCGATCCCCACCACCGTCCATCTTTACAGGGGTTTTTCGTGGTTTCCCTCTGTAGTCTAGGCTAATGCCGGGATGGTTCCCACAATATAGGCCACAACCGCTTCCTTCCCACTATCCTTCCCATTACCCATAAAACCTTCATCTCATCATCCCATCATCTCATTAATCATTCATCCGACGCCAATAGATCTCAGTCATCATCACAGTGCGTCGTTAAAATCCAATACAAAAAAAATACTCTATTGATATCATAGGAATGTGGACCGGTTAGATCATCTTGATGAGGATTGCATTTTCAATCAATCGAGCTGTTATTCGTGTATTTCACTCCTTACATAGCGCACAAGTTCAGGTCACCAATCGCATTGAACCTCTCATGGACATTGATGCAACACCAACTTGGATTGATATCTCTTCCTGAGCAAAAACGTTCCACATTTTTGTGGAAAATAATATTGAATATTTAAAAATTCATATCAGAATGGCATTGGGCGAAACTTTCAATCCTTATATTCAATCTGTTGAAATGAAATTCCCTCTATTGATTATTATTGTTTCATTATATGTTGATTTTTGCACGGTAATGTATGTTGAAATGATTCTGAAGAAGTCGAAGCGGGTTATCGACGGTCAATTCAAGTTGCATGAATAATAAAAATGTTTTGGGTGGAACTTTGAATTAATATATTTCATCCGATGAGATCAAATTTTTCAGACAATTCTTATCGTCCCAATCAATATTTTGATGAATGATTCCGAGGAATTGAGTTCACGTCTGTTACGGACGGTCAAGAAGTTGTCTGGATAATTACGGTGGTAGCTTGAATTAGTTTGCAAATCATTCTGTGAGCTCCCAAGTATATTCGACAAAGATAGCTTGCTCAACCATTCACTGCATAATGCATTTCCTGCGTTTTCCTGTTTATTTTACACATATTATTGAATAATTTTTTTTCTGAGGTGAGAAAAACCGACGAAAGTCATCGCCATCTTGTCTCAGCATCTTTGCTACTCTACATAAACATCGTCTTTCTGATGCATCTCTTTGGTCTTCGTTGGTAGAGTCCACTCACCTTTAGATATACAAAATTCCGACCGCCACTCTCATAACACAAGGTCAGGAAATGAGTTGTATCTGACGAAAGCAAGGATTGTGGTATATAAACTAAGTGTCAAATATAAGGTGTAATATTATATAATCAACTTCCTCAATGTTTAAAAGATATAGATAATTAAGACACTTTTAAAAATATACTGAAAATGTTTATTGTCAAAAAATGCATCTATGATATTGATGAATTTGAAAGAGCATGTGAACATAAATGTCTGTGATGTGAGGATAGTGAGATGTCGTAATGAAATGTTTATTTTATGTCGTCTGGACCCCTATTCTTGAGATAAATGAGATGTGAGAAAAATAAAAATGAGTGAGAAAACGATTATCTCACTTAAAATGGTCGATTTACAATCACCAATTGGCCATTTTAAGTGAGATAATCGTTTTCTCACTCATTTTTATTTTTCACACATCTCATTTATCTCAGGAATAGGGGTCCTGATAAAATACTGTGCAATGCCCAATTTGATAACATTTTATCATCCTCGGCTCATCTTATTATATTCTATTATTATTATTATCTATATATTATCAACATCTATGATGTCTGTAGAATGGGTATCGTGTTTTATATTGTATTGTCTTGTGTGTATTGATTGTTTTATACACTAAGTGTTGACTGTCCATATACTGTACATATTACATGCTATGTACCAATCCTCTGGACGAAAAATGAAATGAATAAATACATGAATGAATAAATAGACTGTGATGATTTCGTAAATTTCTAGTCGACATCACGACTATGATACCAGATTTCACGAATGATTACGATATTCAATTCCATGATTTCATCAGCCAAATGTCAGAAATAATAATAAATTTATTAGTACTCCAGGATCTGCAGACTATTTTCCAAGTCGTGAGGTAGACATTACACAGAGTTGATGATGCCCGAGTCGTCTGTGGAAAACAAACATATTGAATTTAATCTCTGGAATTGAGATGTTAATCTCAAGTTATTCTCAAGATAGGGGCATAAATACTGTCATTATACATTGAAATTCTTTTCCAGGGTTTTGATTTTTTTGAGAAACTAGTTACAAGATTGAACATTGAACGCTTTTGAAAGATGTTGTTGAGTTCCCAATCGTAAATTCCTTTCAAAAAAGTCAATAACCATTGAAATTCATTTCCAGGGTTTTGATTTTTTTCAGAAACTGGTTACAACATTGAACATTGAACGCTTTTGAAAGATGTTGTTGAGTTTCGAATCGTAAATTCCATTCAACAAAGTCATTGACCCTCCAGATGTAATGGCTATACAAATACCTCTGGTATTTATATTTGTTTCTGAACGACCTTTATTATGTTGAATATGAGTATTGTTTTGACGAGTATGCACACCGAATCAAGTGTCATCAGTTATTATTACCATGTTTGTCTGAGAACAGCACAAATTCTCACAATTACATTCGTTCGATATTTTTATTTCAAACTATCACATTCTGACACAGTAATGGTGAAGACACGTTTTGCTTGCACAGCGTTATATTAAAATATAATACATTGACCTCTTATTGGTGATACATTCTATGAATTTGCATGACCGTTTCCTCTAGTATTTTTTATTCACAAAAGTCAAACTAAATTTTACGAATTGGTATGAATGTTTTGTCTTGATATTTCATATTCCTAAGAGTCAAACTGATGGTATATTTTATACTTTTGTATCCAAGAGAGATCGGGGTTCCCATCAACTGTCCCCCCACCCAAATTTCCAGCGCACAGGTGGTTTGTTCCTCAATCCAAATCGAAAAATAAAATGAACCTGAAAATGAACAAGAATTCCGACACCAATATAAAAACTGGTGAGTTATATATAATTGTGTGTGATTTTTTAATCATGTCTCAATTTGTAACAATGTGCATTAGGTTATTTTGAAGTGGATTAAGTGTAGTCTGGTACAAGATTGTGTATATGTTGTATCCCCCCCATGTCTGTACATCGTAGCGTTTATTATAATTACAGAAAAAAAGGAAAAATAAATCAATATTTTTTTTTTCAAGTGGAATAGATCGAACTATACATAATAAGTATTATTATTCTCATGATTTTTTTTTAATTCATAACTACTATTTCTAACAAAGTTGGGTGAGTACATTTAACAGGGGCACAACATGTCGACTCGATTCTGCCAGTCCTAAGTTCTCTTTTTCCTACGTCTGATTCTGCTCTTCCTCCTCCTCTTCCATCTCAACTCTTCTCACCAGCTCCCTCCATTCACTTCTATTCTACCACCATCAACTGCTCCATTTTCATTAATAATACTAATATTCCGTATCGATGAATTCGAGTAGATTCAAATCCCACTAATAATGATCATATGTTTCCCGATTCCGATGAGCTCATTTTATTCCACAGTAAGAAACTTTCCTAGTTGAAGCAAACGACTAATATCTCCTAAATCCCATAACCCGTTCCCGTTCCATGATAATACATCTCGGAGTTTATTCTGCTGTAATATTGTGACGCGGTTGAACCGGAAACAGTGTGTCAATATCTGCTCCATCTCGTAGAGTTTGACCTGGATAGTCTGTGAACTGGAACACATCACGGAGATAGACTGTTCGGAGCGAAAACACAAAATACAGATTCTGTTCAGGCTGGATAAAGTTTGTTTGTAAACCACACAGAGGCATATTCAGAATCATTATTCGGCTTGTGAGCGTTTTTTTTTTGTATTAATTAGGGTTTAACGACGCACTGTAATGATGATCAAAATCTATTGGCGTCAGATGAATTATCAATGAGATAATGAGATGAAGGTTTCACAGGTAATGGGAAGGATAGTAGGAAGGAAGTGGTCGTGGCCTATATTGTGGGAACCATCCCGGCTATAGCCTAGACTACAGAGAGAAACCACGAAAAAGCCCTGTACGGTAGTGGAGATCGAATTGGGTCCGATATGCCCACTGCCTTCCAAGTCACATGAAGCAAGTGCGTTAACCACTCAGCTACATGTGTCAGTTTGTGAAAGCTTTGAGAAGCTCAAAATGATTATATGGGCTCATATCAAAAATTGGAATTTGGTCACTTCCGATCTGCCATACCCAATACGGATGATTGTTTTTTCATATATATTGGGTTTCAACGACGCACCGTACTGATGGCTACGATCTATTGGCGTCGGTGGATGATGAATGAGATGATGGGATGATGAGATGAAAGCTTATTTGATCAGGTTTTTTTGAATGGTGGGAAGGAGTCGGTCGTGGCCTGTCGTTAAGAAACCATTCCAGTATCAACTTGAACGACGGAGGAAAACCACGAAAAAACCCCTTCAGAATGGTCGACCATGGCGGGAATCGAACCCCGGCCTCCCGAATGACGGTTCAGTGTGTTACCACCTCGGCCACGCGTCTCGATGATTGTTGATCTTCTCTGTTGATTCTTTCCTTAGTACCATCTCATTTTTTTCTGTTGTTGATATCGATATCTTGACGCAAAATCATTGTTCCCTTTAAACGCCGAAGATGTAAGTTCAGGATCGTTTCAACGTGGCACTACAAGGGCGATCTTACCACTCCGAAGAAATTGTTGGATTCAATATATAGCTCATCTGTGATTTATGCTTTCTGATATATTTATTCATCAATATATTCATTCCCATAGTAGAGACATGATTTGTGACGAGATTATATCTTCATGGAATCATGCACACGGGGTAGGATACTTGCCACCACGCATTTATATGTACAACTGCAAGAGATCTGGGGGCAAATTCAGGTGAACTTGACTCTCTTAAATAGCTGTCTTATCGTAAATATAAGACAGAGCTAATTCCAGTACGTTTTTGATGTCGTATATGACCATTTACGATGTGTAAATTTAGGCGAATGACTGTAGCTGTCGTATTAAATTTACTCTAGCTTAAATTTAAGAGAGTAGAAAAGGTACCTGAATTCGCCCCCTGGATGGTAATTTAAATAGTGCAAATGGACAATACACAATAATTGAACGGCGCAAGGTTGGCGCGTGATGGCGCAGGTTGACGCGTGATGGCGCAAGGTTGGCGCGTGATGGCACAGGTTGACGGAGAAGGCGGAGAGTGAAGAAAGCAGAGTAGATGTATGAGATCACGTGGCAAGACTGACCAATGGGCATCGAATGAGAGACCCTATGACGGACTGCCACCCTCGATCCGACATTTCCGACATTCTCACGCCTTCTCTATCTTCTCTATCACTCTCTTTTCTCCTCATTCATTGAATCGTTCCTCTTTTACTCTCTCTCTCTCTCTCTCTCCTTTCTCTTTCACTCTCTTTTTCTCCTCCTTCATTATATCGTACCTCTTTCACTCTCTCTCTCTCTCTCTCTCACTCTCTTCTTTTCCACACTCCTCTTATCTCCTCTCTCTCTCCTCTCTCACTCTCTTCTCTTCCACACTCCTCTTATATCTTCTCTCTATCTCTCTCTCTCTATCTCTCTCTATCTCTCTCTATCTCTCTCTCTCTCTCTCTCTCTCTATCTCTCTCTCTCTCTCTCTCTCTGTTATCCTCTCTCACTCCCTCCTCTCTCTCTCTCTCTCTCTCTCTCTGTCTCTCTCTCTCTCTCTCTCTCTCTCTCTCTCTCTCTCTCCCTCTCTCTCTCTATCTGTCTCTCTCTCTCTCACTCCCTCCTCTCTCTCTCTCTCTCTCTCTCTCTCTGTCTCTCTCTCTCTCTCTCTCTCTCTCTCTCTCTCTCTCTCTCTCTCTCTCTCTCTCTCTCTCTATCTGTCTCTCTCTCTCTCTCTCTCTCTCTCTCTCTCTATGTCTCTCTATCTCTCTCTCTCTCTCTCTCTCTCTCTGTCTCTCTCTCTCTTTCTCTCTCTCTCTCTCTCTCTCTCTCTCTCCAAAAGTATGAACTCCTTTGTGAAATGGAACAACATGGGATTACTGCATGGATTGTCATTTGGAACATTGTCTCAGAACACAAATAAGACAAACAATGTGCTTCTTGAAGGACCGACATATCCGATCGGTCACATACTGACCAATGAGGGAGACGGTCGATTGAATCGTCATGTATCTACCAAGAAGACAAGAGCGGAATGATAGGGTTTACAGCTCAATCCAATAGAATACGTTTTGATAAGAATCTCATATATTTTTTGTCTGGAAATGTAAATCAATCGTGTTTGAGACGTTTCATTTGTTGTTTTCATCTGATAAACCCGGTTTTAGATTACATATAGAGCTGATAAACCTCGTTCCAGAAGATATACTGGAAAGAAACTTCATTTAGCTCAGAGAAAAACGCTTTCCATTTCCAACCGAGTTGAAAAACAAAACTATTCTCGTGAAACTATAACTAGACACGTTCCGTTTAATTTCTTGTCTTGTTTATCTTAACTTTTCATTCTGTTTCGAAACATTCTCTCGCGGAACAAGATCTGAAAAGTTTATTTCGAACATATATAATGTTTGCCGTAATATGAACTTTTTTTCCAAGGAAAAACTAACTCAATTCCGAAAACTTTTGATATATTATGTTCGAAGGTTCACCCGCTAGCAAGGAATTATTGTAACTTCAATATAATAGAAAATGATGAGAGAATAAATTGATATTTATGTTGATACGAAATTCAAATTCATTTCGCGAAACTTTTCCTGGATATAAACTTCATAAAGTATCGAATTAATCTCGAAATGAGATCCCACTTCCGGTCACACTCGATTACTCATGAAAAAATGTCTTGGATAATACTCATTATACTCTTCGAATATTCTAGTAGCCTGATATCCAAATCGCGTGTCTTCTAATATACCGTCGAATCGATCGATTAGAGATAGATTTGTATTCAAGTAATCCATTTCGGCTTCGAAGAATAGGAATAATGATGTGGTCATGTCTATATAACAAGGCTTAACTCATGTTCAGTCTGATTATTCAACTAGAGTTTTCATAAATAATTCCCAATCGGAACATCAACCTCGCATAGACTGATGGACAACACCGAATCAATCAATATTTGACTTCTACGATGCACGAACGACCAGATTATTTTCACGACCGATTGATATAATAGGTATCAATTCATTTATATTCGGTTCAACGACGCACTGTATTGATGATTAGAAGTATTGGCGTCAAATGATGAATGAGATAAATGGTTATCTTTGTTTTTAGATAGTGAGGAGGCGTCGGTCGTAGCCAAGGAGGTTAGATATTAGTATCTAACCTCCTTGGTTGTAGCCTGTTGTTAAGGAACCATCCCCGTATTGACCTGAACGAAAGATAAAACAAAAACTGCCAGGATGGTCGACCATGGCTGGAATCAAACCCCGGTCTCCCGGATGCCGATTCAGTGTGCTAGCCACTCGACCACTCGTCTCTATATACATTCTGATCCGATTGAACAGCTGATTCGATTTATGTAAACCTCTGAAGTGATGTGTATCATTTTTATGTGGGATAGATAACATGATGATTCGAAGTTATTCGAAAAAAATAACGTTTCAAAATTTTCTACCCCAATCACTCTCATTAGGTTTTTGAGAAATTGAAAATTGTCTTTCTCAAAAAAAGCAACCATCCAGTATGAAGTTGGATGATATAAGACATGTGTATGAAGTTTTGATTCAATTTGGGCTTTCGTTCACCTGTGGAGCGGAAACCGAGAGAAAAAAAAACAGGTCTCTGTTTCGAGTAATGTCGAAGTAAGTCTTCGCTTCGCTCATCCAACTATTTGAATTCAGTTTGTTGCCATAACAACGACCGAATAGAAACAAATTGCCCATTCTGATGAACATATTCACAAAACACGTGCAATAACTGCATTTGTTTTCTACTGAAAATATGAAACAACAATTAAACAACTGTTGATATCAACTATACTCAGCAGTATAAAAGCTTTGAAAGAGTGACATTTAACACCATTAGATTTACCGCAAGTCAATGATGAAGATCACCGCAGTGCTTTTGCTGAGTTGTGCGATCATGCAGTTGGTGTATGGTAACTATAGAACAATATATATATATATATATTCAATCTTGTAGATTAATTAATTAGCTCAGGAAATGTAGTTGTACCAAGTCGCTTCTAGTGACAATCATTCATGCCTCAGAGAATAAAGTCAAGTCGGACGTGAGTTTGAGTCCTGCATACGACATGCATTTCCGTGAATGCTTTTTTACTCATTCATTCATTTTATTCTCATTTTATTCTGATATCATTTTATTCAACAACTTATACATTATGTGCACTCTGCAACACACGAACACAATAAGAACAATACATATTTCACACACATTACATTTTTACACGGAATTCTCAAAATTAGTACTGTGTTGGGCGAATTACTACGTTGTATTCGTATTGCTTCTTATCGATATTGAATGAAGTAAAGTAGAAGCAAAGACCTTGGTATCTAACTCCATTAGAAGACGTAAAACAGATGTCATTTACCATGTGATGCTTGGCGACATTGCTCACTGGTGCTACCTGTCTCAGTGGAGTGAATTAGAAGAGATAGGCCTATATCTGCTTTACCACCAATATGTTCAATGCGTATAACACCGAACGGACGTGATTATCGTGTTGTGAATCATTCATAGAAATATTCATAACGAGTTATAAATAGTATGGATATGTACGAATGAACAGATATTTCAATTGGTCAAGCCTACTTATATTCCCGTTTCTCCCCGAATCTGAAGAATTAGGCCTACTTCACTTTTGCCTTGATCACATAATTAAAACACTCGGCGATATAACAGATAGCGTTGTCTCACCCACTCATAATGGAACTATAAGCCTAGGCATACTGATGAATCATGAAATATACAGGTTCTTAAAAAAGTATTAGTTGGATAATTACGTGGATCCAAGAAGGTGTGAGAAAAATCATTCTGGAAATTATTCCAACTGGCCCGCCTAAAGAATAATTCACTCCACTACGATACGTGCGCTAGCATCGCTCTGTCGCCGCTAAGAAGGCTTAGTTTTACGTCTTCTAACGAAGTTGGATACTAAGGTCTTTGGTAGAAGCCCGCATGAGAAGGAATCTTTTGTTAGGGCTGACTAAAATGAGAAAAAAATCAGAAACAATTGACAGTTGAAAAACATGAGATAATTCTCATCATGAGGTTATGTGTCGAGATAGTAAACAAAAGAGAAGACAAATCACGATTTCTCCATCAAAATTACTTCATTCTCCAATCATTCACTGCCAATTCACCCCCCCCCCCCCCTCCAAAAAAAATGTAGGTGTTATTCAGGTCTAATCACAACTGACATGACAATAAATCAGTCTGAAATATTGCTAACAAAGTGTTTCTTATCACTCAGGATCGCCAATAAACAGTCCCTGTGGCAGAGTGCATGGTTGTTGCAATCATCACTCGCCGGATTGCTACAATGTCACCACCATTGTGAACCGCACCGTCCACACACATAAATGCCACGACGCTTGCTGCGATCTGACCAACTACCGGAGGTGCGACGAGCCGTGCCGCGGCACATGCTCGCCATACTGCCGCAGGGGCGAGATCTGTAAATGCTGTAGCGTCTGGTCGACGGAATGCGGCACGGTGTGCAATCCGGCGACGAAGTGCACCCGGAAATGTTGCTGCCGTTGTCTGTGCAGACCGGGATATATCAGGAATACCAATGGAATTTGTATTCCCCCACGCGCTGGTGAAGAAGTTGCTGAACCTGCTCCTGCTGCTGCAGTTCTTGATAGGGATGATGATGATGATCAAGCAAATGATGAAGAGAGGAATGAAGATGAAGAAAACGATGAAGTAATGGACGAAGCAAACGATGAAGAGAACGATGAAGTAATGGATGAAGCAAACGATGAAGAAAACGATGAAGTTAGGGACGAAGCAAACGATGAAGAGAACGATGAAATAATGGACGAAGCAAACGATGAAGTAATGGATGAAGCAAACGATGAAGAGAACGATGAAGTGAGGGATGAAGCAAACGATGAAGAAAACGATGAAGTGAGGGATGAAGCAAACGATGAAGAGAACGATGAAGTAATGGATGAAGCAAACGATGAAGCAATGGATGAAGCAAACGATGAAGAGAACGATGAAGTAAAAGATGAAGCATGTGATGAAGTAAGGGACGAAGAAAGAGATGAGGAAAACGATGAAGTGAGAGATGAAGCAAACGATGAAGAGAACGATGAAGTAAGGGACGAAGCAAACGATGAAGTAATGGACGAAGCAAACGATGAAGAGAACGATGAAGTAAGAGATGAAGCAAACGATGAAGAAAACGATGAAGCATTGGACGAAGCAAACGATGAAGAAAACGATGAAGTAAGGGACGAAGCAAACGATGAAGTAATGGACGAAGCAAACGATGAAGAAAACGATGAAGTGAAGGATGAAGCAAACGATGAAGTAAAAGATGGAGCATGTAATGAAGTAAAGGACGAAGAAAGAGATGAGGAGAACGATGAAGAAAGGGAGGAAGAAAAATAATAAGAACACGACGTAGACAGGGATGAAGAATTCATTGCAGGGTAGCAATTGTCAATTGCTCAGCTTAGATTTACTTTCGCTGATATGTAATTACCATCACAACGAATGTGATTGATTTTGTGTTTCTGTGCTATTTCATGTGAAGTTGAATGGCGCGAAGTCATTCACGCATGACAATGACATAACATTCAGAACATTTCAAAATGTGAACAAAGAATTTGAAACGATACTCACATTACGTGGGTATTGTTAGTTCATTCTTTCATTAGGAATCCATAATATTTCCATGAACTTTCGTTTGATGATATATAACATAGTTGAGCATCATTCACTTCTGATCAATGATGACATTCATCGAATCAATTGAATTATTCAGTTCTCGATTTGATATCTACCATTCTTCCGAAGTGGATATGTATTTTTCTATCAGATACAGCGCTGGATCCATGTTGTCAATCATATGTCATGAACCGATGTCAATAAAATGAACGTCTCCAAACTCTATTGGTGTCGATACAACTTGATTATATAGATTTTGACTACCATTCTCATGGAATTATTGAGATGTATATTTGTATTTTAGCTCGGGACAAGCAATATGGCATGAGTCCCATCCTTTTAACATGAGACCATTTTCATCATGATGGAATCAAGCGCTTTCGAGTACATCTCTGAGATTCGCAATTTCAAATCAAATCGTACGTATTGGGCTCGTATTTCAATATATAGTACTTAGTTGTATGATTGAATTGTTTCTGATCTTTCTCGCAGATGATGAGTAATTATCCAGTATCAAATGGTGAATATAGTAGTAGGGCTCTTGACTAGGGGACTAGATGCTTTTACAGACGTATTTTAAATTCAGATTGGCCAATTTAAACGAAATTTATTTCAATATTGCTTGGTAAGAGCTGAATTCAGAGATTTCATTACATCTATTACTTGTATAGATCAACATACAATGATACCAGCAAATTATCATAACATTTGTGAGGCGGCAACCCTTTGATATACGCATGGTGTGAAAGGTAAATGCCATGTTGCTCATCCAGTTACGTTATTGATGGTCATAGATTTTAGTCCATGAATAATGACGCATGCTACGTTCCAACGTTGATAAAGAGATGTTTTCTCGATGAAGTCAGAAATATAAATCCAATGGAAAAAGTATTAATGACTTATGGGACATGCATTTCAACCTTCCTCCAAAGAGCTTGGGCCAGTTGAGAACGGATCATCACAGAAATCGCAATATTTTCGAGAATCAAGGTTTGATAAGAATGACGAATTGTCATGGATGGATAATATTTTCAGTTTATTTCAGTAGTACAACCAATCCTCAACCAGACCCGAGCAGGAACAACTAGTGGCTAGAACACTGAACTGTCATTCAGGAGACCGGGGCTATATTCCCGCCATGGTCGACCATCCCACAGAGTTTTTTTTTATTGTTTTTCGCTGTCGTTTTGATTGATTCTGAGATGAAATCCCAACGACAAATCACGACCGCGTTTTCCTCAGAAGCCAGATAACACTTGATGAAAAATGTATTCGTATTGAAATAATATCATCCCTCTCATCATTCACTGACGCAAATAGATCTCAGGTATAGATACAATAATTCGTAGGACCTGATATGAATCGATATAAATCAATTCGAGGGGACAAGCCAGTGAAAATCACGATTTTTTTTAAATTGTTTTTTCGTATCATTCTTATTACTCTCTATTGAAGAACCGCAGAAAGTTTTGTCACATTCGGAGACTTTTGTCACACTATCAAACGTGAAGATGTCTTATTTCAGGCCATTGTGGTAAATGAAGATCAACAATTTGTATTGCCTGTAACTCCTTTCAGTATTTTAATAATCATGCGATGTTGAAAATCGCTACTCTTTTTTAGTGGGATACTTGAAGAACTGATTTTTTAAAATGTGAATTCAATGTCATATTCTTGATAATAAATGGTGAGCAAATTTTCAATTCGAACCAAAATTCGAGCCGAAAACTAGTGGTCAATATTCAAATGTAAATGATGAAAAAATAACACCGATTCATAGAAATACTGCTCATGAAAAACAGAAATATAAAAAAAATGGAACAGAAATTATACTACAAGGAAGACAAGTTCGATACATGAGAGGGGACATAATCAACTGATTCAACTCATCATTCAGCAACCACTGTTTTCAATCTTGTTGGATGAGCGAAGCGAAGACTCAATTTCGCCATACCCGAAAAAAAAGTGATTTTTTTTCTTTTCGCGCTCCACAGGTCAAACGAAAATTAAAAATCGTTGAAACTTGGCATACACAAGTGTCATCAACTTATTCGATACTGTATAGTTTTGAGGCGCAATCGGTTGCACCACTTCTGAGAAAACTCATTTTAAAATTTTCAAAAATCCCATCAGCATAACCCAGAGGAAAATATTCGTGAAATAATTTTCATCCGAGACATTTCAAACTCTCAGGGAATTTTAATATAATGATGATTCACATTTTACCGAACTTTCACTCGAATCGGATCAGCCGTTCTGATGTAAAAAAATATATAATGTATTTTTTGTGAATCACTCAAAGCTATTAAGATACCAATTAGATCCAAGCCACAGGTATCACCTCTTAACTGTAAACGATTAAAACAAGCCTCCTTTATTATCATAGAAATCAATAATTAAAAATAAGATGGCAGTGAAGTAATGGTTTGGATCTCAAGGTGTATGTATATATATAATAACCAATACAAAGATAAGTCGATATGTTCCAGCTCATCCATCAACGCGGCAACACATAACGCGTTTGCCTAGTTTTATTATAATGTTGCTCCAAACGATTCCTAAGAGGATGCTCGTGGACATGAAGAGTGTTTGTCAACATTCAATTCGTTTCATCAGTACAATCTGTTGCCATGGCGATAACAGAGGAGAAATTGAATGTTTATTCTTATGAACGTGAACACAACCATAAACTATCCCACTCACACAACAATAATGTGCAATAATTGTACATATTTCAAAAACACAAATTGAAACAACAATGTAACATTTGTAAATATCAACAATGAAGCGGTATAAGAGCTTTGAGAGAGTGATATCCCAACGTGTTCAGTTCAACAACGGTCGATAATGAAGATCACTTCAGTAGTGTTGCTAAGCTGTGTACTCATCGGCCTGCAGGTGGTATATGGTAACTATGACAACAATATACTTCTTTGTGTAGAGGAATTGATCACAGAAACGTATGGTCGAGTGATAATACACTGAACCGTCACTAAGGAGACCGGGTTTCGATTTTTGTCATGGTCGACCATCCTGTCAGGGGTTTATTCGTGGTTTCCCTCTGTCGTTCAGGTTGATACTGGGATGGTTTAACAACAGGCCACGACCGAATTCTTCCCACTATCCAAAACACCTGATAAAATAACCTTTCATCTATCATCCCAACATCTCATTCATCATCCACTGACGCCAATAGATCGTAGCCATCAGTATGGTGCGTCGTTAAAACTCAACATATAAAAACAGGAATTAATCACAGATACATGAGGTCGAGTGGTTATACACTGAACCGTCTCTCAGCAGATAGGGGTTCGATTCCTGTCATGATCGACCAACCTGTCAGGGTATATTCGTGGTTTTCCTCTGTGGCACTGGGATTGTACCTTGACAATAGGCCACGACGGACTCCTCTCCGCTAACTAAAACACTCGATAAAATAACCTCTCATCTCACCGTCCCATCATCTCATATGTTACTCACAGACGCCAATAGATCGTAGTCATCAGTACAGCTCGTCTTTGAGCCCGATATAACTTAATAAAAGGAATGAATCAGCAGAGGAAATTTAGGTGCCATTTCCGCTCCCCGTGGCTCAATCCTCCAAGTCCAAGGCATCATGCCTCAGAGAATAAAGTCAAGTCGAACGTGAGTTCAAGTCCCGTATGAAACATGAGTTTCAGTGAACGTTCTTCCACTTTTCACTCTCCAATAATATATCTATATCTCATTCAGGTCAATTGAACTGAAAAACATTTTTGATCTGATTAACGCTCATTGACAACTGATATGATGGTATATTTGTCTTGAGACTGTTATACCATTTGGGAAATGAGAAAACTCAAATCGCTCTGATGAATCAACTGATGTAGTAGGGCCTACATACAATGAAAGTGAATTTTTTATCGGTATTGAAAAAAATAGAAAATTCAAATAATGGTCACGTTTTGTTGATGTATCGGTAGATCGATCAGAGGCGCGTGTATAGTGAAGAAGAATTGACAACTCGCAGTCTCCGCCCCCTTGACGTCACAAATCATAACATCCAATCGACAGGGCTGTTGGAACCATGGTCAAATTAGAAAATTAATCCGGGATTTCTCAAAATCACCACAAATGATGAAGATGTAACTGGCCAACTGGTGATGCCACGCCCATTTCGAGTTGTCAAGTCCGAAAAAATGATTTTAAACATTTGACACTTGCCATGGTTGATGTTGATACTACTGGCCAGGTTTTCAGATAATTAATATTCCTATAAGTTTCTCCATTTGATTAGAACTAGGAAAACGCGTCATGTGTTCGGATAATGTATATCAGTTCCATATTGAAGTTTTGTGAGAATTTGAATCATTCCGAAGGAAATACGTACCACGATTTTTTTTCCTCTAGGTTATTCTCATGAGGTTTTTGAAAATTGAATCAGTTTTCTCAGAAGGGATCCAACGAATTGCGCCTCAAAACTGTAAACAGTATCGAATTAGATAAGGAAACTTGGATGCGCCATGTTTCAACTGTATTCGAATTTCCGTTTGACCTGTGAAGAGTGGGGAAAGAAGTGAGTCTCCGTTTCGCTCATTCAATTGATAATTCAGATTCAACTATTTTTTTCATTCAATTGTACGAAATTTCACATGCCTTTGTGGCAATAGGACGACAAAAAACACTTTGAAATCACTTTTGTCGAAATCTCCCTCACTACACACTTTTCTGATGAGTGATTCATTTCTTGAAATGAACCAGCAACTCATTTCCAGCAAAAAACGAAAAGAAATGATTCCCCCCCCCATCTTTCATTTCTTAACAAGATCATTATAAATCCACTTTCATCGTTCCATGATTAGACGAGCTTTAGCGAGGATTCAATTAGACATACTGAAAAAAGTTGGTGTTCGTTTTTATGTTGTTTTTTTATGTTTTTTTGTCGGTTCTCCACAGGTCAAACGGCTACAGCTATCAACTTCAAACTTTTTTCATCATGATTCCTCATCTAGCTTAGATCTGTATAGTTTTGTGGCATTATCGGATATCAACTTTTTTTTATAAATTTAAGAAATGTAAGAAATACCCGTTAGAATAACACGGCGGAAAAAAAATTGAAAGATTTTATTTTCCAAAAAATAGAAATTTTGTGTGAAGTTGGATAACATCTTGATACACATTTCTGGAAATTCTCAGCTTGATCGGGTCAGCCATTTTGAAGAAAAAACATGAAATGTGCTAAATTGGTACCACTCGAAGCCGTTTTCACCCATTTATAACTAAAATGTCACCCAATTGGCGAATTCAGGCAAAATTTAGGCAATGAAGTCTACATACTATTACTTTCCGCTCGTCTAACAACGCGTATATAGCGTTTTCCTAGTATATGTATGAATGTGTAACCATTTGGTAGAAGAAGTTTTTTTCATCCCGTATATATGTTGAAACAGCCCAAAATTTTGCTTACAAAGTTCTACTCTTCACCTAGGTTCGTCTGTGATTAGTGACTGTTGCCCATATCACTCTTCGAACTGCAACCACCACTGCCCCAATGTAAACAGCACCGTTCACACGCCGAGATGCCACGACGCCTGCTGCGAACTGACCAACTACCAGACGTGCGACGAGCCGTGCCAAGGAAAGTGTTTCCCACCTTGCACAAACAGGAACGAGATCTGCAAATGCTGTAGCGTTTGGTCTACTACTTGCGGCACGGCGTGCGATCCGGCGCCCAAGTGCTCCAGGAAATGTTGCTGCCGTTGTATTTGCAGACCGGGATTCACAAGGAACACCTTGGGTTATTGCGTGGTCTTCAAACCGCCAGGACTCGATGGCTCTCCCGCTGAACCTGCTGAAGGTGATGCTCCTGTTGCAGCTGCTGCTCCTGCTGCTGATGGTCGGAATATAAAAGATATAAAAATGGATAGAGGATGTGGAAATAATCTGGACAAATATGAAAAAGGACTTGACGATGTACGTAAGGATGGAGGATGGGGTGAAGATGATGACGATAATGAGAAAAATAATGATACTAATAACAATAATAACAATAATAACAATAATAACAATAATAACAATAATAACAATAATAACAATAATAACAATAATAACAATAATAACAATAATAACAATAACAATAGTAACAATGACTATGTTACAAGTGATACTAATGATAATAACAATAATGAAAATAACAATAATAACAACAATAACAATAACAATACTACAAATACAAATAAAAACAACGATGAGAATAAAAATCCTAGTGATGATAATGATAATGATAATAACGATAATAACAATGACTATGTTAGAAGTGATACTAATAATAATAATAACAATGATAACAATAACAATAATAACAATAACAATAATGGCAATTGATATGACAGAAATAGTGGTAATAATAATAATAACAATAATTAAAATAACAATTGATTTCAAAAAATAAGATGATTCCAACAATATTTTATGTTGGTCCCATGATGATAGCTTGGCAATTAATTATAAGAAAACTACAACTATGCACATTCATTCACCTTTCAAAATTATTCAAAATGTTAACCTAGTTTATCATACTTATTCATGTCTTCATCGTAACTTTAGGATTTGCAACAATTCTGGTAATAACTGTACATGTAGTGTCAAAATAACAAACACGTTTCAGCAAAAGTATTTAGGGGTGGTAATCAATAACCAGTTTGAATGGGACAAGCACATTCAAATAACATGTAACAGGTTGCAATCTGGAATGTATAGCCTTAGTATATTGAAGCCGTATGTTGATTTTGATACTTTGAAAATAGTTTATTACTCTCTTATTGAATCCATAATTAGGTACGGCATTTTGTCTTGGGGTTTCACCACAAATACATTTTCAGACAACATTGAGCACATTCAGAAACGAATATTCAAAATTATAGCTTCAAAAAACAAAAACAATGCTCCATTGAATTTGTTCACTGTGAGGCAATTGCATTTGTTAATCTTAATCATGAATAATTATTTTTCTAGTGAACACAAAAATAAAGCTGAACATGGCCACATAACTAGATTTAAGGACAAATTTGTATCATCAATTTATATTAATTCGTATGGGAAACAGGAAAAACAGTATCTAATACCAACCCTGTTCAACAAACTTCCACTTGATTTATTGAATTTACAAAAACTATCCGGTGTAAAAATTGAGATAAAAAAATGGATTTGGCAAAGTTGCATCTTATAGTAAATTACCATCTTGAAATTTGAAAAATCAAATGCTAATATCTTGGCAATATTTTTTATGACAAGAATAATATGTTTAATTTATTATCAAAGGAGGAGTGAAGAAGTTTTTTATTTGTTTAAATTGTAATATTAAGTCAACTAGCTGCTATCCAGACATTTCTTGTGATGTATATTTTTGTATGACAACATAATTAGTAGACCCACAGACAAGTCTGTTTTGACTTTGTGGGTCAACGATATTGTAAACATATTATATTTTGTGAAATAAATAATTCTTTTCAAAAAAAAAAAAAAATGCTGATGGTAATAATAATAATAAAAATAATAACAATGGCCATGTTAGAAGTGATACTATTTTTTTATTCATTAATTTATTTGTCAATTCAAGATTATACAGAAAAGTTCACAATATTCCACAAAGCCTGTAAACAGGCTTATCTGTGGTTTGCATTATAATTATAACACATGAAAAACTTAACTGATACAAAATAATTACAGGTATAGTGATGGCGTGTTTAGTTTTGTAAATTATACGAGTCCCAATGATAGTATAATGTGCCAATATAACAATACATATATGAGTCAGTTCATTATTGTCATAGTTCATTATTATTCATTATTGTCAGTTCATAAAAATTTAAAGATTGCAGAGTGCAATATGCAAGCAGATTTTGATAATATCTTGAAAAGGACTCACGACCATAACTTAGTGATGAATTCAAGAAAAACTGAAACAAAACTGAAAACTGAAACTGAAACATCCATATCTGTTGATAACAATACATATAATAATAATAACAATAATAACTATAACAATGTTTTTTTTTTTATTGATTCCAAATAAAAGCGTTACAACAATAAAGGGTACTCTTGTGAGGTTCCACGAAACCCTCATGGGGTTTATCTGTGGAGATATATAATAACAACTCACTTAAATATAATGCAATGAAAAAATAAAGTACCTTCCTGATAATAAAATATAATAACAATACAATGAAGCACATCGACGAGAACGTGTAAGAATGAACCAAATAGGATAAATCAACAAAATTATATTCGAATTGCAGTTGTAGTGAGTAGAGAAAAATGCAAACAACATGGGAAGAGAGAACTCGAGGAAGTGAAAAAATACCCAATTAAACAATTAAGAAAATTTTCATTCTTACATGGATGAATAGCCAGAAGTTCTGAGTTGATTGATCACAATATATGCACTCTGTATCACCAGTTGTATTTGTAACAAAATGAATTCAAGCACGATTCTCCTCATCCAGTACCTGAAATGGAAACTTCACTGAACTCTTCTGAAACTACATTCAGAGATTCGAACTCACGGACGATTTGGTCTCATTTTGTGAGGCAGTGTCTCTACTGGATGAGCCACGGAGGTCGACAGTAACTACATGTCAGAAAAAATAGATGATATCACACAGACGAATCTCCAATCAATGATCTATCAAATCCATATCTATTATCAAATGCAATATATTATTTGAGAATAAAATATCACTTCATCTATATTTCTGTACATGTAATTTTTTCCACACATGATGATTAAACCCGGCTGTTGAATTCGTTGTGGGAATGGATATGAGTTGTTCGAATGACGAGAAGAACACTCGAGTGTTCATTAAGAGTCGACGGGAATCGATTTATCGAAATATCAGTTTCTTGGTGATAACTTCTGAACGATATGAGATATCGAAATTCTGATGCACGAGAAACACAAATAATTAGAATAGCTCAAGATGATAAAGTTCTGACCATTTGAGTCACGTTGCGTATAACTGTGAAGCGTCGACAGCTAAAAAAAAACAACACATTTTTCAGCTGTTGACCCTTGACATTCATGCGACATGACTTGAATAAATACAACTCATATTATCTTGAAGCTGTTATAATTAACTGTGTTCCTCGCTATTAGAATTTTGATATCTCATATCGTTCAGAAGTTATCACCAAGAAATTGATATTTCGATAAATCGACTCCCGTGGACTCTTAACTCGGAGTGAAAGACAATCCTGCGATATTGAGGAGTATATTGTCGACTCACTCATGGACAATAAGATTTCTAACTAATAACTAGGCAAACGCCTTATGTGTTTCTACGTTGATGGATGAGCTGGAACATATCAACTTATATTCTTTGGATTGGTTATTACCAGTATATAATTGGATGAGCGAAGCAAAGACTCAATTTCGCCATATCCGAAAAAAAGTGACTTTTTTGTTCGCGCTCCACAGGCTAAACAAAAATTCAAAATCAGTTGAAACTTGGCATACACAAGTGTCATTATCTAACTTGATACTGTATAGTTTTGAGAAGACTTTGTTTTAATCGTTTCTTCCATTCGTGACACCCGTTGCTTGGATTTGATTTGTTTCTTAATAGCTTTGAGTGATTTAAAAAAATTGAATCATATATATTTTTACATCAAAACGGCAGATCCGATTAGACTGAAAATTTGGAATGAGATCTATAATTATTTTACTGAAGTTTCCTGAGAATTTGAATTCTCTCGAAAGAAATATTTCTGACGAATCTTTTCCTCTGGGTTATTTTCATGATATTTTTGAAAATTTTGAAATTAGTTCCATCAGAAGTGGTTCAACCGATTGCATCTCAAAACTATACAGTATAGAATTAGAAAAGGACACTTGTGCATGCTATGTTTCAACTGATTTCGAATTTCTGTTTGACCTGTGGAGCGCGAACAACAACAAAAAAATTGGGCACTTTTTTCTCGGGTACAGTGAAATTGAGTCTTCACTTCGCCCATCCAATGACTTGAGAATAAAAAAAAAAAAAAACGAATAGTTTCGATAAGAATAATAGTCACAGAATAGATAGCAGAGAAGCGGAGTATTGAGAGAGCACGGCTGGTTCGAAAATAAGACTCTTCAAAACTGTCAAATCGTCGAGTAAATATTCATTCCATCCAAAATGTCATCATATATTATGTATGTTATGAATGTCCATTGTTGTGTTTATGCGAATTCTATGTTCTGAGTGAACATTGAAAACGACATGCACACTTATTATGCTCGAATCAACACGTAGATCAATTCTTTATTCAAACATTGACATTATTTGGATGCGGTTCACCGCCATGGCATTGATAAAGTCACGAAACAGATTCATAATATTGAACGCTGATGTAAAAGTGGATCGCACTTTCAGAGCAAACAAATGTATCTATTATCAACAATGAAGCCGTATAAAAGCTTCCAGTGAGTAACATCTCAACATCAGCAGTTCAACAACGAGTCGATAATGAAGATCACTGCAGTACTGTTGCTGAGCTGTGCACTCGTAGTGGCTGTTTATGGTAATTATGACAAAACTCTTAATATATCAAGAAGAAGGATGAGTTAGTTTGGTGAATTATTATTCCGATCATTCAGGTGCTGTTTTTTTGATGGTTTGTCAAAATTTGACTTAAAGTCAAGGTACCCTAATTCTGATAATCATTCAATATTTCTGCATCTTCGTGGCATATTACTAGGAAAACGCCATATATGCGTTGTAAGACGAGCGGGTAGTAATAGTATGTCTACTTTTCTGCCAAAATTTTGCCTACATTCGCCAATTGGGTGACATTTGAGTAGGAAATGGGGAAAAAAATGCTTCGAGTGGTATCGATTTAGTACATTTTATGGTTTTTCTTCAAAATGGCTCACCCGATCAAGCTGAAAGTTCTCAGAAATATGTGTCAGAATGTAACTCAACTTCACACAGAATTTAATATCTTTTGGAAATAAAAATATTTCCTTTTTTTTCAGCCGTGTTATTCTAATGGGTATTTTTGAAATTTCTTGAATTCATAAAAAAAAAGTTATCATCCGATGATGCCACGAAACTATACAAATCTGAGTTAGATGAGGAACCATAATGAAAAAAAGTTTGAAGTTGATAGCTGTAGCCGTTTTACCTGTGGAGAACCGACAAAAAAACATAAACAAAAAACATAAAAACGAACACCAATTTTTTTCAGTATGTCAAATTGAATCTTCGCTAAGGCTTGTCTGAAAACCATGCGGCTAGATTTGTATAGATGGAGACGCCGTCTTCATCACCAATTTCAAGGAAAATACAAAGCCAAATCTTTGATTCAGAAATCATGATACATTCATTTTACTGTTGAGACGCTGATTCATGACGTAGGAATTATCCAATTCTGTATCGAAACATAATTATACAGAATCGAGTGGAGTCCACGTCAAGACTCGGATGAGAAAGCGTAACCTGGATACGATTGAATAAATTATATTCTCTGAAATTCATATGATAATTTCTGGTTCCTCTGAATTAGCGTAAAACATGGCATCATTATTCAATTCAATCGAGTCATATGGTTATGAAATTCTTTGAGAGTTCAAATTTTGTGAAAGATGTGGTTGCGTTCAATATCACAAAGCTCGTCCTGAGAAAAATATTTCACAACCAAGAAAATACACAGTCATAGAAAATTACCAGCGATATATGTGTCTCATTTGTAAAGACGAAATTCTCCTTCTTCTGTTGAACTGAAAATATTGACTTTCTCTCTCCCCTGGTCACCTGGGCCCAGATTCACAAAACGTCATAACTTTGATCCAGTTCAAAGTTACGACAATTTCTGGAGATAATACCATATTTGATCTATTATTTCTGATTTTTTTTATTTTAATTTTTGAATAAAACCATTATTATCAATAATCTATTGATTATTAGAATTGAAAATTGAGTAATAATAGATCAAATATGGTATTATCTCTAGAAATTGTCGTAAATTTGAGCCGGATCAAAGTTATTACCTTTTGTGAATCTTGGCCCTGCTATCCCACCTGGACCCTTATTCTCGAGATTACGCGATTATTCAAGTGGAATTTTGGTAGTCTCACTGAAAATGTTATGAAAATACCATAGCCTAATAATCTCATCTCATAATCTCGAGAATAATGGTCTTGTTGATTTACTGTCACCCAGGACAACCGCAGACGCCATGTTGCTGCCAGAGTCACTCTTCGATCCCGGAGCCCAAGTGCCACAATCACTGCAACTGCCCCAATGTAAACAGCACCGTGTACACGCCGCGATGCCACGACGCCTGCTGCGAACTGACCAACTACCGGACGTGCGACGAGCCGTGCCAAGGGAAGTGTTTCCCACCTTGCACAAACAGGAACGAGATCTGTAAATGCTGTACCGTGTGGTCGACTACTTGCGGCACGGCGTGCGATCCGGCGCCCAAGTGCTCCAGGAAATGTTGCTGCCGTTGTCTGTGCAGACCGGGATATATCAGGAACATCAATGGGATCTGCGTTCGAATCTTCTTTGTTGCTGAAGGTCCTGATGTGCCCGTTCCTGAAGAAGCTAATGCTACAGCGTAATGGAGATGACATGAGAGATGTTCCGATCCAATGGAAACTACTCTTTATGCTATTCCAATATAAAATGAGATGAATTAATTTTTTTTTTTTTAAATCTTCATTTCAAAATTGACACTGGATATGAATCCACAAAACCCCAAGAGGGTTTAACTGTGGAATAGATACACATAAAAGTAAATTAGATAATGAACAGATTTTTTTTTTTTGCTTCTAAAAAATTAACCTGAATAATAAACCCATTTGAAACTAAAGTTACAATTAACCTGAATAATGAACCTATTTAAAAATAAAATTACAAAGAACATGAAGATGATACAAGACATAAAATTGAAAAAACTGAGAAGTAAACATATTGAATTTGAATCAGGGATTTTTTTCCAACCATATGCCTATACAGTGGCGTAGCCAGGAATGCAGGTCAGGGGGGGAGGGGGGAGGCAAGAATTTTGAAAACGGCGCCAGCATATTGATTTTGTATATCCAAATTTTTTTTCATCTGAATTTAAATACACGGCGGTCTTGCACGAATTTCGAATTGGAGTTGATTTAACATAAAATGTACTATTGACACATTTGAAAAACAGCATTGGCACAGTTGACAACATTTAAAATATACAAACATTGAATTCTAATTGATACAAAACTTCCGTAGCTATTGTTGATGATAATGATCATATCATGTTCCAAATAATATCGGTTCCAATATGTTCATATTCAGAATCTCCGCGATGGCCAAAAAATTCGATATTATTTTTTCACCATTATTGAAATTTGTCAAAAATTGTGATATTTTTTTCCTGTGACAATATGGTTTGCATTATTGTATACATATCTGTCTCATGTTTCCTGTCATATATATATATATATATATATATATATATATTTATATATATATATATATATATATAATATATATATATATATATATATATATATATGTATATATATATATATATATATATATATATATATATATATATATATATATATATATATATATATATATATATATATATATATATATATATATATATATATATATATATATATATATATATATATATATATATATATATATATATATATATATATATATATATATATATATATATATATATATATATATATATATATATATATATATATATATATATATATATATCTGTCTTGTTTCCTGTAATATGCATTTAGTGAACGATTTATAACTCTATTCTGTTGAAATAATCATATATTTTAGAATCAAAAACGTAATAATAAATTTCTTCAACAACTCTCAGATGGATGTTTATTCTTTAAGTGGTGAAATGAATCGTTGAAATTGTCGAGCTTGTATGATGATATCAGGCATCTGATTTAGTTCCTAATCTCTATCATATCTGAGGAAAAAATGAATCATTCATTAAGAGAAATTTGTTAGATTCAATATCATTGTCGGAGATTTTTACCATCCATGATTTCAGGATCAACTTTATAAAACAAAACCTTGATTTGTTTGACGGTATGGACGAAAAACCCTCCTCGTTGTTTTCTAAAAACGATAAAATTGATCTTTTGGTGGTTCGTTTATCTAATAATCGGAGTACACTTTGTTGTTATGGCAATAACCAAAGAAAATCAAGTGCTATGGAGAATAACTAGTCAAACGCGAAATATGCGTTGTAAGATGAGCGAGATATCTGAATAGGGTATAAAAGTCCTTGAAATAGTTCTACCCTTGCTACTTTATCGACTCAGGTATTCTACACACCTTGATATCTGAATAAGCTATTAAAGTCGTTAAAGTAGTTCTACTCTTGCCACTTCATTGACTCTGGTATTCTACACACCTTGACGCATATAAAAAATACTTCATTGTTGGTCAACTCTTGAATCTAGAAAGCAGTGAATCTCGACAACTTAATTCTGTCACAATTTTTATGATTTATTTTATGAATATTAACAGTCATTTTATTTTTTTTCTTCAAAACGACTGATCAGAATTACTTAAAAAATCGTAATAATGTGTAAAATCCATGTATACACATTTAGAGAGAATTTCATCCCATTTGGAGTGATTTTATTTTTCAACATTTTCCGCCCAGCCAAATCATATGGGGTTTTTAGAAACTTTGAGATGATGTATCTCAAAATCGGTCCGACCGATTCATCCCAAAAACTATACAGTTCTAAGTTGGATGAGTTCGCGTGTCAAAAAAAAGTTTCATGTTGATCAGTCAACCCTTGCGACCTGTGGAGTGCTTACAAAAAAAAAAAAAAAAAAAAAAAAAAAAAAAACACACAGACAAAGCCCTATAAGAGTGGGATGGAGACTTCGCTACGCTCATCAATTATATTTGTTTATGTTTCATATTTGCAATTCTATTGACATTGAATGATTGTAATATTGGATGAAAGTTCATCAAATCTATTCCAAAACTTTTTTTTCTCATATTGGGTTTTAACGACGCACTGTAATGATGACCAAGATCTATTGACCTCAGAATGAAATGATGGGATGATGAGATGAAGGTTTCATGGGTAGTGGGAAGGATAGTGGAAAGGAAGCGATCGTGGTCTATATTGTGGGAAACATCCCGGCATTAGCCTGGACTACACGAAAACCCCTGTGAAGATGAACGGTAGCGGGGATCGAACCGGGTTCGATATGCCCACTGCCTCCCGGGTCACATGGAGCAAGTGCGTTCACCACTCAGCTACATGTGCCGGTAAAAAAGGGTACAAAACATTCTGTCATTGTTGGAAATTCAATCATTCGAACTGACATTTTCATGGTTGTTTTCATTCCTAAATTGGAAGATCTGTGTTTTGTAATATATAATACCTCTGACGCTCGCCCAACAATGCCTTCATGGCGTTTTCCAGCATTAAAATGTTGTACTTGCGTTGCACTACAAGTGGGATGTTCACATTTCACTTGAAAGCTACTGACATCGGCAGTACAGTATACACACATATTGATTTCGAAACTGACGAGTTTCGAAACTCGTCAAATAAGCAGCTTCAGCTTCAGTTCATTCATCAATGATGAAATCTGAGATGAGTGATGATCTTCGAAATGTCAATTTTTTGCAATTTGTTGTCAAGTATAATTACCGAATTGAATTTCGCGAAATCGTGTGGAAATATTCAATGGGATAACAATAAAATTCTGCGGAAATTTTGATCCAATCGGATGAATTGAAACCAACAAATCACACTCAATGCTTATTTCAAGTGAATTTCCATCTCCAGAATATAATTTTCCGAAAGGATCACGAAATTTCATTCTGAATATTTCTACCGATCCATTCTGATATAATATCAATTTTGACAGAAGTTCTGAGTTGATTGATCACTGTGTATCACCAGCTGTTTTGTAAAGGAAATGAATACAAGCACGATTGTCCCCAGTACCGAAAATGGAAATCTCGCTAAACTATTCTGTAAATACCTTCTGAGACTCGAACTCACCAACGACTTGTATTCAGTTTGCAAGGCAGTGCCTTGACTCAATGAACCACGGAGGGTGGCAGAAGAGACGTGTCAAAGACAAAAGATCATATCACATATAATCAGACAAATGTCAAATCACATCTACAATATATTAATTCCAAACCAATGTAGGGATATATGCAATATTTTATTTAAAAATATAATATTATTTTATTCAAACTTAAATACTTGCTTACATTATTTTCAACACTCAATATCTTGACTTGGCTTCAGAAATCGTTGTGGAAATAAATACTCATCTCTCGAGTGACGCTAAGAATACTTGAATACATGAGTGAAAGAAAATCCGGTAAGGCTCAGAAAAATAAGAACACTTATATACTGGCAACAAGAATGTTATATATTCCACCATAGATATGGATTCAGATTTGTTTTCAAGTGAACCAATTCAGAAAAATAGTATCAGAAAAGTGAAGTATGAAGAAAGCATCGCAAGTCTGGGAGAAACTCTTCAATACTGTCAGATCACCAAGTATGGATAAATTCTATTCAAATGATGATGTCACGTCTGTGATGATTGATGAGCGTAGCGAAGTCTCCATCCCACTCTTATAGGACTTTGTCTGTGTGTTTTTTGTTTGTTTGTTTGTTCGTTTTTTTGTTTGTGTGCACTCCACAGGTCGCAAGGGTTAACTGATCAACATGAAACTTTTTTGTACACGCAAACTCATCCAACTTAGAACTGTATAGTTTTTGGAATGAATCGGTTGGACCGATTTCGAGAAACATTATCTCAAAGTTTCTAAAAACCCCATAAGATTTGGCTGGGCGGAAAATGTTGAAAAATAAAATCTCTCCAAATGGGATGAAATTTTCTCTAAATGTGTATACATAGATTTTACACATTTTCACAATTTTGTGTGCAATTCCAATCAGCCGTTTGAAGAAAAAAATAATATAACTGATAATATTCATCAAATATATCATAAAAATTGTGACAGAATCAAGTTGTCGAGATTCACTGCTTTCTAGATTCAAGAGTTGACCAACAATGAAGTATTTTTTATATAGATCAAGGTGTGTAGAATACCAGAGTCAATGAAGTGGCAAGAGTAGAACTACTTCAACGACTTCTATAGCTTATTCAGATATCAAGGTGTGTAGAATACCAGACTCGATAAAGTAGCAAGGGTAAAACTACTTCAAGGACTTTCATACCTTATTCAGATATCTCGCTCATCTTACAACGCATATTTCGCGTTTGACTAGTTTACCAAATTAATAATCCAAATCCTGCTTTGCACATGACAACAATTGAGTATCATGAATGTTTTGAAGCATTATCATAATATTGTATCGTTCTATGGGGGGGGGGGGGGGGGGTAAGACAAGTCCCAAGGTTTCTAAAATACAGTACACAGCAATAAGAATATTGTTTTTTTTCTTCTCAAAAGTACATTCATGTAGAACATCATTCAAGCAGTTGAGAGTCATGACGCAAGCTGGTTCATACATATATGAACCAATGGTGCATACAAGAAAACACTTACATTTACTTATCATAAATTCTGATATACATCGTTATAACACGAGGCAAAAAAGCCAATTTTTTTTTTTTAATAACATCGAAACTTGATACAAAATCATTGTTCCCCAATTGAGGCTGAGGATGAAATGTAGGATCGTTTGGATGGGGCACCACAAGGGCGATCTTACCATCCCAAAACTTTACGCCAATTGGTGACGCAAATACGGAGAACAGCATTGCTCGAGCAAGACACTAATGTTCGGGGTACATCGCTGTTTAACCAACCACCAGCAAGTATCAAAACTGTGGCAAGCCTTCAGCAGTTTGGGAGTACTTTGAAAATCTGTTTTACTAAAAAGTACTGTACAGTATTGAGGAGTCTTTTACGTTCTGAATGCATATTGAATAATGTATTTTGGAGTAGTCAAAACACACCTTCATTTCACATTACTAGGAAAACGCTATATACGCGTTGTTAGACGAGCGGAAAGTAATAGTATGTCGACTTCATTGCCAAACTTTTGCCTAAATTCGCCAATTGGGTAACATTTTAGTTATAAATGGGTAAATACGGCTTCGAGTGGTACCAATTTGGCACATTCCATGTTTTTTCTTCAAAATGGCTGACCCGATCAAGCTGAAAATTTTCAGAAATATGTATCAAGATGTTATTCAACTTCACACAGAATTTCAATTTTTTTGAAAATACAATTTTTTAATTTTTTTCACCGCCGTGTTATTCTAACGGGTATTTTTGAAATTTCTAAAATTCATTAAAAACAAGTTGATATCCGATAATGCCACAAAACTATACAGATCTGTGCTAGATGAGGGAACCATAATGAAAAAAAGTTTGGAGTTGATAGCTGTAGCCGTTTGACCTGTGGAGAACCGACAATAAAACATAAACAAAAACATAAAAACGAACACCAATTTTTTTCAGTATGTCAAATTGAATCCTCGCTAAAGCTCGTCCAACAACTTGACACTTCAAACTTTAAATATTTACCATTCGACTTTCATTTTTGACTCTCAGATATAACTTTTCAATTTCAATTCCAAAATGTAATTATTTTCATATTGACTTGATTGTTATACTCGGTTCCTAATTTCGATACTTGACTTGGAAGTTGCTAGGTAATCATGAAAAATAGCTAATACCATTCATATCAATTCATGTCAGTTTTTGTTTGCGTATCGTCTGCATTCCATAACCTTTTATTTCATCCTCAACCGTTGATATGATTCACTTAGAAAATGTTATATTTCATATTGTTAATCCACTTGGACGATGATGAAAATGAATGGATGGAGAAATATTTAATTGTGTTTGCGAATTCTATGTATTGAGTGAACATTAAACACACCATACACACTTATCATTCCAAATTTGACACGTGAAGTATCTCTTTATTGATACATGAAAATCATTTGATTGCAGTTCATGGTCATGGCAATGATTTAGAACACAAGATATACATGATATCAAACGTTGATACAACAGTGGACTGTTTTTAGAACATTTTCAGAACAAACAAGTGAATTTATCATCAACAATAAAGCCGTATAAAACCCTTGAACAAGTGATAGTTCAGTATATTCGGTACAACAACGAGTCGATAATGAAGATCACTGCAGTACTGTTGCTGAGCTGTGAACTCGTAGCGGCTGTTTATGGTGAATATGAAAACATTGTAATCCACCATGTGGAGGGATGAGCTAGCCAAGTGTATACACATTTCAAGCATTTGGGTGATGTTTTTTGAGGTTATTTGGAATTTGATCAACTCCAGTCAAGGCTACCTCAATATCAGTGTCTCCTGATCTTTCTGCATCTTTGTGGCACATCAAAACTCCTAAGCTGGATTCGAATGGATAAAAACGTCACGTTTTTCCATGATTTTGTAGAAAACAAGAAGTCAAATATTTATTTCAGAAATCATAATCCATTCATTTTTCCTGTAAAAACACCTAGTCATGACGTGAGAATTACCCGATTCTGAATCGAAACATATATAGAATCGAATTAAATCCACTTCACGACTCGAATGAGAAAGATGGGACCTGGTTACGAGTAAATAAATTTGAATTTCTGAAATGAATATGATGATTTCTGGATCCTCTGAATTGGCGTGAAACACTGCAACATTATTCTTTCAAATCGAGTCACGTGGGTATGACGCTGTCTGAGGAATCAAAGCTTGTGGAAGATGTGATTGCGTTCAATATTGCAAAGCTCGTTCAGTGCAAATCAATTAAAACCAAGAGCATATACAGTCACACTAATTCAATTATGATGTTTGTGTCTCATTTGTATTGATGTCACCAACTTTTTTTTGTTGATACAAATATATCAACTTGTTGTCGCCCCCCCTGGTCACCTGTTATCACACCTGTTGTTTCATGACGAATCATTGAATCATTCCGAGATAATTAGAAAAAAACACAGTAAAACTGAGTTGGATGTCCAATCAAACAATCAAAACAAATTAGTTTCGAATACTACCAGCAAAGGTTTCACTTCTCATCACTCAGGACAATCACAGACGCAATGCTGCTGCCCTCATCACTCTTCCAACTGCAACCATCACTGCCCCAATGTAAACAGCACCGTCCACACGCCGCGATGCCACGACGCCTGCTGCGAACTGACCAACTACCAGACGTGCGACGAGCCGTGCCAAGGGAAGTGTTTCCCACCTTGCACAAACAGGAACGAGATCTGCAAATGCTGTAGCGTGTGGTCGACGGAATGCGGCACGGCGTGCGATCCGGCGACGAAGTGCACCAGGAAATGTTGCTGCCGTTGTCTGTGCAGACCGGGATATATCAGGAACACCTTGGGGAATTGCGTGATATTTGGATGGGCAGGACCTGTTGGAGCTGCTGCTCAGCCTGACGCTCAGGACACACATGAAAAGTCGAATTTGTTTGAATTATATCTCTAGAGAGTAAGTCCTTATTTAGACTTTCCACAAAGTTGTATATGAAAAAACTACAGACTGATGGGATAATGGATTATTGTACAATAGTTATGATTTTCCACTATTCAGATACGGTATTTCGTTATCACCGTTTCAGATGATTCATACAAATCATTCAAATCATACAAATCATATTGAATTCGTCTATTTTCATCATTACAGACTAGTTGATTCAGGTACGAAAATGTAGCAGAATATGATAGAAGAATATGATATGATATGTATATATTAAATCCATATATATATATATATATATATATATATATATATATATATATATATATATATATATATATATATGTATATATATATATATATATATATATATATATATATATATATATATATATATATATATATGTATATATATATATATATATATATATATATATATATATATATATATATATATATATATATATATATATATATATGTATATATATATATATATATATATATATATATATATATATATATATATATATATATATATATATATATATATATATATATATATATATATATATATATGTATGTATGTATGCGGATACGGTGTCAATAACCCGACGAGTTTGATCCAAGTCTATCTTCATAGATTGTTACGTCATGATCAATCAGGTTATTCGGACATATGCATTTCGATTCATGAATGATGACGTAGAGTTCCTGATTTCTTGTGTAAATCATGATATCTGTGCAATAATATTCGGTGCGTTTCAATTCCTCTCCACTTGAGACATGAGGTGATCGACTGTTGGAGAACGCTCAACTCAATCTGTGTTTCCAAATAATTGTTGGAACAAATAACAACCAAACTCACTGAAATGTACGGTAATGAAGTTCGAATAAAATGAAGAATTATTTGTGAAATAAAGATATACTCAGCAGCGTATTATTCCTCCAGTGGATGATCCCTCAATTTATTCAGCCAATGACAAGCATTTCTCCTCGTTCAGTCATCTTTTTTTTTCATCACGTCAGAGAATTTGCACTTATGTACATCATATCATATTGAAATGGGTTTATTTTTTCATTCAATTATCCTGAATTTTTTCTTTTCTTATTCATTTTTTTTCTCTCCATTTCTTTCTTTCTTTCTTTCTCTCTCTCTCTCTCTTTCTCTCTCTCTCTCTCTATCTTCATCTCCGTATATCTCTACATCCCTCTTTATTTCCCTCTCCTCCTCTATGCTGGGATTATGAATATTCTCACGATATTCCAAATGATTGATTAAATAATAATTCCAACCATCCCCATCACATGAGATGGAACATGAGTCCTGATATGTTCCTCAGTGTTCTCTGAACAATGTCCTGTAATTAAAAATTTCAACTTCTTGGCTAATAATTTCGTCACGCCTATACACAATTTCTTCAGCTTTCCCGACCTTTTCTTCATCATTCAGTAAGAAAAATCATGAAATTCCAAACCGGCTTTCCCCAAGTCATTCATCATATGTGTGACATTAATTTTCTCAACCTAATATTGTGAAGGCTAATGAGGTGGGCTGATAATTGTCCCAATAAAAACCCAATTTTTAAATCATCGATTTGATTTTCACAAATATTTCGGATATACTAATCACTCATACATCAACTGTATATTTTTCTGATTAAATTGTTTGTGGGCAACGTTGAAACAGGAAATCGAGAAAATGCCCTGATTAAAAGAAATTTCATGAAGGATTATGAAAAAAAACATATTCTGAATCTTTTCTCTCCTCAATCAGAGTAAGAGAGAGTTATCAAACTAGTGTCAACATTAAGTAAGAATTGGAAAAAAGTCGAAGATTTCATTTTCTCTTTTTTTAAAAATCATCCATCAATATTATTCTCTCAGAAGTGGTCACCGACTAGGGTTGAGAACAGAGAAGATTCGACTTTCTTCGAGTCAGCTTGTTCACAAAGAAATCGGACGGATCGAATCAACCATCCGAAAAGTGAAAAGCATTTCAGCGTCCGAAAACCTTCAAAAAATATATCTTATCCATGTATATTATCATTGTATATTTTTTCATATGTTCATTAATTATTGATCATTCATTTCGTTCTATATTTCATTTTTGTATGGAATTATATTTTTCCCCGAGTGCTGACACCGATAAATTCTCAAAACTGAACAGTTCCAAGTTGTTAAATTATGTGCGTCCATGAAATAAAATGATTAGACGAGCTTCAGTGAGGATTCAATTTGACATACTGAACACAAATTGGTGTTCGTTTTTATGTTTTTTTATGTTTTTTTGTCGGTTCTCCACATGTCGAACAGCTACAGCTATCAACTCCAAACTTCTTTTTGTCATGGTTCCTCATCTACCTTAGATCAGTATAGTTTTGTGGCATTATCGGGTGGTAACTTTTATTCTTATGAATTTCAGAAATTTCAAAAATACTCTTCAGAATAACACTGCGGAAAAATAAAGAAAATGTTTTCATTTAAGAAAAAAATGAAATTTTTGTGTTAAGTTATATTACATTTTGATACACATTTCTGGAAATTCTCAGCTTGATCGGGTCATTCATTTTGAAGATGAACATAAAATGTGCTAGATTGTTACCATTCGGAGCAGTTTTCACCCATTTATTACTTAAATGTCACCCAATTGGCAAATGTAGGCAAAAGTTTGGCAAAAAAGTCGACATACTATTACTATTCGCTCGTCTGACAACGGATATATGGCGTTTTCCTGGTATTGATCAATCGAACATTCGACTTCCGAGCCTGTTGGGAGCAAACAGAGAAGCATCAACAGAGGAAGATACATCCAAGTCCCATGGACGTCTCCGCTTCGCTCATCCAACAACTAAGTCACATATATTTTTTCTGTTAGCGATCTTGGTGCTCCAGATATCACTACAATGCTCCTCGAAGAAGTTTGCTTTTCCACTGATTCATTCTCCCATGCTGCATTATCTTTGTTGATTGAAAGATCGCTTGCTTCACATCTATACATATGTGAAGATTCAGTTCAAAAGCTCTGAAGTTTTCAATTGCGTCATGTCATTTTTTAAAAACTGTCCCTCTCTTTTGTACATTCATGTGACCCATCACAGTAAAATATCATTTCCATTATTCATTCTCATATTTTTCTCTATATCGGATCATATTCGTTAGTCAAAATATCAGACGCATCATATCTATGAGTATGTACAGTTTGACTTCGAAATAATCCAGAATTTCGAATTGTGTTGTCATTTTTTTCGTTCTGCAAGGGATCTCTTGTCTTAGTATGTATCGCACGCTCATCCAATAACGAACCACGTTATTGTGTTTTCCCAGTATCATTCAGTATATCCTTAGTATATACAGTGGTGATCAAAACGCAATAAAGATGCACCCATACCACGTAGTCTCTGTCAGACCGGAAGGCATTATATTTTAGTCATTTTTTAAGACTCACATGAACTTCAATGTCGAGTATTGTTAGCTTGCAGACCCCACCAACAGCTAGGTTATTTGGGGTCAGAAATGGTGGTCAGAAAAATTCATATTGAATTCGTGATTGGAGCTCACGCCCAAACTGATTTCAGTTTATGAAGCACTGACTCAGCCGAATGAGTCACGGTGGTCGGCAGAAGCTACGAGTAGCTATCTAGCACCAGGTGAAGTTTGAATCAAATTTCATAATCCATCAGATCCATATGAGTGAATACACAACATTGGTCCAGATACTATCTCATTTCAACAGTCAGAGTTAAATTATTTATCAGAACAATATTTCGACTCGACCATTGGTCAATATGAATGATGAGAATATAAACATCCAGTTACGTTCTTCTCGACTGAATCATCAAGGTCTAGTCTCACGAATCGATAGTTAGTGGATCAAGCAACACTTAGCGAATTGAATTATCATCACCCTTGGTTACGTATTTTATTTTTGTATCTTGAATATTATGATATTGTATATCGTATATATCTTGAATATCGTATGGTTGGCAGAAGAGTAATGTTTATCAACATTTTTGAGACCAGCTCTGAAGATTGGAGAGCAATAAAGAAGAAAGTGAAGTAAAATAATAGTAATGCCAGGATTTGTGGAGTAATGGAACGATGGATGGAAGGACACTTCAATATTGTTGATACATTCCATATCGATGTGTTTTATTTGAATAAAAGTGTCGATATGGGCATTCTTCAAATTGTACAAACATTGGTATTACTACATGAAATATTTATGGATAATTCACCTCAATTGACAGAGTAATTATTTCGTTATTTATTTCCTCATTAAAAGAAATTTGTTGCCATGGCAACTAGGAAAACGCGGGATGCGCGTTGTTAGACGAGCTTAGGGGTATAGAAATCTAGAATGAAAAATAATTTGTCAACCCAATCTACATCTACAGACCTTGGATCACTCCAAACGTTCAAAAACCTTACGAGAATCAGTTATGTCACTGCCTTCCTCTTCATTCATCTCAATCGTTTCGAATTAATTGTTGACACTTGTTGCTATAGATTAAATTGGTTCCCGTAATAGCCTAAATTGATGGGAAAATGCTTTATAAATGCGTTTTCTTCGTTATTTCTCATACGATTGATGCGAAAAATCTCTCAAAATGTGCTTAATAGTTTCCTTTATATTCGTCGAAAATTTGAGAGGTCTTGAAAAATTTTGATTTTTCAAGTATTTTCCTCCGGGTTATTCTAATGGGGATTTTTGAAATTTCTAAAATTCATAAAAAAAAAAGTTACCACCCGATAATGCCACAAAACTATACAGATCTAAGTTAGATGAGGAACCATGACGAAAAAAAGTTTGAAGTTGATAGCTCTAGCCGTTTGACCTGTGGAGAACCGACAAAAAAACATAAAAAAAAAAAAAAAAAAAAAAAAAAAAAAAAAACATAAAAACGAACACCAATTTTTTTCAGTATGTCAAATTGAATCCTCGCTAAAGCTCGTCTAATAATTTGTCAAGTAGGTAAATAATTTTGTATAACAATTAAGACATAATATTCAACAGCAGTTGAAACTGCAGACGATGACACAAACCGATTGCAAATGGAGAAACAGTAAATCGCGATATAAAAGCTCAGACAGTTTTTACAACATTATCAGACGAGCTTCCAGTTGACAATGAAGATTGCTGTACTAGTTGTGCTGAGTTGCGTGCTCATACAGGCCGCATACGGTGAGTGAGAGAAAACATCATATCAATTCAATTCAATTCAATTTCAATTTATTCCAGATATAAATTACATGTAATGTACAATGTAAATTATTTGTATGTAAATTATTATATCATGATATAAATTATGTAATAATTAATATATGAATTATTATAATGTGAATGACATGTAAATTAAACGTCACTACATTTCACTACATTTTCAACTGAAAATCTATAATTTTGTTATCAAATTCTATGAATATAACTGTCATTAGGTGAGCACCACTTGAAACTATTGCAATATATTCTAGTTGTTAGTTATTAGTATGTCCTCTAGTTTATCTGCATTTTTCTATGTGATATGCTATATTCTAGTTTTTTAGTTCAATGTTTAGTATATAGTTATTAGATATCAAAGTATTTTACATATCATGTCTGAGTATCTGTCTATGTAAAAGCGGTTAAGTGTAAGAGAAGCCATTGGCTTAACTTCGCCGGATTAATAAAGACCTTTTATTATTATTATTATTATTATTATTATTATTATTATTATTATGAGTTAGACCTATGGCTACCAACTGGACAACTAGTGTTATTGCTCATCCTTAATCTATTTTGTAGTGGGAAATATGTGCCTCGAGAACTTTGAGCATGTGGTTTCATAACAGAAAAAATTGACGATTCAATTAGGAAAGCGGTTCAATTAATATTTTAAGAAATTATCTGAACAATTTTCAATATTTTTTTGTGTGATAATTAATCACCTCTCTTCGATATTTCTATTTCTTGTGAAAACCTCGAATATTTCAAGTTTCATTCATTTTCCTCAGTTATATTCTCAATTTTCATCATCAGTCTGATTTTCTGAGCATAGCCTTCTGTTATTATTCATTCTAATTTTAAATTTCTTACTTACTTCATCCACTCATTGATTTAACTATATTCAATTCATCAACAATTGTATTTTATATTGATTATCGTCCTGTAAACCTTCTGATAAGCCAGGGATCAATGTGCGTCATTCGTGTAATGGTGTTGGAAGCTAGAATATCGGAACAGAATTAATGAATTGATATCAATTTTCAATTTCCATCTGTTATTCTGCCCAGAAGAAGTGAAAGAGTTATCAGTTCATATTGATCGATAACATTGCTATATCTCAATATAGTCTCCCATCATATAGCGAAGTAATGGGATGATTTAACATCAAGCTCACAATATTCAGAATATGTATTTTATTCAATATATGATTTCATGAATTATGTTTCGTACTAATTCTCTATTCCTTATTTTCCGAATACAAAACCGAGTGTGATCAGTTATAGATGGTGATGGGCAGCGAAACTTTCAATTTTGAAAGTTTCGTACATTTCCGAAAGTTTTGGAAACTTTTCACGGCATATCATAAATTTCCGAAATTTTTGAAACTTTTGAATGAAATGCCTAACTTTCTTTGGTGGACTGAGCAGATGCCACTCTATCACTTGTTTCTGTTTTACCAATGATACCATTAACTACCTGTTTGAGATTGAGTAATTTTTTCAATATTCAGAGGGTAGGTCATTTTTGTCTTCCTTGACCTAAAAACCATTCACACCAGATCAAACAAATATGGTGAAGAAGAAAGGAGAAATATGGAAATACTGCGAATATATGGGCACGGGCCCGGTAATAAAACAAGTGGAATGTGAATTCCGCAAATTGAAATTTTGTTTGAATGCAACAAGGATGCAACAGCATACATTTAAATATATACAAATACAAATCCCGTCTTTTTCCAGTAAATTTCAAAAATTTCGGTAAATTTCATAAGTTTCACGAAACTTTCAACGAAAGTTTCATCAAACATAACTTTCTAGAATTTTCCCATCACAAGTTATAACTGACAGGAATTTATATTGTTACTTGAGTCCATCCACATCCAACTTGACGTAGCTCAAAAAACAAACAGTGGAAATGTTAATCGTAGGTTCACACCAATGCACTCTCTTTCAAGATTCCATGTTTTAGCAGTAGGGCATTCGATTTTCAAAACTTTATAGCCCATTTCTACAACGCGTTTTTAATTTCAACGAATCAGATTTCATCCGAATTTTTCCTCTCAGACTCGTTCCATCGGAATCGAAATTATGTATTTGAATTCACACAGATGTGTAGTTTGGTTCGACAGAAATCAATCGAATTCACAATCCTGATCCAAAACTGAGAAGTAGCCTAGTTTTATCTTCATTCAGATTTCTGCCCATATTCGGATTGCCAATACGTCACAGAATAATGAAAACGATGAGATACAAAACAAATAATCACAGATAACCGAATACAAGAATTAAGAATTATGAAGAATAGAATAGGAAGAATGACATTTTGATATACTAGGAAAACGCCATATATGCGTTGTTAGACGAGCGGATAGTAATAGTAGGTCGACTATTTTTGCCAAACTTTTGCCTAAATTCGCCAATTGGGTGACATTCAAGTTAAAAATGGAAAAAAACTGCTTCAGAGTGGTACCAATTTAGCCTAATTTATGGTTCTTCTTCGAAATGGCTCACCCGATCGAGCTGAAACTTTTCAGAAATGTGTATAAAAATGTAAGCCACCTTCACGCAAAATTTCATTTTTTTTTTTTTTGTAAAAATATTTTCTTTTTTTTCCGCCTTGTTATTCTAACGGGTATTTTTGAAATTTCTAAACTTCTTAAAAAAAAAGTTAACATCCGATGATACCAAAAAACTTTACAGATCTGAGTTAGACAAGGAACCATGATGAATGAAAGTTCAAAGTTAATAGCTGTAGCCGTTTGACCTGTGGAGAACCGACAAAAAAACATGAAAAAAAAAACATAAAAACGAACACCAATTTTTTTCAGTATGTCAAATTGAATCCTCGCCAAAGCTCGTCTGAAAATTATAGTAATAATTGAAATCTGAATTAATTCAGCAGTTATGACGGCAGCTATGAGAAAATAGCAGCCGTTCCATTTCTGATCGGTTTATGAGCAAAGAATTTCATTGGCTCAGTCTCACCAATAAAGTGTTGTTACGATTAACCTAAACACATATATCGCCACTAAAGAAGTTGTGCATGTTTTTATTGGGTTTCTTAGAATGAGTCCATTCATTATTATATATTTTCAAATCATATTCAGAAATTACACTCCTCACATTTTGTAGAGATATAATGTTTTTCGAATATAGTATATTTCCACTCCAACCATTCCGAACTGATCAACATAGAACATAATAAACCTCAGATGTTATTTGGGTGCAGATAGAGGTTATAGAGAGACGATTCTACTCGAATAACCAAAAAGTAGATAATCCTCAGATTAACAAATGGAGAAAACTCAAAAGGAATTGAAATTCATATTGTTAAATAAGATATTGATTAAAAGAGAAGTGGTTTGTCAGAATATTCGAATCTGTGAGGGGTCGTTGTACACTCTTCTCGATATATTCACATTCATAACGATATTGAAACGATCGCAGCACCTATTCAACTGAACGAATTATACTGGAATTGCCTCAAAACATTCAGAACCGCATCCATAGGAATAATATTCATCCACAAATAGAAATTCGCTCCGAATCATACGTGTCATTCATATATATATATATATATATATATATATATATATATATATATATATATATATATATATATATATATATATGTATATATATATATGTATATATATATATGTATATATATATATATATATATATATATGTATATATATATATATATATATATATATATATATATATATATATATATATATATATATATGTGTATATATATATATATATATATATATATATATATATATATATATATAGATATATGTATATATATATATATATATATATATATATATATATATATATATATATATATATAGGGTATATATATATGTATATATATATATGTATATATATATATATATGTATATATATATATATATATATATATATATATATATTTATATATATATATATATATATATATATATATATATATATATATATATATATATATATATATATATATATATAACCAACTCTCGATCACTGTACGTAGATATCCATATTTGGAGTAAAAATGCAAAAATACACCCACCGCTCCAAATATATATATATATATATATATATATATATATATATATATATATATATATATATATATATATATATATATATGTTTCAAAATATCCCTAGAATCGATGTTCGAAGATGGATCATGATACCGGAATGCCAGCTCCATCATGGAGTGTTGAAACCGAATTCAATTCTTAGAGAAATATTCTGAAAATATTGAAACAAAATCATGAACTCCGATAATTATTCAGATTTATAATATTCTAGATTCGGAACATGAGTTACGTCCTGACGTTCCATCCTCACTAAAATGAGTTTTATTTCTGTTCATGTAGCTCATTGGCCGAAATGTGAGTACGGGTGTCACACCAGTCATCATAACCACCCCTGCAAGCACCCCCACCACCCCCACAAGCCTCACCACCCCCACCACCCTCCTCACGACTGCTGTTGCGTGCACAAGCCCCACTCACCATGCAAAGGCTACAAGTACAGCGAACACTGCAGAGAGCCGTGCGTAGGAAAGTGCAATCCACCCTGCAACTGGAACGAGTACTGCAAATGCAGAACTGTCTGGGTGAAGACCTGCAAGACCAAGTGCTGTAAACATCCAGAGTTCGTCAGGAAGTGCTGTTGTTGTTGTGTGTGTCGCCCGGGATTCATCAGGGACAAGGACGGCAACTGCATCTGGATCTGGAGGAGTGCTCATGGCAAAGGTGTCGATCACTGGGGACCATATGATGGAGATTATTATCACGATGAATTGTAAAGATTTCAATCGACACGGCACTACAGTAATTCAAAACTGTCATTTCTGATTTTTTTTTGTCTACGTTCTCTTGAAGTTCTCCAAAAGGTTTCATATCGATCATGAGTATGAATTCCAAGAGTTGATATTGAATCTCGATCTTTGAAAATGAAAAACACACTCATTCCCGAAATCGTCAGAAGTGTGAGGATGAATGTAACAGCCATCGTGCCCAAGTAATGGAGCATACTCTCTTTTACAATCATGACTGATTACGTCGTGGACGATTTGGATTCAGGAAGAAAAGGATTCTACTCCACTGTGGTGAGAACTCAATTCAGTAATATCACGATTGAGTCCTCAAGAACACACTCGAATTTGTCACCATAGAGAGTCATCAACGAGAATTTATCGAAGAAATCGATGGAATGTACATGAATGAATTCCGAATAAAAAACAAGTTCATTATGATCAAACAATATTTATTTCCGATTGCAATTCCATTGGTTCTCCAACCATCCCTTCATCCATCAACCAATCATATTCACCTCATTGTGAGTGGAATTATATTTGAGAGAAGTCACCCGATATGTCCACACGTTACTGAATCGGAGTCTAAAATTCTTTGTGATGATTTATAATGAAAATAATAATTTTTTCATTCTGAAAATTGTTCTTTCACAAAAGATATCGGTCACGTCAGGATACATCTGTACTTGTGTAACTTGCACTGAAAAATCTACATTTTTGACATTTTTACTTTTTTCACTTCTGATTCTGGATAGTCTCAAATTAGTTAGATGTGATATATATATATATATATATATATATATATATATATATATATATATATATATATATATATATATATATGTATATATATATATATATATATACATATTTATATATATATACATATTTATATATATATATATATATATATATATATATATATATATATATATATTATATATATATATATATATATATATATATATATATATATATATATATATATATATATATATATTCTTTTTCACATTCTTGCACTATTCAACAAAAATTACAATGATGTTTGTTGAGAACAGACAAAGCTTCTGACAATAAATTCCAGTTCCTTTCAACACCAAAATGCTGATTTCAGTCTCATTTTGTTTGTAAGACATCATAGAGTGAAATTTTGGAGGATATAGTACTGTGACTAATAGAAGTATTCTATTATAATTTTCACATGTTTGGTATTTTTTTCTTGTGATTTTTGAGCAAAAATTATTCAAGATGTTGAATAAAAAATCACTCATCACACATATTGCAATTATCCTTCATACTATCATGCTCTAGTAATCAAGGAATTCGAAATTAAAATCAGCCTTCAATCCCAATTTTGAGTATATGAATTATTGTCACAAGTTCATGAAAGCGTAGTAAATCAAACTTCTCATATAAACAGCCTTGTAGTTGTGGCTACTTCAAACAACATACAATTCACCATATATAGTTGAGCGGTAGCTCGACGAGAGTTAGGTCTGTGCGAAGACTCAGCTACACGTTCACACTGTTCACACGAAGTACTTCCAGGTGGTTTTGAGCATACTGTATCTTCGAAACTAATAAACTTACATGCCTCTCGTTTGTTCTAATGGAATGAGGCGCCGTACACGACAAGACATATCAAATCGAAGATATATCGAAAAAAATGTTTGGAAGTTATAGCACTGTGCAAAGACTATTCTTTTCGTTTTCTTCCCCTCCTCCTTCTCCTGCTCCTCCTTCCGTCGTCACCCAAGAACTCGGCTACAGGCCAAACGAATCGTCCGATTTATCTGATTTTCCCAGGGATTATGTGAACTCATATGAAATTGTGTCTTTTGCATCTTTTAATCGGAAGTTGCTCCTTAAAACCGGAAGCAAGGTCATTCTACACTCATTTTTCAACTCTTTATCATTTTTGAAAATCATTCCACGATATATTTCAATGACATTCCGAAAATGTATTTGTATGAATATATTAGATAGATAGTGTGTGCGAGATTAGATATTTATCTTATTCAACCGGAAGAGATTTGCATATAACTTTCAGGAATGAAGAATACTGTCGCATCGACGAATTTTCCGATTTGTCTGATTATCTCAGATATCAATGGGTAACTTCACGTTCATTGCTCTATGATGTTACTATATAAGATATCGTTATCATACTTCTGTTTCAACCTCGATTGCTCCATCTTAGATTTGCAGCTTTGAAAATTCAATGGTTTTCAAATACGTGGTTCTGTTTCTGTTCAAAATCTCGTCCTGGAAAATCATCATTCCAAAATACCAGAGGGATGTCAATATGACAGTATATTCACTCTAGCTTCATTCTTACGTGAATACAGGTAAACACATTCCCCTGCGTGATTATTCATCCATCAATTCATTTGTTTATTCATTCATGATTCTCAGTGCAACATTTTGAATGTTTATGAATCAAACATTCGAGGTTATCAACCAGGTTATACAGTGATAACAAAATTCGTGAAAGCCATAACACAGTAAAATATATAGTTTCAACATTTGAACAATTCAAACAATTTTTATTCCTGAAAGTTCGATGAACTAATTGCAATGCGACATTTATCTGAAGAGAACCAATCCAGCTGACCACTCATAAAGCGATGTGTCGAGTAATTAGCGAGGTGGGCAAAGTACAAGAGACAAGCGGAAATTGCATAGAGGAAGTGTACGGGTGAGTGAACTTCCAACACCGTGCAACAATAGACGAGCCATTTCATTCAATTGTATTTCGATTCAATCTCATAGAAATGAATATGAGGATTCATTAAATTGAACATGATACAAGTGAATAAAATATCGATTCAATTCTATATTCAATGTTTGAGAGCCACTCAGTGAGTAACCAATTCGTGAAAGTTCCTCAAACGAGCAGTTTATATCAATATGGGTATCATTGACATCTTATGACCAACTCTGTAGGCCTACTCATCTAACGGTAAGGAACTTCCAACTAATAACACATGCAGTTGATTAGTTACGGAATAAGCTGGTTATACTGAGACATGTAGCCAAGTGATTAGTTCACTGAACCGTCATGCAGGACACCGGATTACGATCCCACCAAATCAATCATCCCGAGAAGGGTGTTCTGTGATTGTCCTTCATGTCGTTCAGGTCAATACTGTGATGGTTCCCGAACAATTGGCCACGACCGACTTCTCACTATACAGAAAAATATAATGAAATAACCTTTCATCTCATCATCTCATATATCATTCACCGACGCCAATAGATCTTAGTACTCATGCAGTACGTCGTCGAACCCAATATGAATGGGAAATTAATTAATTTCACAATCTATTAAGATGTATACGAATGATGAACATTGGAATTGACAATATGGAAATATGATGATTAAGTATGATACTACAGTAATAATCATTTTCACCAGTTATGACTTCCGTTACGTTAACACAGCAACCGGAGAAGTTGAAGTCAAACGAAGTGATACTTAATTTGTGATTGGAAAACACAATTTGAGAAACATTATTGTTCACTCATCACTTAAATGTGTGGAATCACTCGGAATGCATACAAATTTCGGATGGAAGCGGTTTCGAAAGTTGATTCTGAGATCCGAGCGAGACGACACGGCTTTCAAACGAAGCCTCATTCAATATCAAATCCTCTCCACTCTACGGTTGAATATTTCAATACTCAACTTTAATGTACTTGTATCGTTGATTTATCTCACATCATTGCTTATCTGATTGTTTAACAACGTTCATCAATTTTTAATATCGAATGATTTTTTTTTTTTTTCATTGTCACAAATTGAATTATACAATAAAGTATTACAGTTTGAACTCTCGTCCACTAAGCCATAAATGGCTTATCTGTGGTTTAAACGATGAAAAATAAAACACTAAAATACACTGTGATTTACTATGCTAATATTTAATAAACTCATATTAAAACATAATTCATTTCGATAGGTTAAATGATAATGAGCATGAAAATGAAAATAAGGGAACCAATGGAAAACTAATTATAGAATTTCCATATTGGATCAACATATGCTGTTATTGACCCTTACAAAAATTAAAATTAATGACAAAAAATATGCGGTACCATAAGTAATTAACGTAGACACTAAATTATGTGAAATTAACTGAATTTATGATGAAAGCTTTGATTTCTTCTCTAATTTGAGCATATATATTCATTTTTTTCAACTCAACAGGTATGTCATTGAATATTGAAAAATTCATCATTATAAAAGCCAAGTGTTTTATTCAGGTAAATTGGTGAAACTGCTGATACTTGAGTGACAAGAATTATTGATGAGTTTGTGAGTATTCATTTAGTATCCGCAGAATATTTGATCGTAAACTGCACACGTCAGTGCAATAATGCAACTGCAATTGAAATGAATGAGATGCAGTATAAAGACACTGACAGTTTGCACATCATTGTTAGTCGGACATCGAGTCGGTAATGAAGATCGCTGTAGTGCTGGTGTTGGGCACTGCGCTCATAGCGGCTGTCAATGGTAGCTATAAAACATCATCAAAATTATATAATAATTCAATATAGAAACAGAAGCAGAAATTTAAAAAGTGTTCTTAAATCCAGTTTCATCTGATCGATGAATAAGCGTAGCGAAAAATTAAATTTCACACAGCGAGAAAAATTGAGCTTAATTTTTATTTCGTTCATTTGTGTACTTTTGTTGTGTGTGACGTTACACGTTAGGCCAACTGATCGAGTGGTTCAAAATTATTCCTGTCCATCAGTGTCATACTAGAACAGGCCCAAGTTAGACGTTTCTTGGAACAAAATCTGTTTCACGGTTATTTCGGAAAAGAAATCGTAAAATTTGGTTAATTCTCACAATAAATGACACTGAATATATTTTTTCAACTCTTAATCCGTTCTATATGGCATTCTCACAGAATGTTAATATTGGTCTAATACATATTTCCATCACTTTAATAAAAAATAACTGAGTTGATTTGTTTTTTGAAATAGATTATTATCTCGGACACAATTGGGATATTGAGATTGTATTTGTGTCGGTTGGAATCCACAGGGGGTATATTGCCGTGTCATACAAGATGGATATTTGATGACGATGGTCGGGGTGGATGGGTGATGATGGCTTGATAATCGTAAAATCAAAGTGTGTTCATAAATTTCCGGTGCATTCTATATATGCCACAAAATAATGCCACAAAACTTTACAGATCTGAGTTAGATGAGTAACCATAACGAACAATTTTGAAGTTGATAGCTGGTAGCCGTTTGACCTGTAGAGAACCGACAAAAAAACATGAAAAAAACAACATATAAACGAGCACCAATATTTTTCAGTATGTCAAATTGAATCCTCGCTAAAGCTCGTCTAATAATTCAGTCAGCCAAAAGAATGATGATCATCATTTTCGGGAGCTTCTTTCTCCTCAATCATCAGATATTTCATTATTTGATATACCATTGTCCATGAATTATGTATTTCAGAGATTTCAAATTGTTCTGCTTTGATAACTGAACTTGATATATAGTGTAGAGTAAACAATTCTCTTGATTCAAAACGTGGAAATGAAGTGAGAAGTGTCTGAATAATTAGTTGAAAAACTTGGTGTCTGTGGCAATTTCACGTTCAAAAATATAATTCTGATTCCATGATAGGTTGATATGAGAATTTCTAAGCAAATTCGTTCATTTTCATGAACCCATATCGAAACGCCACTGTATCTTTCTAAACGCTGAACATTTCATCAACTTTGTTGATCATTCATCACTGGACAATGAAGACGTCAACGATCTCCTGCTTTCGACCGTTATTATTTCTTGATCAACACATGTTGACAACAAATTGTTTGGAACGACCAGTCCTCCCAAGAGTAGGCCTATGATCTCAGAAGTGAACTTTTCTGTAGACTATACAGTTATCACAGGCCCCTAGCATAATTTTGATTCAATATTCATGTGGGTACTTCAGACCAATTGAGAGTACGAAGAATGCAAAATAATCTAGGAGAAAAATCCCCAAAACAATTCGCTATCACCAATAAACTATGACAAATAGAGATTGCGGTTCTTCAATGTATTTGTTCTGAGATATTTCTGATCCATGTTGCATTTCTCATCTCATAGGTACATCGCCCGATAGGCCACCACGATGCGGCGAGAACGAGGAGTATGACTCATGCGGCACCGCCTGCCCTTTGACCTGCGACAACTACGAAGACCCGCCGACGAGCTGTACTGATAACTGCGTCATCGGCTGCCGCTGCAAAGAAGGCTTCGTGCTTAACGACCTGAGGAAGTGCGTCAAACCGGAACACTGTCGACCACAATGCGGCAAGAATGAAGAGTATGACAAATGCGGTACTGCTTGCCCTTTGACTTGCGACAACTACAAGAATCCGCCTAAAAGCTGCACTTATAACTGCGTCATCGGCTGCCGCTGCAGACGTGGCTTCGTGCTTAATGACCGGAAACAGTGCGTCAAACCGAGAGACTGTCGACCACAATGCGGCAAGAACGAGGTGTATGACAAATGCGGTACGGCTTGCCCACTGACCTGTAAGAATTACAATAATCCTCCGACGGGCTGTACCAAAAACTGCGTCATCGGCTGCCGCTGCAGACGTGGCTTCGTGCTCAATGACCGGAAACAGTGCGTCAGACCGGAAGAATGTCAACCACAATGCGGCAAGAACGAGGTGTATGACAAATGCGGTACTGCTTGCCCACTAACCTGTAAGAATTACAATAATCCTCCGAAGGGCTGTACCAAGAACTGCGTCATCGGCTGCCGCTGCAGACACGGCTTCGTGCTCAATGACCGGAAACAGTGCGTCAGACCGGAAGAATGTCAACCACAATGCGGCAAGAATGAGGTGTTTGACAAATGCGGTACTGCTTGCCCACTAACCTGTAAGAATCACAAGAATCCTCCGAAGGGCTGTACCAGGAACTGCGTCATCGGCTGCCGCTGCAGACAAGGCTTCGTGCTCAATGACCGGAAACAGTGCGTCAGACCGGAAGATTGTCAACCACAATGCGGCAAGAACGAGGTGTATGACAAATGCGGTACGGCTTGCCCACTAACCTGTAAGAATTACAAGAATCCTCCGAAGGGCTGTACCAGGAACTGCGTCATCGGCTGCCGCTGCAGACAAGGCTTCGTGCTCAATGACCGGAAACAGTGCGTCAGACCGGAAGAATGTCAACCACAATGCGGCAAGAACGAGAGGTACAACCGATGCGGTACTGTCTGCCCACTAACCTGTGAGAACTATAAAAATGCGCCACTGCCTTGTACTAAGAACTGCCGCAGCGGGTGTGAATGCAAGCCCGGGTATGTAAGAGACGCACGAGGAAGATGTATTAAACCGGAACAGTGCCCCTCTTGCCCCAGAAACGAGAAGTTCAACAGATGCGGTACTGCCTGCCCTTTGACCTGCGCGAACCACAAGAATCCTCCGAAGATTTGTACCAAGAACTGCGTCACTGGATGTCAATGCAAGGCCGGATACGTGAGAAGCGCACAAGGAAGATGCGTTAGACCGCATCACTGTCCGCCGTGCGGCAAGAACCAAGTGTATGAATGCCGTCGGATCTTTTCGAGGAATTGTCGATTGCATGGTCACTCTTCGCCGAGATGCAGGAGGAGATGTCGCTATGGCTGCTACTGTAAACCGGGATACGTCAGGAACAAGAAGAAGGTCTGCGTGCGCAAGAGGAAGACACTTCATGATGGTGATGATGATGGCGATGGTGATGATCACTTGAGTGTATTCGGTGATGACTCAGATGAAGATGAGGATTTCTTTGATGAAGACTGGGATGAAGAAGATGGAGATTGTAATGAAGAAGATGAAGATTTGGATGATGATAGTGATGTAGATGATGATCACAGTCATGGACATTGATAATTATATATTCATGTAAAAGACAATGATAGAATCCGTTTTTTGATTCCTGCTATCCGTTTATAAAATATGCAGACACATTCTGTTCCATATGAACATGGACTTCGTGTATGAATTCACAAGTATGTTTGGTTCAAACGTTGAGTTGAAATTTCATGAAATTGTATTACGTAACAGTCAAGTAACTCATGTGAAAGGACACATTGAGTTTGGTATACTAGGCCTGATAAAAATGTGTGATATATCAATCATTGTAGAGATGGAACGATAACTGGAATAATTGATGTATGAACTAATTGTTAATGTAATCCACTGGAGTGTGAAGAGATGACGATTGAATAAAAATGACCCATCGTTTTGGATTAAATGAGATATCCAGATAGGCCCACATTTCTTAGATCTCCAACCGATTTCTCTGATAGCTCAGCAAACCACAATTGTGCAAGACTGTTAACAATTATGAGCAGCAATCGAACAATAAGCAGTGAGCAATAAGCAACAATAAGCAATAACAATGAGAAAACAATAACTATTCATTGTTTGGAGAATTATTCAATCATTTGATTGATTATTGATCAATATCAATCAATCCTCATGATGATGAATACAAGGAATAGGCCTACATTATTATCATTATTAGTATCATTATTATATTCATATTAGGATTGAATATATTATTTTAATATCATCAAACGAGCTATAGCAAGGATTCAATTTGACATAATAAAAAAAATTGGTGTTCGTTTTTAATAATTTTTTTTTCATGTTTTTTTGTCGGTTCTCCACAGGTCAAATGACTACAGCTGTCAACTTCAAACTCTTTTTGTTGTGGTTTCTCATCTAACTTAGATTCGTGAAGTTTTGTGGCATTATCGGGTGGTACCTTTTATTTTTATGAATTTTAGAAATTTCAAAAATACTCATTAGAATAACACGACGAAAAAAATTGAATTTTCATTTTCAAAAACGTTGAAATTCTGTGTGAAGTTGAATCACATTCTAATACACATTTCTGGGAATTCTCAGTTCGATCGGGTCACCCATTTTGAAGAAAACACATAAAATGTGCCAAATTGGTACCACATCGAAGCAGTTTTTACCCATTTATAACTCAAATATCACCCAATTGGCGAATGTAGGGAAAAGTTTGTCAAAAAATCGAAATACTATTACTATCCGCTCGTCTAACAACGCATATATGGCGTTTTCCTGGTTAAATTTGCACTATTATCATCATTATTATCATTCCGTTAGTATTGAATACGTCAACCTTGAATTGAATGATGATCGAACCGATGTCGAATAAATTTTAAATGATTAAATTGGTTGACTTAATTTCACCGTACTCGAAAAAAAAAAAATGTTTTTTCTCGCGCTCCACAGCTGTTGAACGAAAGAAACTTGGCATACATAAAAGTCCTCATCTCATCCGATCATTTATTGTTTCGAGGCGTAATCAGTTACATCACTTCTGAGAGAACTTGTTCTAGCATTTTCTAAATCTCCATGAGAATAACCCGGAGGAGAAAATTCGTGGACATTTATTTGCCTCAAAAGAACCTAAAATCTCACAGAATATTAAAATGATTCGAAATGATATGATATGTGATGATATACACATTATTCTGAACATTCACTCTCAGAATCGGATCAGACGTTTATTTATATTTATATTTCTGCCCATATTCGGGTTGCCGATACGACACAGAATAATAAAAAACAACAATATATACAATATATGATAACAGATAACAAGATGAAAGAATGGGTAATGATAAACATTGGAATATGAAGAATGAAATTATGAGAGAAAATAATAATAATAATGAATAATAATAATTAAATCCAAATCAATTCAAACACAAACAAAATTACTGATAAAATAGAAAAAAATGAGAAAATATGTACCTACTCTAACTGATTGAATATAAATGATTCCTAAAATTGGACACTGAACCTTTTAAAGCGAAGAGTGTAATATTATATATGAAACTACTACTAAGGTTAAATCTCTTACATAAATGTACAAAAAATGATGAGATGGTGCCCCTCGCTCCGACCAAAAGTCCGATCATCTCAATATTGACAAGATTGTATTTTTGTTTAAAATAAGGGATCGTAGGCTCGTAGATGCAAAACTACAAAACGATGGCAGCAAGCAAAGATTCCTTCACAGCACACTTCAGCACAAAACTAGCGTGTTTCTGAAATATATGGAACAACATATATATTCCGAATGTAAATGAGGGGTATTGATATCGACTTAATCTCCCACATCAAAATCAGAATGACCAATGAACTATAGCAGCAATAATTTTTTTTTGCAGTACATTACATTTTTTTTTTCAATAACATCGAAACTTGATACAAAATCATTGTTCCCCAATTAAGGCTATGGATGAAAGATAGGATCGTTAGGACGGGGCACCACAAGGGCGATCTTACCACCCCATTTTGATTATTTAAAACTAATGGTAAAAGTACATTACAGCACGAATGTAGCAAATTTCGTGAATATCATGAAAAACAACATTGCAAATGTTAGGTCTGATATTTACTCATGGGAGTCCCAATTAAATTATTGTGGCCTGTGAAAGCAGTCTCCATATTTTTCTCAGAATTGCCAAATTGTCTTCAACTAAAAGTTGATGCAGAATCTAATGTTTTCCTCGTCACTTGAACAATTATCATCAATCATTCATCATTAATAACATTGAAACTTGATACAAAATCATTGATTTCCAATTGAGGTTATGGATGAAAGATAGAACGATCAGTGTTCCTCTCCTCAACGAATTTTACTGCCGGGTCGAATTTCAAATAATTTTAAAAATAATTAAAATAATCAAATCAAATAAATGAAAATGAATGATGAGATAATGAATGATGAATGAATGATAAATATGAATCAAGAATAATGAATGAAAATAAATGAATCAAATTTTGAAATAATTTTTAAATAATATATTGCATAATCATTTTTTAAGATTTGTCAGCAGTTAGCAGATTGAATCTCACCAAACATTCGTGAAACTAGCTTTAAGAAATGCGGAGTGAAACGAAGAGAATGTGTGGTGAGAAGAAGAGAATGCCAGAAATAGTAGAATAATGGAACGTTCGAAAATAGTTCACATCAATGATGCCCATCATTTTTTTTTCACAAATTTCAAATTCATTCCATTCCATATTCATTCTACAAGGAATATCAGTTTTGAGAAAAGCACAGTTTTCATTTTTCACATACTCACATTGGTACATACTTCACATCATAATCACACACACACCATTGTTATAGATAGATTGAAGCAGAGAAAAAAAAACGTGAATTTAAAATGTGTCGATGTTGTTTCCTCATCGATCCCACCAACAGCTGAGTTAAACGGGGGTACGAATGTGATGGTGATTAAGAGAATGAACGAGTGAAGAGATATACACAGAAACCAATGCCTTAGCGGGACTCGAACCAACGCCCAACGGTCACTTCTTCAGTTTCTGAAGCGGTGCCTCAGCTGACTGAACTGAGAGCGGCTCGATTTTGGTATTCTCCATTTTGAATCGTATACATCTTGGTCAAAGTACATTCATCATTCATGATTAACACCTCAATTAACATAACAATTATTTCGTCATTGAGATTGACCTCATTAAATGACATTTGTTGCCATGGCAATAATTTGTTGAGTAGGTAAATATTTCTCATAACATTTAAGGCATGATATTCAACAGAAGTTGAAACTGCTCACGTTAACACAAACCAATCGAAAATAGAAACAGGAAATCACGCTATAAAAGCTTCGACAGTTTTCACAATGTTATCAGTCAATATCTGGAGTCGACAATGAAGTTCGCTGTACTATTGGTGCTGTGCTGCCTACTCGTAGGGGTGGTGTACGGTGAGTGAGAGAAAACATAATTATATTCAGATCCATTTTGTGGTAGGATAAAAATGGCTCAAAAACTCTGAGCATGTGATTAAATAACAGAAAAAAGTGATGATTTGGTCAGGGAAGTATACTCATACAATGTTAGGAGCTGGATAGAATCAAAATAATCAATTTTTTGATCGAGAATCCTCAATTATAATATGTTATTCTAAAACTCTGCCAGTGAGGATAGGAGTATTAGCAGTTCATAGAGATCAATAAGGTAGCTATATCTCGATAGTATCCCATCATATAGCGAAGTAATGGGATGATTTGATAATTTCAAGCTCACAAAATTCAGATACACGTATTGTATGTCATATATGATATCGTCAACTATGTTCCGTATCCATACTTTTTTTCTTGTACTCCGAATCCGAAACTGAGTGTGATCAGTCAAAGATATAAAAATACGGCATTTATTGGAGTCCATTCACATCCAACCTAATGTGACTTCAATGGGAACAGTGAGAAATTTATCGTAGGCTTTCACTTGTCCTTCCTCGAAACTCTATGTATTAGTAGTAGGGCATTCCAAATTTGAAAACTAATAGTCAATTTCTAAAACGCGTTCTGTGTTTCAACGAATTGGTTTTCAATTCAATCAGTCATTTCAAACTCGTTCCATTGATATTGGAATGCTTCCTTCCTGTTTGAATGCACTCAATCGTGTTGTTGAGTTCAAGAGGATAAATCAAATCCAGAATTCGAAATCAGAAATATAAATCATGACAGTTACCATGAGAAAATATTACCCAACTCATTTTTGCTCAGTTTTCATGAACGAGAAATCTAATTGACTGGTGTTGAAAAATCATAATTTTATATTGATTATTGGCATAGCTATACATATTCCGTGAGATTCTTATCGTATTTCAAAGTAGTATATTGCGCAGTATATATATATATATATATATATATATATATATATATATATATATATATATATATATATATATTTATATATATATATATTTATATATATATATATATCGAATATATATAAATATGAATATATATGTATATATATATATATATATATATGTGTGTATATATATATATATATATATATATATATATATATATATATATATATATATATATATATATATATAACTTGACTGAAACTTGACTTGAATATATATATATATATATATATATATATATATATATATATATATATATATATATATATATATATATATATTCATATATATATATATATATGACCGTGAATTTGTTTTTATAATATTTTGACATATTTGGTATCTTTTTGAGTGAACATGAACCAATCACAGTCCTAGCCTCTTGGAGCTAGCTAGCACTAGAACGGGGTGTATTAGGTAAAGGTCTTTGTTTTATGGATTGAACTTCAGTTTGAATGAATCATCCTCATTGAAATAAAATGAATCATTCTCTAAATAAATATTGAATTTAAATTCAAATTAGATTGAATATTCGAATCTATTGAATATTGATGATGGTAAGATTGATGTCAATGATAATATTATTGCTATCAATATTGAATATTCGATTGTGTATTGGATTCCATATTCTCTAAACTAGTCAAACGCGAAATATGCGTTGTAAGATGAGCGAGATATCTGAATAAGGTATGAAAGTCCTTGAAATAGTTTTACCCTTGCTACTTTATCGACTTTGGTATTCTACACACCTTGATATCTGAATAAGCTTTAAAAGTCGTTAAAGAAGTTCTACTCTTGCCACTTCATTGACTCTGGTATTCTACACACCTTGACGCATATAAAAAAATACTTCATTGTTGGTCAACTCTTGAATCTAGAAAGCAGTGAATCTCGACAACTTAATTCTGTCATAATTTTTATGATATATTTTATGAATATTATCAGTCATTTTATTTTTTTTCTCCAAAACGACTGATCAGAATTTCTCAAAAAATCGTAATAATGTGTAAAATCCATGTATACACATTTAGAGAAAATTTCATCCCATTTGGGGAGATTTTATTTTTCAACATTTTCCGCCCAGCCAAATCTTATGGGGTTTTTAGAAACTTTGAGATGATGATTCTCAAAATGGGTCGGACCGATTCATCCCAAAAACTATACAGTTCTAAGTTGGATGAGTTTGCGTGTTCAAAAAAAGTTTCATGTTGATCAGTCAACCCTTGCGACCTGTGGAGTGCTTACAAACAAAAAAAAAAACAAAAAAAAAAAAAAAAAAAAAAAAAAAACACACAGACAAAGCCCTATAAGAGTGGGATGGAGACTTCGCCACGCTCATCAATTAGTTCATTCATTTATTTTAATCATGAAATTCATTTCTCTCGTCACGCAGGTTCTAGGCAGCAAGGTGGGCGCAAGCAGTCACTCAAGCATCGTCACAAGCCTCATCCTAAACCCCACTGTCCTCACCACCCCCACCACCCCCACCACCCTCACCACCCCCATCACCCCCACCACCCCCACCATCCCCCTCACGACTGTTGTTGCGTGCACAAGCCACACACGCCCTGCAAAGGCTACAAGTACAGCGAACACTGCAGAGAGCCGTGCGTAGGAAAGTGTAATCCACCCTGCAACTGGAACGAGTACTGCAAATGCAGAACTGTCTGGGTGAAGACCTGCAAGACCAAGTGCTGTAAACATCCAGAATTCGTCAGGAAGTGCTGTTGTTGTTGTGTGTGTCGCCCGGGATTCATCAGGGACAAGGACGGCAACTGCATCTGGATCTGGAGGAGTGCTCATGGCAAAGGTGTCGACCACTGGGGACCAGGCGGAGACGTCGACCACTGGGGACTAGGCGGTGACGTCGACTACTGGGGACAAGGTGATGGAGATTATTACCACGGTGAATTGTAAATATTCTCATTGACACGGCGGTAAAATAATTCAGGATTGTCTTTCTACACATTTATTTTCTTACATTCTCTGTATATCTTTCGAAAATATTTCATATATCAATTGGGAAATTCGATGATTTAGTATTCGAGGGCGATCTATTACATATTTGAATTTGTCCTCATGAAGAGAAATCAACGAGAAATTATGACCGACATCATTGAAATGTACATGTGTGGATACCGAATAAAAATATTAAGTTCTTCATGATCAAACGATATGTTTCACCAATTTCTATCGGATTAGTTTCCTAGCCATCCTTTCATCCCTCAACCAATCACATTCGCCTGAATGCAAAGAAAATCACCATTCAGAATGGTCTTATGATAAATTATGTTCACACCCCTCAGAATCAGAGTTTTTGATTTCTAGTTATGACACTGAAACATACTTGTATCCCACCCGTATTAATATACTTGTATACTTGAATAAACTTGTGAGCCTATCTCCAAATAACCTCATGATTGGTGAGATCCTTGGGAAAACAATGGACAATAACGTGTAAAAACTCGAGTTGTCGGTATTCTACCAGCAGTTACTGAATTGTCGTGATGGATTTGTCACCTAATAAGTCTGGCTGAACATTTGACGCTTTTGAAAGATGCATTTGAGTTTCTTATCGTAAACCTCGTTCTTGAGAATAACTAGGAAAACGCGGGATGCGCGTTGTTAGACGAGCTTAGGGGTATAGAAATCTAGAATGAAAAATAATTTGTCAACCCAATCTACATCTACAGACCTTGGATCACTCCAAACGTTCAAAAACCTTACGAGAATCAGTTATGTCACGGCCTTCCTCTTCATTCATTTCAATCGTTTTGAATTAATTAGTGACACTTGTTGCTATAGATTTAATTGGTTCCCGTAATATCCTAAATTGATGGGAAAATGCTTTATAAATGCGTTTTCTTCGTTATTTCTCATCCGATTGATGCGAAAAATCTCTCAAAATGTGCTCAATAGTTTCCTTTATATTCGGTGAAAATTTGAGAGGTCTTGAAAAATTTTGATTTTTCAAGTATTTTCCTCCGGGTTATTCTAATGAGGATTTTTGAAATTTCTAAAATTCATAAAAAAAAAAGTTACCACCCGATGATGGCACAAAACTATACAGATCTAAGTTAGATGAGGAACCATGACGAAAAAAAGTTTGAAGTTGATAGCTGTAGCCGTTTGACCTGTGGAGAACCGACAAAAAAACATAAAAAAAAAAAAAAAAAAAAAAAACATAAAAACGAACACCAATTTTTTTCAGTATCTCAAATTGAATCCTCGCTAAAGCTCGTCTAATGACGCTCCAACAATACGGTAAATGTACGAAAATAATAGGAATATTTGTCCCGGTTATGTTGGTAGGTAACCTACTTTTTATGTGGATAAGGATGAAATCAGAAATCTGTCAGATATCATTGCAAACATCCATCTCTGTTATCATTTCCATACATGCTCTCAACCATCTCCAAAGCAACCAGTTATAAGCAATAAGCAACAATGAGCAATAATAATGAGCGAACAATAACGTTTTCACTGTTTCGGAGAATCATTCAATAATTTGATTGAATATTGATCAATATTAATCATACATCATAATTGAATGGGTATAAGCAATACAACTTATCAATAGTCAATGCTCGAATGATGATGATCGTCGATCTAGATCGATAATCGATCAAGTCAAACATCATTTCCCAGTCTGCTCACAGCTTGACCAATTGAAAAATATAATGTGAATTAATGTAAAAATGTAACGGAGAAAAACAGAGGAAGTCTGACAAGAAAATGAGATCCAATCAAAAATTAAAAAAAAAACTCCAATATCATTCATGCATTGGATTTTGATGTATACTCAGTGAATTTATTCATTTCACATTTGGTGTGGAAGGCAAGGGGTGATCAAAATCAATGTTGGATAACTCATAAACGTTACTTGACCAAACCGATTTTTCAACAGTCCATTCCAGCACAGAACGATCACATCCAAACAGCATAATCGAAATATATATTTCCCCCCACGCCCCTAACATCGAATGTGGAATAACTGCAAAATGGTGGCAGTACGCAACGATTTCTTCACAGCACATTTCAGCACAAAACTAGCATATTTCCAAACTATATTGGAAAACATATATTTCAAATGTGTATTGGGGAGGTTTCATATCAATTCAGCCCTCAAACATCGACATCAGAATAAATGATGAACGATAGCAGCCATAATTGATTTTTTTTTGCAGCACATTACAGTTCACAAAACGAGGACATTTCGAAAATATCATGGAAAACAACATTTCAAATGTCTGGGCTGATCTCCACTGATGGAAGTATCGATTAAATTGTTGTTGCCCGTGGGAAAAGTCTTGATATTTTTCTCAGCATTGACAAATTGTCATCAACTCAAGAGTTGGTGCAAAAGCGGGTGTTTTCCATATCACTTGAACGATAATTAGTGTTCATTTCCTTGACGAATTTTACTGCTGATTCAAATAAATGAGGAAGAAAAAAATATGAGTATAAGAGTATGAGTCAAGTGTTCCTCATTCTGATATACTAGGCAAACGCGAAATATGCGTTGTAAGATGAGCGAGATATCCGAATGACAGTCCTACATTTACTTCTTTATCGACTCTGGTATTCTACACACTTTGTCCTGTATTCAATTGCTACTTCATCTTCTCTGGTATTCTACACACCTTGGCAAATATAGAGAGAACTTCATTGTTGGGCAAATATCGAATCTAGAAAGCAGTGAATCTTGGCAACCCAATGCTGCAATTAATCATTCCCATATATATTTGATGAATGATAACACATATTCAAATTTTTTTCTTCGAAACGAATGGTTCAAATTGCTCACAAAGTGATGATCATGTGCATCATTCATGTGTCAACATTTAGAGAAAATATTATTTTTTCCAGAGATATTTCATTCCATCAAATTTTCTTACCCAGCCAAATCTTATGGAGTTTTTAAAAATTTTGACATGATATCTTTTCAAATCTATCCAACCGATTCATTCCAAAAACTACACAGTTCTAAGTTGTCGAAGTTTGCCTGTAGAAAAAAAAGTTTGATGTTGATCAGTCAAACCATGTGACCTGTGCAGTGCTAAAAGAAAAAAAAACACAAACAAAGCTGTATAAGAGTGGGATGGAGTCATCGCTACGCTCATCCAAATACATTGCATAGTCATTTTTGTGGATTTGTCAGCAGTTAGCAGATCAATTCTTAGCCAACATTCGTGAAACTATCTTCCAGAAACGAAGAGTGGACCGGCACAGTAGCTGAGTGGTTAGCTCACTTGCTTCGTGTGATCCGGGAGGTGAAGGGACATATCGGACCCGGTTCGATCCCCGCTACCGTCCATCTTCACAGGGGTTTTTCGTGGTTTCCCTCTGTAGTCTAGGCTAATGCCGGGATGGTTCCCACAATATAGGCCACGACCGATTCCTTCCCACTATCCTTCCCTCTACCCATAAAAACCTTCATCTCATCATCCCATCATCCCATCATCTCATTAATCATTCATCCGACGCCAATAGATCTTAGTAATCATTACAGTGCGTCATTAAAACCCAATACAAAAAAAAAACGCAGAGTAGAGACAAGAGGATGTGAGGTGAGAAGATAAGATTGCCTGAATCAGTGGAATAATGGAACGATGGATAATAGTTCACGCCAATGAAGTTCATCCATTCCATGAAGATGTTTTCTCCGACAAATGTGTCGATGTTGATGCTCATCGTCCCTACTAACAGCCAAGTTATACGGGGGTACGAATAGGATGGTGATTATGAAAACTATGGAGTGATGATAAGTGAAAAGACTCACACAGAAACTCATGCCTTGGCGGGACTAGAACCCAAGCCCAACGGTGATTTCTTCAGTTTCTGAAGCGGTGCCTCAGCTGACTGAGCTGAGAGCGGCTCGATATTGGTATTCTCATATCGAATCGTATATATATATATTTAAACCTTCATTGGCCCCTGACTCCAAAGTGCACAGGATAACAATCAATATAAAAACATGAGAAAATATATTAGGAAAAAGTTATGTAACTGAATATTGAAATGACATGAAAATGGAATGAAAATTGAAGAAATTCATATCACTTTCATTATTTATGGATCAACTTCTCAATCAAGGCTATTCATCCATCCAAGAATGAGGATTTCTACTTCTGACTAATAACTGGATTTTGACCTAACTCATGCATGACCATTGAAGGGAATTGATATCAAAATGAGGAAAGTTTCAGAACTCTACAATCATTTTGATGGCATTCAAGTATCTTGCGAGCGATTCTTGTTATTTTGCTGGCAGACGGAAAAAATCAGGACAAAATATTTTGATATTTTTCTCATCATTTAAATATCAATTCCTTTCAATGGTCATGCATTAGTTAATTGAAAATTTAGTCATTTGTCAAGATTGGAAATTCTCATTTTCATATGGATGAATATTCTTAACAGAGCAATTATTTCGTCATTGAGATTGACCTCATTCGAATGATATTTGTTGGCATGGCAATAATTTGTTGAGTAGGTAAATATTCGTCATAACATATCAGGCATAATGTTCAACATACGTTAAAACTGCACACGATAACACAAACCAATCGAAAATAGGAACAGGGTGACATAAAAGCTCCGAATGTTTTCACAATATTATCAGTCGTATCTGAAGTCGACAATGAAGATCGCTGTACTAGTGGTGCTGTGCTGCGTACTCTTAGGGTTGGTGCACGGTGAGTGAGAGAAAACATAATTGGATGAGCGAAGCGAAGACTCAATTTCACTATACCGAAAAAAAAGTGCCCGTTTTTCTTTTTTTTTTTTTTTTGTTCGCGCTCCACAGGTCAGACAAAAATTCAAAATTAGTTGAAACTTGGCACACACATGAACCCCTATCTGACTTGATGTTGTATAGTTTTGAGGCGAGATCGGTCGAACCACTTCTGAGAAAACTCATTCCAAATTTTCAAAAATCTCACTAGAATAACCCAGAGGAAAACAAACGTGAAAATTATTTCATCTGAGAGGATTCAAATTCTCAGAGAATTTCAATCTGATAATGATACACATTATTCCGAACTTTCACTCAAATCAGATCAGCCGTTTCGATGTAAAAAAATATATAATTTTATTTGTGTTAATTATTCAAAGCTATTGAGATACCTATTAATTCAAAGCAACAAGTGTCACCACTTGATTGTAAACGATTAGAACAAAGCCTTCTTTATTATCATATAAATTATTAATGGAAAATAAGATGGCAGTGATGTGATGGTTTGGATCTCGAGGTGTATATATATATATATATATATATATATATATATATATATATATATATATATATATATATATATATATATATATATATATAATAACCAATCCAAATATTAGTTGATTTTATGTTCCAGCTCATCCATCAACGCGGAAACACATAACGCGTTTGCCTAGTAATATTCATATCCATTTTGTGGTAGGATGAATGTGCTTCAAAAACTTCGAGCATGTGGCTCAATAAGAGAGAAAAAGTTATAATTTGGTCAGGGAAGAAAAAATAACCTTTATTGGTCCCTGACCATATTATAAAACAGGATAGCAATCAGTATGAAAAATACATGGAATAATATAGAGAAATAGATTGAAAAAATGACATATTTTCATAGTTTAATTCTTAAACAGTGCTAGGAGCTGGACCAAACTGAAATAAAGATTCGCTTCGATGAATCCTCAATTTGTATCTGATATTCTGGTATTCTGTCAGTGATGGTAGAAGTGTTAACAGTTCATGATGATTGATACCGTATATCTCTATAGTCTCCCATCATATTGCAAAGTAGTGGGATGATTTGATAACATCAAGGTCACACATTTTAGAATCACGTATTTCATATACTAGGAAAACGCTATATACGCGTTGTTAGACGAGCGGAAAGTAATAGTATGTCGACTTCATTGCCAAACTTTCGCCTAAATTCGCCAATCGGGTAACATTTTGGTTATAAATGGGTAAAAATGGCTTCGAGTGGTAACAATTTAGCACATTTCATGATTTTTCTTCAAAATGGCTAACCCGATCAAGCTGATAATTTCAGAAATATGTATCAAGATGTTATTCAACTTCACACAGAATTTCAATTTTCTGTAAAATAAAAAATTTTCAATTTGTTTTCCGCCGTGTCATTCTAACGGGTGTTTTTGAAATTTCTAAAATTCCAAAAAAAAGGTGATATCCGATAATGCCACAAAACTATACAGATCTGAGTTAGATAGGGAACTATGATGAAAAAAAGTTTGAAATTGATAGATGTAGCCGTTTGACATGTGGAGAACCGACAAAAAAAACATGAAAAAAAACAACATAAAAACGAACACCAATTTTTTTCAGTATGTCAAATTGAATCATCGCTAAAGCTCGTCTAATGATTTCATATCGATTAATGACGTGGCCATATATATTCCGTGAGATTCTCATTATATTGCGAAGTGGTATAATGATTTGGTCACAATAACACATCTAGCAAAATTCAAAACCATTCATGATATTTTCCATATAAGCTCACGTAATACCATGAAGAATATTCCAAATTCTTTTTTTGTTTCTGTATCTGAAAATTCCCTTACCCACACCTACATTATTCCATCAAATGGAGGCTCCTCCCCTTGGAGAACTGCCAAGATGCTCAAGGTGACGAAAAGCTTATATTGCTTAGCTATATGGTAGATTAGGTGAAGAAAATGAGTGTGTTCTGAAAATTCATTCAAACTCAACGTAACATGACTCTAAAAGTAACAGTAACAAGTATCAGTACCAGTGATACTTGTTACATCGATGAACTTGAACCAGATCAGAACCTCATGTTTCAGCAGTGAGGTATTCCATTTTTGGCAGATCACAGCAAATTTCTACGAAGCGTTTCGGGCTGAAGCCAGTCGGAATTCATCAACATTTCAACTCTTGGACACTCGTCACTTCGGAATCGGAATGCTATTCGTTGGATCCACGCAATTATGTAGTTTGGTTCAATGGAAATTCATCGAATTCAGAATCTTGAACAGAAGCTGAAAATTTTGACAGTAAATATGAGAAAATGGCGGAGGCTCCATTTTTGATCCCTTTTCATGGAAGAAGAATCTAATTTTGCGCAGTCACCAGCAAATTTGTGATGAGATGAGCTTCGATACATTATTGCCACTTTTGCTGTCACGTGAGTTGTTACTGAGCTTTTGACAGTGAGATAATTGTCAATTGATAATTTTCGAAAAATTCAAAAACTACAATATTCACGTTCCATAGAGATATAATTTATTACTAGGCAAACGCGAAATATGCGTTGTAAGATGAGCGAGATATCTGAATAAGGTATAATAACCGTCCTACATTTGCTACTTTATCAACTCTGGTATTCTACACACCTTGACGAATATGAAGAATATTTCATGCTTGGGCAAATATCGAATCTAGGAAGCAGTGAATCTTGGCTCATTTCCATATATTTGATGTATAAAAACAGTTATTTGAATTTTTTTCTTCGAAACGACTGTTTCGAATTGCTTACAAAATGGTGGTTATGTGTATCATTTATGTTTGAACACTCGGAGAGAATTTTATTTTTTTCGGAGAGGTTTCATTTTTTCAAATTTTCTCACCCAGCCTAATCTTACGAGGTTTTTAAAAACTTTGACATGATATTTCTCAAAATCTAATCGACCGATTCATTCCAAAAACTTTACAGTTCTGAGTTGTAAAAGTTGGCCCGTAAAAAAAAAGTTTCATGTTGATCAGTCAAACCCTGCGACCTGTGCAGTGCCCACAAACAAACAAAAAAACAGAAAAAAACATGAGGCCAAAAAATTAGCACTATAAGAGTGAAATGGAATCTTCGCTTACGCTCATCTAACTAATACGATTTATTCGACATCAGAGCATTCCAAACTGATCAACTGCGAATAGCACAACTCTCGGATTCTATTTCTACGTGAATGGAGCTTGGAAACTCGCGATAATACTTATATAATGATGGAGTGGATATTCGATTCAGATACATATGTGGAAAAAACTTCGGAGGAGAAACAAATCTTATTGTCTGTGATACTCATTTCCGAGAAAAGTGACCCGTCGGAATTTTCGAATCTCTCAGCAGACGTTGTACACTCGTCATGATATACTCACGTTCAGGAACGATGGATGAACAATCGTAGCGTCTATTTGGTTCAACGAATCACACTGATACTTCATGAAAATGTTCGGAGGAGCATCTATCGAAAAAATATAGATACATTAGCATCAGATGACCTGTTGTCCATATATATATATATATATATATATATATATATATATATATATATATATATATATATGTTCATATAAATATATATATGTCGATATATATATATATATATATATATATATATATATATATATATAGATATATATATATATATATATATATCAACATATATATATATATATATATATATATATATATATATATATATATATATATATATATAAATATATATATAAATAAATATATATATATATATATATATATATATATATATATATATATATATATATATATATATCACAATTCGGAGTGATAACGGTTGGGACATGTTCTTCTCATTCTATGATAAATCCATGATATTTCCACATATGCTGTCATGAGGGTTCATTTGACATTATTCTATACAATCATTTTCTGCAGTTGTTGACGTGAAATAATTTCCATATTGCACTATGGCATTTTTATCAAGATCTCAGATTGCACTTTCGACGTTTCTCCCTCTCGGTGGTGAATTGTATGTGCATCTCAAGATGTCCGCGTCTGACTGTCGAGTGAACCATTCTAAGTTCTCTACTAATTACTCGAAAAACTGGTGATCATGACCTTGACGAAACTGTTGATATTCACTATACGTAGATATCTCCATTCCGACCACGAGAGAAAAAATACATCCACTGCTCTGAATATGGGCTCATGTCTGAAAATATCCCGAAAACTGATTGTTTGAGGATAAATCCATACAATTCCCAAGTACTTCCATTCTGAGAGGGGGATTCAATCCTATGGAGGAGGAGATCGAAACAGTCGACTGAAAACATCAACTCTGATGATCATCAAGATCTCAAGTTTTTCGGAATGAAAACTCGAATATTGTTCTTCAGTTTGAAAGAATCATCCTCAACGAAATAATACATTTCTCTCGTCACGCAGGTTCTAATGGTCAGCCGCCTGGTCCGCCGCCTGGTCCGCCTCGTCAGCCGGCTGGTCCGCTGCCTGGTCCGCCTGGTCCGCCTGGTCCGCCTGGTCCGTCTGGTTCAATGCCTCGTCTGGCTGTTCAGTTTAGTCCGCTTGGTGCATCTGGTTCGCTGCAAGGTCAGCTCTCCCTTTCTAGCCTCCATACGCTCAATCACCACCCTCACCACCCCCACCACCCCCACCATCCCCCTCACGACTGCTGTTGCGTGCACAAGCCCCACTCACCCTGCAAAGGCTATAAGTACAGCGAACACTGCAGAGAGCCGTGCGTAGGAAAGTGTAATCCACCCTGCAACTGGAACGAGTACTGCAAATGCAGAACTGTCTGGGTGAAGACCTGCAAGACCAAGTGCTGTAAACATCCAGAATTCGTCAGGAAGTGCTGTTGTTGTTGTGTGTGTCGCCCGGGATTCATCAGGGACAAGGACGGCAACTGCATCTGGATCTGGAGAAGTGCTCATGGCAAAGGTGTAGACCACTGGGGACCAGGCAAACATGTGGGCCACTGGGGACCAGGTGGAGACGTCGACCACTGGGGACTAGGCGGAGACGTCGACTACTGGGGACCAGGCAAACAAGTGAAGCACTGGGGACCAGGTGGAGACGTCGACTACTGGGGACCAGGCAAACAAGTGAAGCACTGGGGACTAGGCGGAGACGTCGACTACTGGGGACCAGGCAAACAAGTGGAGCACTGGGGACCAGGTGGAGACGTCAACTACTGGGGACCAGGCAAACAAGTGAAGCACTGGGGACCAGGCGGAGACGTCGACTGCTGGGGACCAGGCGGAGACGTCGACCACTGGGGACCAGATGATGGAGATTATTACCACGGTGAATTGTAAATATTCTCATTGACACGGCGGTAAAATAATTCAAGATTGACATTTTTGAATTTCCATTTCACGTTCTCGGAATATCTTCCAAAAAAGTTCCATATCTCAATCAGAAAATCTGATGATTGAAAATTCTAGTAAGGTCTATGACAGATTTGAATTCGTCTTCATGAAAGGAAATCATCGAGAAATTATAACTGAGATCATCAAAATGTACACGAATGAATTTTGAATGAATATAATAAGTTTTTCATGAACAAACGATATTTATTTCTTGATTTCTATTGGATTAATTTCCTCACCATCCTCTCATCCCTCAACTAATCACATCTGCCTCAATGTGAGTAAATCAATATCCAAAAGAGTTCTATAATATGTTTACACGTTAAAGAATTGGAGTTTTTGTTCTCTTTTGATGATACTGAAACATACTTATACCACTTGTATGAATATATTTGTATCCCCAAATAACCTCATCATTGATGGGATCCTTGGGAAAACAAAATATATCAACTTTTAAAAACTGAAGTAGATAGTATTCTACAAACAGTAACTAAATTATCGTGAGATATTCGTCACCTAGGCTCAATTAGGTTCTCTTAACATATGCGGATTTTACGCTTTCGAAAGATGCAGTTGAGTTCCTCATTGTAAACCTCGTCCTAAAAAATGATGACGCTCCAACAATACAGTAACTGTACGAAAATGAAAGGAATATTCGTATTGGTTATTTTGGTAGGACGACCTCCCTCTCACCTGGATAGGGATGTAATATCTGTCAGTTATAAGTAAAACACACAGGTTCAACATCTCAATCAAGTGGCAACATCATGAATAATGCTATACGACTAGGCAAACGCGTTATGTGTTGCCGCGTTGATGGATGAGCTAGAACAAATCAACTTATCTTTCGATTGGTTATTATATATATATATATATATACACTTTGAGATCCAAACCATTACATCAGGGCCATCTTAATTTCCATTAATAATTTATATGATAATAAAGAAGGCTCTGTTTCAATCGTTTACAATCAAGTGGTGACACTTGTTGCTTCGATTTAATAGGTATCTCAATAGCTTTGAATAATAAACACAAATAACATTAAATATTTCTTTACATAGAAACGGCTGATCCGATTTCAGTGAAAGTTTGGTATAATATGTATCATCATCAGATTAAAATTATCTGAGAATTTGAATCCTCTCAGATAAAATATTTTTCACAAATGTTTCCCTCTGGGTTATTCTAATGGGATTTTTGAAAACTTTGGAATGAGTTTTCTCAAAAGTGGTTCAACCGATCGCGCTCAAAACTATACAGCATCAAGTCAGATAGGGTTTCATGTGTGTGCCAAGTTTCAACTGATTTTGAATTCTCGTCTGACCTGTGGAGTGTGAACAAAAAAACAAGAAAACAAAAAAACAGAAAGAAACACCTTCGTTTTTTCAAGTACAGTGAAATTGAGTCTTTGCTACGCTCATCCAATAACTGCTGAGCTTCAACTATGACGTGTGGTCAAACTGGATCCACCCGATTCTATTCAGATTGAGTCCTTTTAATTCATCGATCATTCATTGGGTCAGGGCTTGTTGTCACTTAATTCAGGTGACTTTCCGAGATTTGAGGCAGCGACCAGCATGGGTTACCATGGTGATAACAGCTCCAACAGCTCCAAATCAAATAACAAGTTATAACAAATTTGCTTCAAAAGAATTTCTAGTAATGAACTGATTCTACTCTATCGATGAATTTATTGAATACAAATGTTTGTGATGTGTTGTGTGTTGTTATAATGTGTTCTTCTTTCAATGCCAGTTATTGACTGTATTCTTATTGGATTTTCCTTCATATTCTTATGAGCATTGACGATAGCTCATGATTCTTCAACATGTATCATGTGAATTCAAATGGCAATACAGATTACTACCACAAAACAGCCTGTTAGAGCTATCACAAGACCGGTAATTTCGATGGAGAGTTATTTCAGAGTTCGACTCTCAAATGTAAATCAATTGTGGCCTTGAATATCTAGCCTCGTGGTTGCCAGAATTATTTCTTATTGATGGAAGAATTGAATTTTGATACAAAAATCAGGATCATTGAGAAGTATATTCAAGTTATCCTAGTTATATTGTTATAGAAAAGTTGCTTTCATGTGTGGAATAAATATTCTATCCATACAAATAGAAGTTTCGGTAACTGAAAGATACGGAAATACATCATTCTTAATCCCTCCAATTATGAGCGATATGGAATTCATCAATTCATACATACAATTAAATATTGAAATATATGATATTCATATTATTCCAACTACAGTACTGAAATTGACGTACATTGTACTCCAACGATACGTCATGAATGATTCTATTCAGATCCCACACAAGTCATTTCGAGTGAGTTAATTATCAAACTAATCAGATCAAATATCTCATCGGCAATGATAATTGTTCGTTCATTGTATCTCGAGCCAACGACTACAGCAACAGCCCACGTGTCACGAGTCACTGGTATGATCGGAATGAAGCTGTAAATCAAATCATCTTCCAATGAATGATGAGTTACTGGATTCTTGTTGTTGTGAGAAACAATTACTGGATGATTCTAGTGTCAATCGAAATAGGCAAAAATATCTGTTTAGATGAGATACATTTGAGACCATGAAATATACTGACTTTTTACGCAGTGATATTACATCTCTGTCACAGATGATCGCTTTCATCAGACGCATATTTTGATCATTCACAGTCCAATCAATTTCTATATTGACGAGGAAAAAGTTCATTCCCACCGACACTTCTCTAACAGAATAACCGACTTTTTTCTCGAATATCCATATATATATATATATATATATATATATATATATATATATATATATATATATATATATATATATATATATATATATATTGTTTTTCAACGACGCACTATACTCATGGCTTACGATCTATTGGCGTCAGTGAATGATGAATAAGATGATGGAATGATGAGATGAAAGGTTATTTTATAAGGTGTTTTGGATGGTGGGAAGGAGTCGGTCGTGCCCTGTGTTCAAGGAACTATCCCACTGACACTTCTCTAACAGAATAACTGATATTTTTTCTCGAATATGTGATATTAGGAACTGAGCAATCCACATTCAAATACAATATCTCAAGACATTATACTCACTATCATTGGGATCATCATTCCAGTCATCATTTTTAGATGCGTCTCATATAAATCAATACACACTATCGGTTGATCATGAGAAACGAATGGTACTATCAATAAATACCGGTAGTCTTCACAATCCTAAGAAAATCATCACATTCTCTCCACAATCATCTCTTCAGTGTTTCTCATTCAACTTGAAATCCAATTCTAAAATATTTTTCTTTTTTTTCTCTTCATTGTTACTAATCAGCTTTCAGATTTCATCCACCCTAATTTCATAACTCAATTTCACTTTCGGAAATTTCAATTCGAAATTCTTAGTAAGCTGGACCTTCGTGGTCAGTCATCGTGAAGATGAACAGCCGTCATAAATGTATGATGTTCTCTCAGATAAGATATATCGTAGTCATACTTCTGTTTCAACCTCGATTTCTTCATCTTAGATTCGAAGCTTTGAAATTTTAATTGTTTTTAAATACGAGGTTCTTTTTTTTCAAATTTCCGTCCCAGAAAAATCATCATTTCAAAACACCAAATGGATTCCGGTATGACGATGTAATCGTCCCAGTTTTATTATTACGTGGATACAAGAGAGAGAGAGATAGAGAGATAGATATAGAGAGAGAGAGAGAGAGAGAGAGAGGGAGAGAGAGAGAGAGAGAGAGAGAGAGAGAGAGAGAGAGAGAGAGAGAGGGAGAGAGAGAGAGAGAGAGAGAGAGGGAGAGAGAGAGAGAGGGAGAGAGAGAGAGAGAGAGGGAGAATGTTTTAATTCAGACGGCTGTCCGCAAAGCGGGAGTCCTAAAAGATACAGCATGTTTACAATCAGTACATGAATGTACAATGGTGAGCATCTCATGAGAATGTGGATGGTAAATAATATCGGAACAGAATCAAGAATGACATTATCAAAGTTATCAAAATAAATGTAACAGAACGATAGAAAAAAATACATAATGACTGTTATTCAGAAGAATATGAGTGATTCTGTTGAATCATAACTGAACATAACACTTTCCTCTGCGTGATTATTTATTCATTTATTCACTTATCTATTCATTCATGGCTTTTAAAACATCATTCTGAATGTTTATAAATTGAACATTTGAGGTCATGAACCGGGTCATTCAGTGATAACAAAATTTGTGGAAGTCATAGCTCAGTAAAATAGATAGTTTCAACATTTCAACAATTCAAACAATTTTTATTCCTGAAAGTTCGATGAAATACTTGCAATGCGACATTTATCTGAAGACAACCAATCCAGCTGACCACTCATGAAGCGATGTGTCGAGTGATTAGCGAGGTGGGCAAAGTACAAGAGACAAGCGGAAATTGCATAGAGGAAGTGTACGGGTGAGTGAACTTCCAGCATCGTGCAAGAATAGAGCGATTTCATTCAATTGTATTTTATTAAATTTCGTACATTTCAATTCTATAGAGAGAAATATAAGAATTCATCCTGATTGTACATGAGATAAGTGAATAAAATAGTGATTAAATGTTGAATTCAATTATTGTGAGCCACTCAGTTACCGATTCTCAGAAGTTTCTCAGACGAGCAGTTTATATCATTGTTATCTTTGACGAACTCTACACTCATTTGACAGTACGTAACTTTTGACTGATACTAGGCAAACGCGTTATGTGTTGCCGCGTTGATGGATGAGCTGGAACATATCGACTTATCCACGGATTGGTTATTATATATAATATATACACGATCCAAACCATTACTTCACTGCCATCTTATTTTCCGTTATTAATTTCTATGATAATGAGGAAGGCTTTTTTTTAATCGTTTACAATCAAGAAGTGACACCTGTGGATTGGATTTAATAGGTATCTTTATGGCTTTGAATGATTTATAAAAATTACATTATATATTTTTTTACATCAAAACTTCTGATCCGATTTGAGTGAAAGTTCGGAATAATGTGTATCATTATTATATTGAAATTCCCTGAGAATTTGAATTCTCTCGGGTGAAATATTTTTCCTGAATTTTTTTCTCTGGGTTGTTCTTATAAGATTTTTGAAAACTTTGAAATGAGTTTTCTCAGAAGTGGTTCAACCGATCTTGCCTAAAAACTCCACAGTATCGAATTAGATAATGATACTTGTGTGTGCCGAGTTTCAACTAATTTTGAATTTTCGTCTGACCTGTAGAGCGCGAAAAAAAAAGATACAAGTACTTTTTTTTCGGGTATGGTGAAATTGAGTCTTCGCTTCGCTCATCCAATAAGTGAGGTTGATTATTATTATTTGGTTATACTGAGACGTGTAGCCGAGGGGTTAGTACACTGAAGCGTCATTCGGGAGACCGGAGTACGATTCCCACCATGGTCGACCATCCTGAAAGCGGTTTCCTGTGGTCTTCCTCTGTCGTTCAGGTCAACACTGGGATGGTTTAGGCCACGCCCGAATTATCCTCACTATCCAGAAAGACTTCATAGAATAACCTCCCACATAATCATCTCACTATGCCATATATAAACCACCGACGCCAATAGTTCTTAGTCCTAATTACAGTACGTCGTTGAACCCAATATGAATGGAAAATGAATCAATCTCACAATCAATGTACATGCATATGAATGATTAGAATTAAAATCAATAATATAAAATTTCAATGAGTGAGTGTGATAGGCCTACTCTACTGCAGTAATAATCATTTTCACCAGTTATCACTTCCGCTATGTTACCACAGCAACCAGAGAAGTTGAAGTCAAACGAAGTAATATTGAATTTGTGATTGAAGAATCACAATCTATTGAAATTTGGGGAACATATTGTTGTCTACTCATCATGAAAATGTGTAGAATCACTCGGAATGCATATAAATTTCGGATGAGAGCAGTTTCGAAAGTCGTTTCTATTCAGGTGAATTGGTGAAACTGCTGATACTTGAGTGACAAGAATTATTGATGAGTTTGTGAGTATTCATTTAGTATCCGCAGAATATTTGATCGTAAATTGCACACGTAAGTGCAATACTGCAACTGCAATTATTATCTATGAGATGCGATATAAAGACACTGACAGTTTGCACATCATTGTTAGTTGGACATCGAGTCGGTAATGAAGATCGCTGTAGTGCTGGTGTTGGGCACTGCGCTCATAGCGGCTGTCAATGGTAGCTATAAAACATCATCAAAATTATATAATAAATCAATATAGAAACAGCACCATAAATGTAAAAAGTGTTCTTAAATCCAGTTTCATTTGATCGATAGATTAGCGTAATCATGTTAGCATATAATTGATATAGATTGGCGTATTTAGATCAGCGTATATATTATATTATAGCGAGAAAAATCGAGCTCAAATATCATTCCTTTCATTTGTTCTTTTCTGTATACTTTTGTGCGTGACGTATACGGGTGAGGTGAACTGAACGAGCGGCCCGGAATTATTTCCGTACATTAGTGTTATATCAGAATGGGTTAGACATTCTCACAAACAGAATACGTTCTACGGTTATTCAGGAGAAGAAATCGTGCAACTTTTGAAAATCCCCATGAGAAATAACACTGTACAGATTTCTTCAATTTCCAAACCTTCTATCCGGATGACATGACAATTTTCAGAAAATGTTGATATCGATATAAAACATATTATATTCATATCAATTTCATACAAATACATTGACTTGACTTGTTCTCTGTAATAGATTATCATATTGAACACATCTATAATATCGATATTGAAGTTGTGTCAATTAAAATATACGGGAACAGGGCTTTGTGAAACAAGATAAAAATGCCACGAAAAATTGAGTGAATGGACAACAATGAATTGATAATTGGAGAATCAAAGTGTGTTCATAACTTTCGAGTGCATTCTATTTCTATATGAAGATCTTGCTCATCTCACAACAAATATCCCAGGTTTTTCTGGATTAAAAATTCAAACTATTGATTATAGTAGTTTCTCACATCACTTTCTCCTTATTATTATATTATCCATGTTCGAATGATTTGTCGCAATAAATCAATGTAGAGATGTGAATATCAATATCTCAACCATTTCATACTAAATTACTCGAGAAATGGAACAAAACACACCAAACTAACAGTACGATTGGTGTATTATTCCATTTGATTTTTTTTCCATTGCTATCTATCAATCACTCGTGTATGCTCCCAATATAATGACTACATCTTCAGTTTTTTATTTTTTTTATTTTTCATTTGAGAATAACAGCTTTGGAACATAGGTATCTCCCCATTATTTTATTCAATCCTATTTTGTTTCAACATTTTTTCTATTCGATCAGTTCCCTTTTCATGTACCAATATATAATATTTTCAATCTATCTCTCTATATTTTTCTATGTATTTTTTTATACTGATTGCTATCCTGTTTTATAATTCAGTCAGGGACCAATAAGGATTATTTCTTCTATAAATATATACAGTGTTGAAGTATGTGTTCCTAATACCACGTCTCACTCTTCCGGTGGCGGGATATTCATTTCACTCAATATAAACAATTTACATGTTGTCGAACACGTCTGTGAGGAATGGACACATAGCATCTATCATATTGAATTTCACCTCAGCTATCAGGCCTACCGTATGTGATTTTATACATTTTATATTATTAACTGTCCATATGACTTTTGAAATTTCATAAATTATTGTTGTGTTATTTTTCATCTTTATTGGTTTGGAGATGCTCAATATATATGAAGATTAGCATTCACAGTATATATATATATATATATATATATATATATATATATATATATATATATATATATATATATAATAATTTTGATATTATTTGTATGATTCAAAAATTCAAAATTCAAAATTCATTTTATTCTGTTCCAAGAATTACATTGTACATGGATTGGTATACAAAACAAAAACGAAACAAAAATAATATAGAACAGAAGCCCGCTTAAGAATCTAATATTCTTGTGTGCGGGCTGACAGTAAGTTATAATACAATAATATACTTTTAGTAGCTGAAAATTTAGGAAACAAAGACATGAAATGAACAAATAGGTGTTAATTATATAATCGTAGTAAAAGATTGTGGAATTATGAACCAAGGACATTAATAAATAGATGTTAGTATATTAACATAGAAAAAAATTGCGAATAGTGTAGGTATCACCCTTAAATAAATTAAACATTTTGAAATAGCTTTCTCTAGTTGAAATAACAGAAAAACACGTTTCGTGGAGGTTTTTATTGAGTGATTAATTGATTATTGATATAAATGAAAGAAACTGAACGACTTCAATTACGATGAATCTAATAATATAAGGATAAGGGCTATATGATGATTATGTATTTCTAATTGACGGTCCATTATGAACTGCATTCTATTTATTGTTGTTTTTTCAATGATAAACTTGTAAATCCTTCATTGGACGAAAATAAAATGAGATAAAATGAAATGAAGAAAATAAAAGAATTGACGGTACAAGGACAATAGAGTAGAGTATTTGAATACTCGAATGGAGAGTGGAAAGGATTTGACATCAGGACCCACACACAAGAATAAGTTACTCTCTTCTGATATTTGAAAGATCTTGGATCTTTCTGATCTGAGTTAACTCCACTCAATTATCTATTATTCCATTATCTGATACCATTATCAATGAATTGATTATTGTAGGGATCAAAAATTGGTCCGTAGAGAAATAAACTTGATGTACGGTGAGAAACAAACGCTCAAACAGAATGAGAGGTGTCGAATTGATGGTTGAAAAATTATGGGGTCATGACAATTTCACTTACTGAAGAAAAAAATAATTTAATTTTTGTTCTGTTATAGTTTTATTTTAAAATTTCCACATTCATCCGTTTATGACGCCACCGTGTCTTCCTTAACGCTGACCATATTTTCAACTTTGATGACATTCACCACTGAACAATAAAGACGGTGACGATCTCCCACTTCTGACCGTTATCATGCATTGATCAACAAAATGTTGACGACAAATTATTTGTAACGACTTTCAGTCTCTCCAAGAGTATAATCTAGGAAGTGAACTTTTCTGTATATTATACAGACATCACAGGCCTCTAGCGTGATTTTGATTCAATATTCATGTGGGTACTTCAGACCAATTGGGAGTACGGATAATGCAGAAGGCTGTATAACTGAAAGTCCCAATATATATTTGATTTCTCCAATAAACTATAAAAAACAGAGATTGAGTTTCTTCCGTTTGATTTGTTCTTGAATATTACTAATTCATGCTATATCTCCTATCACATAGGTTCAACGCCCATTAGGCCACCAAGATGCGGCAGGAACGAGATATTCAACAGATGCGGTACTGCCTGCCCACTCACCTGTGATAATTACAAGGACCAGCCGAGGGGCTGTATCAGGATCTGCGTCACCGGATGCGAATGCAAGGCCGGATACGTGAGAAACGCACTGGGAAGTTGCGTCAGACCGGAAGAATGTCAACCACGATGCGGCAAGAACGAGAGGTACAACCGATGCGGTACTGTCTGCCCACTAACCTGTGAGAACTATAAAAATGCGCCACTGCGTTGTACTAGGAACTGCCGCAGCGGGTGTGAATGCAAGCCCGGGTATGTAAGAGACGCACGAGGAAGATGTATTAGACCGGAACAGTGCCCCTCTTGCCCCAGAAACGAGAAGTTCAACAGATGCGGTACTGCCTGCCCTCTGACCTGCGCGAACTACAAGAATCCACCGAAGTTTTGCACCAGGAACTGCGTCATCGGATGCGAATGCATGGCCGGATACGTGAGAAGCGCACAAGGAAGATGCGTTAGACCGCATTTCTGTCCGCCGTGCGGCAAGAACCAGGTGTATGAATGCCGTCGGATCTTTTCAAGGAACTGTCGATTGCATGGCCACAATTCGTGGAGATGCAGGAGGAGATGTCGCTATGGCTGCTACTGTAAATGGGGATACATCAGGAACAGGTACGGAAATTGCGTGCGCAGGGGGAAGAAACTTCGTGATGACGATGGTGATGGTGATGATGCATGGCATGTATTTGCTGATGATTTGAATGACGATGATGAAGATTTTGATGAAGACTGGGATGAATACGATGAAGATTGGGATGAAGATTGGGATGAAGATGATCATTACAATGGTGAATATTGATGATTATATATTCATACAGAAGACAATGATAGAAGCCATCCAGTAATTATTTCTATTCGTTTTTGAAATATTCAGACGCATTGAGTTGTATATCAACAATGGACTTTGTTTACGAATTCACAAATATGTTCGAATGTTCAAATTGAGTTGAGATTTCTTGGAATTGTTCAACGTTTAGCAGTCAAGTAACTGATATGAAAGGTCACATTAAGTTTGTATCACTGAGCCTAATTGAAATGGGTAATATATCAATATTGTGTAGATGGAACGATAACTGGAATGATTGAGGTAGACACAAATTGCTAATGTAATCCACTGAAGTGTGAAGAGATGACGATTGAATAAAAATGACATATCGTTTAGAATTGAATGATATATCCAGATTTATTCCGATAGATATCCAACCGATTCCTTCATTAGCTCATCAAATCACAAACAACCATTACTCTTACTAATACAATGTTTCCATCTCTTTTTGAAGCGAATAATAACATACGCAATTTTTTGGAGAATCATACAATCACTTGACCAATTATCGATCAATCAATATCAGTCAATTATCATAATCGATACATTTGATCAATAATACTCATTGAAAATTGATAATCAACCGATAATAATCGATATTAATCGAAGCAATTGATGTGCATCCTTGAATTTTATTATCGATACTCATAAACCAAAGATGATATTTTCTACAAGTACCATGAACTTCGATTATCAGCATGGTATTGAACTGTATTTTGTACTGTTTATGATACATTTCCCAATATTTCACTCCATATGATCTGTCTCACCCACATGTAATATACATATACTTTGCATACACCCACGGATAAGCCTCTTTCAGGCTTTGCGGTCATTTTATGATCGTATAACTATATATAACATTGTACGGAACTATCTGAGTTGAAAGAAAAGTGAAAAAGTCCAATTGAATACGTCAACCAATGACTGAATGATGAGAAAATAGATCCTGAATGAATATATATATATATATATATATGTATCTTTATTCAGACTCTGTCCTTCATTAAAATATTGCAAAAACACAGAATAAAAATCAATTAATTGAAATATAGAACAAATTATCAATAACAACATTTTAGAGAATGAAAAAATAAATTTAATTTGACTAGGTTTGGATAAGAGAATGTAGAGAAGAGAAATAATTAGGTGATGATAACGAAATCATAAAAAAATTTGAAAAAGGAAAAAAAATAGTATGCAATGAAAACAAAATTGGAAATCAAAGCTGAAGACTATAAAGATGAAGTCTTAAAATTATTCGAATAATTAGATGAAAGGTGTGGATACTCAATTTTAACGCAATCGATTTTTTTTCTGCGCTCCACAAGTTGAACGGAAGAACACATTCAGTGACACAAGTATCCTCATCAGAGCATTCATTGTTTTGAGGCGCAACCGGTTGCACCACTTTTGAGAAAACTCATTCCAAAATGTTCCGGATCTTTATAAGAATCTCAATCCGGAGGAGAAAATTTCAAAACAATATTTGCTTCGAAGGTGCTATAAATTCCACTAAATTCCAATACGATGATGATACACATCATTTTTTTTTTTAATAACATCGAAACTTGATACAAAATCATTGTTCCCCAATAATTTAAGGCTATGGATGGAAAGTAGGATCGTTCAGACGGGGCACCACAAGGGCGATCTCAACTCCCCATTTTGATAAATCAAAACCAATGTCCTTCAGCAACAGGACTACTCTGTCAGTGACCATAATTTTTCGCCGCAGATAAAAGTCTTTCAGTTTCCGAAAGTCACACATCATGAATAAAAACCGTTTCTGTGATATATATCCGGACATTACCAGCATTGGTATTGAGAGTGAACAAAACACACAAATGTTGATATCTTCCACTCTGAAATAATGTATCTCGGGCAATGATCACTTTTCCTCATTAACAGCAGATGTAAAGTTCAATATGATACAAAATAGAGAGAAAAATGAGAGATAGACCTGAACACATTATTCCGAACTTTCACTAAAATTGAATTGGTCGTTTCGATGTAACAGAATATATGATGTGATTATCCACATTACTCAAGAAAACCAATCATATCCAAGCAATATGCGTCACCAATCAATCAGCAAGAACGATCAAAACCATACCTTCTCTATCATCAAAGAAATCAATCAGATTGAGTGATGATCGAAACAGGAGGGTAGTGACGTAATTGCTCGGATCTCAAGGTGGAAATATACTACCAATCGAAGATATGTTGATATGTTACAGCTCATTCATCAACGCGGAAACACATGCCGCGTTTTACTGGTGATATTTTAGGGAAATATTTCAACTTGACTGATGCAATTTGAGACATTTTTCAGAGGGAAGAAGTTCAAACGCTGTGTAGGCCTAGTGATGTTCGATTTCGACGCCACCCAGATTGCCTACATATAAGCTAGCTGTCAAAAAAAAAAAAAAAATGAGAGAATAATTCTCCATCACCTCAACCTTCTACCTCAATCAATATTGACTGACATAAAAACCTTTCGAGTCTGATCATAGACCCATACATCAAGAACAATTCGTGATTGGACACAATTATATGGATGATTTGATGAATGTGAGCGGATATAAGTCACACCATATCATTTTTTTGACCTATCTATGTATCAACAGGAAATTCATCACGTGATCAATCCATCAGCACACAAGAACAAGGCACTTTGATGTTCAAGAAATAATAAATACGAAAGCATGAGTGTGAGTCACATTGGTAGACGTGGAGAGATGTCATGATTGTTGGGAAACTCATCCCTCAGTGAAATTGCCACAACAGTTACCACCAAATAATTGGTTACAACCAATGATTCTAGTCATTCACTCGGTCTGACTCGGGGATCCACCATGAGGATAGAGCAGGGTTTCCAGTCCGATATTTTCTTGTCGTCCGACACGATATCGGTACGATTTTTGTTATGACTGTTTCCACTTGGCTTTGTCGTAACGTTTCCGTGACGTCATAGCCATAGCCTTCATTACCTCAAACTCACAGGCTTCTTTGAGTGAGGAATTGAACTGTCAGATTACAGATTGACGCACTTTTCTCAAGTCACGCAATTGAAGTTATACAAACACGGATTGTTCTGTACCACAACAATAAATAATTCAACTCTAAATGATATAACAATTTTGGATGAAAAATTCAACAAAGTGATTCTAAAAGCGTGGTGATATTCAAAATTGCAGTATCTGTGGATGAATGAATCGATATATTTGTGAAACAATTTTTTTTCGAAGTCGTTCGATCTCAATTTCAGTGTAACTTCCGGTAATTTCGGCCGACAAAAGTAGAAGTTGAGTCAATAATCACGACACCGAATCGGTACCGAAACGGTGTCATGAACCGCCATGTTGTTCGAGTGAATACTGGCTTGTGATTGGTCAGTTGGGAAAATCGTGTCGGACGGTGAAAAAAAATATCGGAACTGGAAACCCTGCTTAACGTGGTGCCGGTAGTTTGCCGTCAGACCGGCAGACCGAGTCATGTGACTCCCTCTCGCCCCGCCGACCCCTCATCACAAGTATCTTGGCTTCACTCCGTACGAGCAATGCTCAGTCTGATATAAACATGGTCCGAGGTTCCAGTGCGACTCAATAAAACATCACAATGATCTCAAATAAAAATAGGAGATTTTCAAGATCAAGAATTCAAAGACTTCAGGAAATTGAAAATGAATTTTGATATCGTTGGAAAGGAAATAATTTTGGACCATGTGGTATTACCATATGGATGTCCATGATGATACGATAGCTCTTTAATTATCATATATACCAACAAAAGCTACGACCGTCATTCGAATATCGTTCTTAATTATCTGTTCAGACTTTCAAATATGTTGTTGACTGTGATGTTCTTCGAATACGTGAAGAGAACTTCCAGTTTGTGTGAAATCAATTCCAATTCGTGATGCGTGATGCGTGAATGACCTCAATGTATTTCAATTCGGATAAGGAAGAACATAGATACAAAACCAATCCCATTTGTCTCATTCTTTATTGGAATATCACAAATAGTTACTTTATCATGAAACAATCATCCTATGTTCCATCTTCATCTCGTTCTTCGTCCTTTTATCCCTATATTTCTCCATCTGCATCCCTTACTGCATCCCTTTCCTCATCTCGATCCTCATTCCGTATTTCATCCCTCTCCTGATCTTCGTCCTGTTCTTCATGTATCTGCTTCATTTCATTTTCCGTTCTCTTCTTGACAGATTTTCCATCTCGCTCAACATCCCTTCCATCCCGGAGGAAAGCAGCGGGATAAACATATGAAGCGGGAACGATAGCTCGAATGGGAACCGCAGCAGGAACCTAACCAGGAACAGTGAATATACCACCAGCCGCAGCAGCTACCTCAGGAGCGGGCACATCAGGCCCATCAGCAACAGAGAGCATGGGAACGCAGAACCCATTGGTGTTCCTGATGGTTCCCGGTCTGCAAATACAACGGCAGCAACATTTCCTGGAGCACTTGGGCGCCGGATCGCACGCCGTGCCGCAAGTAGTCGACCACACGGTACAGCATCTACAGATCTCGTTCCTGTTTGGGCAAGGTGGGAAACACTTCCCTTGGCACGGTTCGTCGCACGTTCGGTAGTTGGTCAGTTCGCAGCAGGCGTCGTGGCATCGCGGCGTGTACACGGTGCTGTTGACATTGGGGCAGTGGTGGTTGCAGTTCGAAGAGTGATGAGGGCAGCAGTCAGTTCTTCCGCAACAATGCGTCTGCGATTGTCCTGAGTGATGAGAAGTGAAACGTGTGTTGGTGATATTCTAAACAAATCTGTATTTACTGTTCGATTGGAGACTGAAGTCAGTTTCATGATGGCTCGTTCGAGATTCCCTCAGGACTGTTCAATGATTTGTCCCTGAACAACAGGTGGGTTGACAGGTGACCAGTGGCGATAACAAGTTGATATTGGGTCAACAAAAGAAGTTAGACGTTTATACAAATAAGACACACACACACACACACGCACATCACCTATGATTTCGTGTGACTGTGTATTTTCTTGACTGTCATGACTTTTCCGGACGAGATTTGCGATATTGAACGCAACCTCATATTTCACAAGCCTTGAATCCTCAGAGACTATCATACCCATGTGATTCGATATGAATAGATAATGATGCAATGTTTGTTCCCAATCTAGAGAGACTAGGAATCAATATACATATTTCAGAAATTATCAATTCATCAAATTGTTACCAGGTTTAGTTTCCTTATCTGAGTCGTGACTTGGACCTCACTAGATTCTGTATAGTTATGTTAAGATACAAAGATGGGTAATTTTCATGTCATTTACGTTCTCACAGGACAGATGAATGTATCATAATTCTCAAAGTAGATATTTGACTTCTTGTTTTTTGAAAAATTAGAGATAGAGATGATTCCCTCATCCATTCGAATCTAGCTTCAGAGATTTCTCACGGAGATGCGGAAAAATTATGTGATCACTAAAATTCAGGTCACCGTGACTCAATCAATTTCTGACAAACCATCAAACAAACAACACCTTGATTATTGGAATAATTACATGAACTAACTCATGAATGAATGAATAAATGGATATTAGAGTTTTAAGGGGTGTCAAAAGTGAGGTCCTTCTGAATGATAGAACATATTGTTTCCATATTCACCATAAACAGCCGCTACGAGTGCACAGCTCAGCAACAGTACTGCAGTGATCTTCATTATCGACTCGATGAACTGCTGATGTTGAGATGTTACTCACTGGAAGCTTTTATACGGTCTCATTGTTGATAATAGATACATTTGTTTGTTCTGAAAGTGCGATCCACTGTTACATCAGCTTTCAATATTAGGAATCTGTTTCGTGACTTTATCAATGTCATGGCGGTGAACCGCATCCAAATAATGTCAATGTTTGAATTAAGAATTGATCTACGTGTTGATTGGAGCATAATAATAGGTGTGCGTAGTATGTTGAATATTAGTATGTTGAAAGTAGTATGTTCAATGTTCCACCAGAACATTAAATTAGTATGCCAAAAAAAATACATCCAATATATACATAATGATGACATTTTTGATAGAATGAATCAATACTAATCGATTCAACAGTATAGAAAAGTCTACCGGATCATAACCATGCTCTCTTCATACTTCGATTCTCTTGAATATTTTTTTCATCAATTTTCTTGCATTTTTCCAATGGAAGTCTTCCTTTGCCGTGAAGAAGTACATAACATATTCCAAGTATTCATTGCGGGATTGTCTTCAACTCATATTGAATGGACACTCGAGTGTTCCTCAGGCGTCACTTGATCAATGAATAATCATTTTAACCACGATTTTTATAGCCGAATCGAATTATTGTGTGAACAATAAATGTATATGTATGGATGTGAAAGTAGATTCAATTCAATTCAATCTCTTCATTCTGTAAAACATACACCGAGGAAGTGAGAACACATTATATTCATATATATATATATATATATATATATATATATATATATATATATATATATATATATATATATATATATATATATATATATATATATATATAGACGATTATTATTGCGATAAGATGAATATTTGATTGATTGGATTAGCGGAAGATATGTGCAACAAGCAAGCAACAAGTGTCATCAATCAATTGGTAACGATTGTAACAAGGCCTTTTGTGCTCTTGAAGAAATCAATCAGAATAAGTAATGAATGGGACAGGAGGGCAAGTAACGTCATCATTCGGATACCAAGGTGGATATATATTCATATATATATATATATATATATATATATATATATATATATATATATATATATATATATATAAATATATATATATATATATATATATATATATATATATATATATATATCTACATATATATATATCTATATATATATATATATATATATATATATATATATATATATATATATATATATATATATATATATATATAAAATAAAGAGGAATAGAAACGGATTCGATCGCATGAAAATCGACGGATATTTCCAGAATGAGCCTCCTGGTGTGATGCTGGTGAAGATCCTGATTGCATTTCTGGAATAGTGCATAATTTTGCTTGACAAAGATTCGATGATACATGTATGCACACTCCACTGCGTAATTCCTGCAAGTTCGATGAACTACTTGCGATGTGACATTTATTTGGAGACAACTAATTCTGCTGAACATTCATGAAGCGATGTGTCGAGTAATTAGCGAGGTGAGCAAAGTACAAGATAAAGGTGGAAATGGTATACATGGAGTGTACGAGTGAGTGAACTTACGACAGCGTGCAACAATAGAGTGATTTCATTCAATTGCATTCCATTCAATTTTCATTTTTTTTTTTTTTTTTTTAATAACTTCGAAACTTGATACAAAATCATTGTTCCCCAATTAAGGTTAAGGATGAAAAGTAGGATCGTTTGGACGGGGCACCTCAAGGGCGATCTTACCACCCCATTTTAATTATTTAAAACCAATGAACTTCAACACCAGGGCTGCGCTGTCGGTGACCATAACTTTCCGCCGCAGATAAAAGTATTTCAGTTTCCGAAAGTCCGGAACACATTATAAGTAAAATACGTTTCTGTGATATATATCCGGACATTACCAGCATTGGTATTCAGAGTAAACAAAACACACGAATGTTGATATTTTCATTTGTAAGACTTTGCATCATTTTTGATCATTTGCAATGATACGAGTGGTCATGTGATACAGTGGTACGTACATTGAACCGTCATTCAGGAGACCGGGGTTCGATTATCACTTTCTATTTTCACTGGACTTACTGTAGTTCCAGTGTTTCCAGTTTGCAGAATTGACTGGCGCAGTGAGTTTCGAAACGTTCAGTAAATTACTTGGAGTGGGTTTCGGAATGAATTCAGTACGCTTACAGTATATTCTGGAAGCTATGAGAGTCGATTGAAGCCAAGGGTTCTATTGAGGTAAATTAGTGAAACTGCTAATACTTTCAGTCACATCAATTATTGATGAGTTTGTTAGTATTTATTTTGTATGTGTAGAATATTGAATCATGAATTAGACACGTCAGTGCAATATTTCACCTGGAATAGGAATAAATAGAATGCGATATATAGGCTCTGACAGTTTGCACATCATTGTTAGTTGGACATTGAGTCGGTAATGAAGATCGCTGTAGTGCTGGTGTTGGGCACTGCGCTCATAGCGGCTGTTAATGGTAGCTATGACATATAATGGGTTATTTTTATTGGAATATCAAATAACAGCAGAAGAACCTAATGTAGAAACTTTTCATCATTCAGTTTCATTCAATCGATGATATCAGCTTAGCGAAGACTTACATTTCAATAGCGAGGAAAATCGAGCTAAATTTTAATTTCATTCGTGTGTTCATTTTTGTACTTTGTTGCGTGACATACAAGTCGGGTGAAGTGACAAAAAAAATACTAGAAACCCTTTTCTGTACATAAGTGCCACATCGGGAAAGGTTAGGATCGTTTTCGAACAGATCTGATCCCACGTGGTGGATTCGGAAAAATATCGTGGAATTGGTAAAATCTTGATAATAATAGCGCTGTGTAGATTTTCCGCGAATTTTCAACTCTTCATCTGTTTGACATGAAATTTTTGGTGAATGATGATAATAATCTGTAGCATATTCCAATCGAGTTCATGTGGAAATAATGGCGTCTTGTTTTTTTGGAAATAAATTATCATGTTGGAAAAAAAATTGATATTGGGATTGAAGTATTTTTAACTAGGAAAACGCGGGATGCGCGTTGTGAGATGAGCTTAGAAGTATGTAAATCTAGAATGAAAAATAACTTGTCAGCTCAATTTACATCTACAAACCTTGATTTACTTCAAACGTTCAAAAACCTCACCTGCAACTTGTTGATATTTATAGTAACCTGCAACCTGTCGCATAAACACTTTGCAAAACCAATTGATCCAAATGTTCAATAAAATGTACACGTTTATTGCGTTTTCTTCATTATTTCTCATTCGATTGTTGTAAAGATCTCTGAAAAGGTGTATAATAGTATTTTTCATATTCTGTGAGAATTTGAGAGCTTTCGAAAAGTTCTTGTTTTTCAAGTATTTTTCCTCCGGGTTATTCTTATGAGGATTTTCCAAACTTTCCGATTATTTTCCGGAGAAACCTTCCGACCGATTCCTCTGGATAACAATCTCAACCCATTCTGGTATGACACCAACGTTCAGAAAAAGTTTCAAGTTGATTGATCCATTTCTCTGACCTGTATGCCGCGTACATAATTACAAAAACAAAAAAAAACATAAAAAAGAAGCCCTTTTTTTTCAGGGTGTGAAATGGAAAGCTTCGCTACGCTCATCTAATGAGAATTCTCAGATTGAAGTACTTTGAGTTCAAGTATTGGAATTCATGAATGAATAATGAGGGCCCAATGATTGGAAAACCAAAGTCCATAATCAATTCCCAACCATATTCTATTTGAGTAACTCGCTCAAAGAAAGCAAGTATCTCCTACTTTCTCCCAGTTTGAAAATACGAACTGGCGATTATAGTCGTTTTCCGAACAGATGAAGGGATTAGAAGCAAAGTGGACCAACCCAATTTTTTCTCGAAATTATCTATTCGAACCACTTCATTCGTATTGTGTCTTTTTTTTTTTTTTTTTTTTGTTAATACTAGTTCTAGAGGTCTAAACATGTGGAGCAAGCTTTCTGGCCCCCATATTATATTTTGGAGCAAAACGGACCAACCCACATTGAAAGTGTTTCGTTTTGACTTTTGGGTCGGTCCACTTTGCTTTTGATCCCTTCAATTATTTCCCGCTCAATGACTGTTTTCAGTCCCAGCACACACACAAGTTTGTTACTATCAAGCGGACTGCTTTATTCTTGTTGATCAATCATTCCATCTTCTGATTTCGTCATCAATGAATTACGTATTTCAGGGATCACAATTTGGTCCGACTCGGAAAATGAACTCGATATATAGTGAAGAATGAACAGTTATTTCAAATACGAACGTAGAAAACAGAATGTGAAGTGTCAAAATTTATAGTAGAAGAACTACGGGGTCATGTAAATCTCACTTTCCAAAATATAATTTCGGTCCTGTGATAAGTTGATATGGGAATCTCTCAGCACATTTTACCATTTCTTTGAGCTCATATTATAACTCGTCACTGTGCCTTCTTAGACGCTTGAACATATTTGCAACTTTGATAATCATTCACTACTCAACAGCACGTGCTTTTGACAGGTATTATTTCTTGATTGCAAAATTTTGAACGTGACTCGTTTGGTACGACTCGCCTTCTCAAAAGTATAATCTTGGAAGTGAACTTTTCTGTAAAAAATCTTGATATCAGAGGCCCCCAGCGTGATTCAATGCAATATTCATGTAAGTAGTGGCCAATTGATACTGGTTGAAAAAAATGGAGAATGCAGAAAAATATAGAAATACACATTCTGAAAATTCTTCGATGCCTGAAATAAACTATGGAGTGTACGGAGATTGTGTTCCAAAATATCACCGACACGTCATATTGCATTACTCATCACATTGATTTATTGTTCATAGCAAGACCACTCCGTTGCGGCAAGAACGAGGAATTTTCCACCTGCGGCACCGCTTGCCCTTTGACCTGCGACAACTACAGGAACCCGCCGCGGGTCTGTACCAGGAACTGCGTAATCGGCTGCCGCTGCAGACGTGGCTTCGTGCTCAATGACCGTAAACAGTGCGTCGAACCGAGAGACTGTCGACCACGATGCGGCAAGAACGAGGTGTATGACACATGCGGCACCGCTTGCCCTTTGACCTGCGACAACTACAGGAACCCGCCGCGGGTCTGTACCAAGAACTGCGTCATCGGCTGCCGCTGCAGACGTGGCTTCGTGCTCAATGATCGTAAACAGTGCGTCAAACCGAGAGACTGTCGACCACGATGCGGCAAGAACGAGGTGTATGACACATGCGGCACCGCTTGCCCTTTGACCTGCGACAACTACAAGAATCCTCCGACGGTCTGTACCAAGAACTGCGTCATCGGCTGCCGCTGCAGACGTGGCTTCGTGCTCAATGATCGTAAACAGTGCGTCAAACCGACAGACTGTCGACCACGATGCGGCAAGAACGAGGAGTATGACACATGCGGCACCGCTTGCCCTTTAACCTGCGACAACTACAGTAACCCGCCGCGGGTCTGTACCAAGAACTGCGTCATCGGCTGCCGCTGCAGACGTGGCTTCGTGCTCGATGACCGAAGACGGTGCGTCAAACCGAGAGACTGTCAGATCGACAGTCAGTCAATCAGTAGGCTGGTCGAGAGACCACGATGCGGCAAGAACGAGAGGTACAACCGATGCGGTACTGTCTGCCCACTAACCTGTGAGAACTACAAAGATGCGCCACTTCCTTGTACTAAGAACTGCCGCAGTGGGTGCGAATGCGAGCCCGGGTATGTAAGAAACGCACGTTGGAGATGCGTCAGACCGGAACAATGCGATTCCTGCCGCAGAAACGAGAAGTTCAACGAATGCGGCACGGCCTGCCCTCTAACCTGTGCAAACTACAAGGATCCACCGCAGGTCTGTACTGCGAACTGTGTCATTGGTTGCGAATGCAGGGAAGGTTACGTGAGAAGCGAACAAGGGAGATGTGTTAGACCGTATCACTGTCCACCGTGCGGGAAGAACGAAGTGTATGAATGCCGTCGGATCCGTTCGAGAAATTGTCGATTGTACGGCTGCTCCTCAAGGAGATGCAGGAGGAGATGTCGCTATGGCTGCTATTGTAAACCGGGATACGTCAGGAACAGGTACAACGTCTGCGTGCGCAAGAGGAAGGAACTTTGCGATGCTGATTTTGATACTGAAGATGCCTGGGATGAATTTGGTGATGACTCAAATGAAGATGATGGAGATTGGGATGGAGAATGGCACTCAGAAGATGAGAGTAGATGATTATTACAATTGTATATTATATCTTTGTATGATTTTATATTGTATATTTGTGACATTGATCATTTTTTCATATTCATACCAAAAACCTTTATAGAACTCATTCGGTAATTTCCGCTATCTATTCGTAGAATATTCAGAAGTATTGAGTCTATTATAGCAACAGTAGACATCGTGCACAAATTCTCGAATACAATATAGGAGTGCATATTTCATGAAGTTGAATAACGTGACTGTCAAATAACCTGGATGAAAAGTTGAAGACACATTGAGTTCGGAATGATAATCATCAGGTGTTATGTATTTACCATTCTGATGAATGAACAATAACTGGAATAATTGATATTTCAGAAAATTGGTGACATGATACACTGAAGTGTTCAAGGATGACAATTCAATAAAAATAACTCGTCTGTTTGAATATATAATTGAATCCAGATAGACTTTTATTTGATAGATATCCAACCGATTTCTCTGATAACTCAGCGAATCTCAAAAACATACACTACTTTAATCATTACTATGGATGTTTCCAACTATTTTCAAAGCAAACAACATCTCATCCACCGTTTTGAGTAATTATTCCATCATTTGGTCAATTATTTGGTAATTATTTGGTTGATATCATCCCAACTGAATATGTCAACCGATAATTGGATGATGATTGAACTCATATTAGAGCAATTGGATTCAACCACGATATAACGATACATCTTGGTCAGCTCACAACTTGACTAATGTAGAAAATGAAGCAGAAAAAAGTGAGTAAGACCAGAAAGTAAGATTTAACAAAAAACATGTGAAAATATAACTCCAATACCAATCATCATCCAATACATTTTGATTTATATCCACGGAAATATGAGTCTCGAGACATGAAACACATAATCTCCCGTTTCCCCCCTCACCCTCGATATTCATCCCTTATCATCAATTTTGTCACGCCTTTGAAATGACTGGAGGAGATTGTTGTTAATATCGATACATCGTCACTGGTCCATCGGGAGCAAGAGCGAGAGAGAGAAATAGGGAGAGAGAAGTGAAGAGAGGTAGTGAGAGAAAGAAACAAAGAGTGTGAGAGAGAGAGAGAGAGAGAGAGAGAGAGAGAGCAAGAGAAATCGAGAGATAGAGAAATACACATAGAGAGAAAGAGAGTGAGAAATTGAGAGAAAGAGAGATAGAGAGAGAAAGAAAGAAGAAAACAGAGAGCGAGAGACATGAAAAAATAAACAGATGAATGGAGAGTGTAAGAGAGTGTGAGAGAAGAAGAGAGAGATGGAGAGAGAGGAAGAGAGAAGAGAGCGAGAGACATGGAGAAAGAAATAGAGAAAGAGAGAGTGTGGGAGAGTCAGAGGGAGAGGGAGAGAGAGAGAGAGAGAGAGAGAGAAGAAATGAGGGAGGGAAGTAAAGGACGATATAATAAAGAACGAACGTCCCTGGTTGTCCTAACAACGGGAACAAATCCCTGGGGGGATCGTGATGGGATTGCTTATACGTGCCGAGATGCCGGGAATCCTAATGACCAGTAAGGACAATGTTTTTGTGGGAGGAGCCACTTTATAAGGGCGATTTGAGGGTGTAAATTAAGTCAGTGTTTGATGTGAGGTCAAAGGTCGATGTGGTACCAACCTTCGACGGTTGAAATGAGATCGTTATAATACAGAGAGGCCATTACTGGACTTGGGGGTGTGGATTAGATAACAAAATGTCTCTTGATTCATTCGTTAGTTATCTTCGTCAGATAAGTCTTGTTTAACGACATACTTCAAACGACGACTGAAACGACTTGGACAAAGCTTTATGATGATGGACGTTACGATAAGGTCAAGATGGTCATTTAGGAGGATAATGTTCGACAAAGGGACAAAGGAAGGAAGGAACAATATACTATAGAACAGCAAACAACGTGGGCCTCATGGGAAGTGAGTGAGGAAGCACTTAGTGAGAAGAAAATATTTTTGGGGATTACTGTTTCATGCTCTTTGAATTGTTCCAAGACTAATACAAGTGATTGAGATTGCGTACCAAATTTTCCTTTGTTTGATAATATGGAGCTCAACGACGCACTGTCATGATAATTAAGATCTATTGGCGACAGATCAATGACTAATGAGATGGTTATGAAGGTTTACTAGGAGATGGAAAAGATTGTGAGAAGGAAGCGGTCGTGATCTTCATTGTGTAAACCATCCCGGCATCAGTCCAGAGTACGGATGTTACTATGAATAAGCCTTGTGTGAAAATGGACAGAGTGGAGATCGAACCAGGTCCGATATTTCCGTCACCCAGCGGGTCACACGAAGCGAGCGCACTGGCGAGCCACATGTGCTGGTCCAAGTTTTCTCATGTATGATTCATTGACTTGTGGTCAGGAATTGTTTGTTGATGGAGTGTTCAATTCTGGGATGAGAAAATCCATGGAAATGATCACCAAAAATAGTCTAATAATAATTCGTCATGGCCACAATTACTGATATCAATGTTACCGAAGTGCTCAATAAATTCTAAGTTCACGCTTATCTAATTCGGACAAATATGGTGTTGAATTTTTTAACAGCTCACCCAAGGAATCACGAATGATCAATAATATACATACTTTCAAAGCTAAAGTGAAATGCCATCTCATAGAAAAAGAATTTAATCACATCACAGATTTGTATGTGAGGTTGGAATAGCTGAATGGAATGACGAAACATAACATGTCATATGTTTACTGTGGATAAATATCATTATTATCATCATTTTTATTATTGTCATTATCATTTGCACAAATAATCGAACGATTGAGAGCCGGATAATTGTGAATCAGGCTAAAATCGAATAATCAGCATCCACAGATTCATATGCAGCTGAAGAAATTGAATCACTACTTATTTATCGTATCCGTACAGTCGAAGAAGTCGAAGAGGCTTGTGAGAAAGTGAATCAAACACAAGTTTTAGCAGTAACACAGAACACGGTCATGCTAAAGTGGTCACGATTGAACCAAACATCAGAAATATTCCTCGAAAAGTGCAAGAATTTTCAACAACATTGAACCACCGAGTGAGGGAAACTTATCACCTAACCACACAACCGAGTGAGGAAACCGAGTCAAACACTTTCTCCAACTCTTAATTAACGTGTGAATACGTCTGAATAGTGGTTCGTAAAGCTGTCAAGTGTTTGACCAAAACCACATTCTCCGCTTTGAACTCATCCCTTGGTCGAACTCAATCTCCTGTATATGTGAGAGGGTGGTTCTTTGTGACGTCACAGAGATAGATGGGAAGAGAGAGAGAGAGAGAGAGAGAGAGAGAAAGAGAGAGAGAGAGAGAGAGAGATAGAGGGAGAGAGAGAGAGAGAGATGAAGAGATAGGAAGAGTAAGATATATATATATATATATATATATATATATATATATATATATATAGATGGATAGAGAGAGAGAGTTGAAGAGAGAGAGCGAATTAGAAGGTGATAGAGAGGCGAAGATAGAGAGAAAGAGAGAGAGAGAGAGAAATAGAGAGATAAAGAGAGAGAAAGAGAGAGAGAAAGATATATGAAGATAGAGAGAGAGAGAGAAAGATAGTCGATCTGCAGCGTCAGCAACAACGGAGCCTGACAACCGTTTTGTGTATGTGGACACTGTCATGGCATATAGCTGTATTACTTGCCAGAGAGAAGAGTCAATCTAGATGACCTGGAAAGATAACAGGATTGCGAAGAATTGGAGGAAGGAAATGTAAATGTAATCCCGTCTTCTGAGCGCTTCTCGTATTATATTCTTGGCAGGAATTTCAAGAGAAAACGAACACATTGCATCTTTATGGAAAAAAACAAAAACAAAGATGAATCCACAAGAAAGAAGATACAGATCAGTGATAATGAATGAGATTTTTTTTTTCTTTGAACAAACGATAGAATTATTCATTATTTCTCCTTTATTTGGTTCAACATTCACAGTTTGTCGAAGGCGATGATTCACATGAGATATGAGCAATCGCCGAACCTAGCGATTACATATGATCATTCACATCGGGTATCGGTGAATCGGGAATTATAGATCACAAACTTTGCCCACTTCAACTGATTGATCAAATTTAAAATCAAATTAATCTCAATAACACATTCACATACATTCTCATCGGATTGTCCTGCTATTCCTATGTTTTTCGCGTGGAGTATTTTTGTGATGATCCCGAAATAAATTGCGGGAATCAAAATTCTCAACATTGACCAGTGTGAATCGGATTCGTTTTCCATGGAAATGCGATTAAAAACAAAATTATGGCTTTGATTCGAGCAAACTTTTCCCAGTTCAGTTGATAGTATTATACTGAGGCGCACAATGAATATTACACCAAGATGCTGTCACAACATGTTGGTTTGTGCATTTTGTATAATGATCAATTTCACATCTGCTGTCAAGGGAAAGAAGTAATCATTGCCCAAGATACTTAGTTCAAAGTGGAAGATATCAACATTCGTGTGTTTATACTGAAAGACTTTTATCTACTGCGAAAAATTATGGTCACAGACAGCGCAGTCCTGGTGTTGAAGACCATTAGTTTCGAATAATCAAAATGGGGTGGTAAGATCGCCCCTGTGATGCCCCGTCCAAACGATCCTATCTTTCATCCATAGCCTTAATTGGGGAACAATTATTCCGTATCAAGTTTCGATGTTATTAAAAAAAAAAAAACATGTTGAGGCTGATACTTGCACCGACCGGAGTATAAATCATTACCTTTATTTTGTGTGGTTGGATCTTATTCATGGTACCCTATGATGACGATCCCACTTCGTCATCATAGGCGTCAAATGAGTAACAGTTACTTCATGCCGAGTCAAACATGTCGGTAAGAATTACAATAATAATAATCAAACATGGGTAGCACAGAGTTGGTTTCAACTGTGTTAGCCGCTACGATCGGATGTTCATACTATGAATATTCATCAACGATCAGGATTATCGACCCATCAATTTTGGTGATCCAAAGTTAAACTTGGCATGAAAAATATTCACATACTTCGCTTCTCTCAATTTCACGATCTTGCGAGGAAATGAGAAAATCAATCAATAACCAATGGCATAATTGTGAATTAAATGAAAATTCATGAACTGATATCCGATATTCCTGATGAATATTCCAATTCACCCTCCACAAATGAATTCGGATGTAATAGAATCATGCTAGAGCCGTGATGAATGGTTCAATACTTTTTGGTGGAAGTGCCGTGTTTTCAGTGATCGTATATATTCACAATGATGATACAGACGGTGGTTTGGGCGGTCATCGAGATTGAGATTCGTGCCGAAACGCTTCAAATTATTGTCGTTGTGGGGAAAATGATCAAGTATGAAAATATGTTGAATGAATGTAAATCTCACAGAAACCAGAGTGAAACAACGGCGGATATCTTTATTCATGACTCTGTCTTACATTATAAGATTGCAAAAACACAGAATAAAAATCAATTAATTAAAATATAAAACAAATTATCAATAACAACATTTTAGAGAATGACAAAATATATATAATTTGACTAGGTTTGAATAAGAAAATGTGAAAAAAAGAAATAATCAAATGATGATAACGAAATCATACAAACATCAAAAAGGGGAAAAAAAGAAAAATAGTATGCAATGAAAACAAAAATTGGAAATCAAAGCTGAAGACTATGAAGATGATGTTGTAAAATTTGTAGGGATCCTCGAAGGGCGAGTAAAACTATGCTATAAATGAATTTGTTGTTGAGTCTGAATTTTTTACAAAATTTTACAAAGAAATTGTGAATTGTGCCTCGAGCCCCTACCACTAACCCTATAACTTCTAACACCAATAGTCTACATAACTCTATATATTCATTATATTCAAATCAGCGATCTTATTCTCTCAGAAATCATTCTTATGCTAATGTTATTATTGCCAGTCCAATGACCCCACCAGTAACCAGGTTGAATATTCGTTCAGGTCCAGATACTAATGCTGGAAGAGAATTTGATTCGTTTTTCTCTTTCCGAGTCAACACATCGGAAACAATCCAAGTAAATTAGTCGGGTCCACCGAGAACCACGTTCCATCGTGTCTAGGCGCACTCGGGTACCTTTTGCATACGTAGGGCGACTACTTATCGTGTATAGTTTTGACAGATACACATCATAATACATTTGACAATTCTCAAAGTAGAGGTAAGCAAACTGCAATTATGTTGAATATCAATTCAATTTTTAGATGATAAATGAATTCAAATCGCTGGAATACAGAACGATTCATGGTTCGAACCATTTGTGCACCTCGGTTTCGTTTGGAAGATATTTTCATCCCGTCCTCTCATCATTTCTGTCCTCTCATTCCCAACGAATCTTCACTATTGGTTCTCGAAAACACTCATGAACAATGCAATTTGTTTATATAGTCGAGCGTTGCATAGCAACACGTTGATTTCATTACACGGAACAAAGCTGAGATAAAATTGGATTCGAATTTCGATTATCATCATGGCTCGTTCCACACATTCAAATATTGAAGAAACGCGATCAATTTGAATGCGAAATTGATGTATTTTCAAATGTTTTACGGAATCTCTTTCTATTCTTTCATGCAAGTTGGAAGAAAAACGTCAACAAATGATTTTGTCACTGAGAGAATATACCGAATTCTTGTATAATACTCATGAAGATTGATGGAAAAAAACAGATACATGTGAGCGCAGAAATTCTCTTCGAGTGTTCGGATGAATTGTTGAATATAATGATCACTGGGATGTTTCAGGAATTGTTTTTCCAAAATGATTAATTCAAATTTGCATCGTCTTCTCACTCATCAAGTTTTCTATTCACGAATCGTTCGGATGGATTCGCGTTGAAGTATGTATTTTCTTCGGGTTGTTTCGGTTATCCTCGTGATATCACGCCCGAAAGATACCCTGTCATCATCAGCGTTCAACCAGGGCAAAATGAAACGAAACGGAATTGTTTCATCATTCTTCTTTGAGTGGTAATTGCATCATTGCGTTCCGATATCCACCCCGTATATGATATTCAAATTGAATAAATTGGGATATAATTTTGAGAATTCGCAATTTTGATTCAAAATTATTCGCGGAATTCTCAAAGAAACGGACAGCATATCAATTATACGGGGCATAGTGAGGTGATTTGAATCCAACAATCATGGGTTGATGATATTTTTGTCTCCCATTCCATCAATATAAAGATCATATGGGGTGACTATGGTAACCTATACTATATCATGGTTTGATACGGAAAACCTCACACGAAAAGTTCTCCATATTTCATATTCCATGGTATCCATGGTTGAACTCTCATAGGAAGAAGGGTTCTATCAATATATTTAAAAAAAAGAACATATCTTCCGAAGAATTTCTTCGGTAATTCTTTCATCTCAGAGAAAGAGAAGTTCGGAGAGTGGTCCAAGGGAATGAGTGAATGCCTGAACGACATGCCGAAGTATTTTGATAACCCCTGTTGACGTATATTCATATATATATATATATATATATATATATATATATATATATATATATATATATATATATATATATATATATATATGTGAAGAACAGAGTACCTCTTTCCAGTGAGAGATCGAATCTTCAATTTTTCTGAACCAAGACTTACACAGGAATTCATCATAGTTCGGAATATTAACTCAAAAATTTGTTTTTTCGCTGAAATGTGCTCTTAAAGTTCCACCAGAACCACTTCTAACAGGAGAACACTCCGTGCGACACATGGCCCAACTAATTGAAAATCCTCAATAATTCAAGAGCAAACTTTCAAATTATTCTGGCGCGAGAAAAATACGTTCCTATAAGATCACGTTCCACGTTTACTATTCACGCAGTCATCCACCCCAACTTTCGCTCTCGAGCGGATAAAACCGAGCTCTCTGATTTGCTCGGAGACCATCAATCTGGTGGCCTTGTGAATGGCTGGTGGGGAATTCCGGGGATGTTGTTATGAGAAAAGCAAGTTGAAAACATACCGCAACTAACTCAACCTGCTATAAATGAATGAACAATACGATGGATATTCTGGCAATGGCTGAGAAAACGCAACATATGCTTTGTTGAATGTGTAATAATAAGTTTTATTTTTTTATTCCTCATATTTTCTTCATTCAGCAAATTTAACAAGTACTTGTAGTTCATAAAAACCTCCACAAAGCCTGTAACACAGGCTAATCTGTGAAAATAAATAATTATGCGTCTTGCAATTTCATAGAATAAAACCCAATATCATGAGTACAAATAAACAGTAAACAGTATAGGTACAACACAAAATGAGGAACTCCACAGATTCAGTGAGAAGAAATGAATTATGCGTCTTGCATTTTGGTGGATACATAATATCAGAAGTATGAATGAACAGCACACAGTAGATACAACACAGAATCAAAAATTGAACCAAAAGGTAATAATGAATACGAAGAAAATATCTGATGTGCTTTGACATACTGATAATAATAATAATAATAATAATAATAATAATAGTTCATTCACAGAATACTTATGGATCCACAAGTTGATGTTTCGTCAGAATAATACAAATGTTCAGACCATGAGTTCATCAATATCATGAAACTCTCCGTCCAACAGATAACGCTTTAAATTTATTCCCAAAAAATTAAAAGATTCTATACATGATAATTCTTTGAGAAGAATATCAAAAATTTTCACAGCATTATGGTCAAGTCCCGACTTATAAAGAGCAGTGGGATGACTTGAAGTTACAAGATTAGTTTTATTGCGGGTTCTGCATGCATGGGTAGCTTCACTTTCAAATATGCTGGATTTCATTTCGATAAAACAGACCAGTTCTAATATGTGAACAGATGTTATTGTCATGATATGAGCGAATACATATGAAATGGGATGGGATGCTATATTTGCACTATGAGTTCAAAACAGTCATCTGTTTTATTCATCATTAGATGAGCGTAGCAAAGTTTACTGTAAAACCTGTTCATCAGAATCCTGATAGGTTACTAATAGCTGTGACTGAAGCTTCGAGAGTCAACAGAAAAAGTGACGAGTTGTATTAAAAAGCTAGACTGCGATATGAGTCATGATATTCTCGAATTCTAGAGTAAATTGTTATACCAGGTGTCGACGAATAAAAATAACAACTTTATGTGCCCACAGGAATTCACGCTAGATTTCATAATCACTTGTTTTTATACACCTGAGAGACCGGAGTATGAAGAGAACATTTGCAAGAGAAAGAAAGAGAGAGAAATAGAGGAGGAGAGAGAGAGATAGAGGAGGAAGAGAGTGAGAAAGAAGAAGAGAAAGAGAGAGATGTTTTATTGAAGATGTCATAGTATTTGTTCTCTCGAATCATCAGTTTGACAACCGTTGTATTCCCACCTCACCGTGTACTAGGGTACCGATCGACCGTCCCCACTATCCACCTGGTCTGACTGTCAGGTGTTCCGAGCTGTCATCACTCGTGAACAGTCGAGCCCTCTGAATGTTGTCGAATATACGAGCAGTACCACAGAGCATATTTCTCCTGCTTGGCTGAGCGAAAGTGACCCTTATCAGCATCGCCATCAGTAACAGTAACAACATGCGTGCCACACAAACATTTATCCATGAGAAACATTTATTTTCTCTCTTTCTTTCTCTCTCTCTTCCTCCCTCTCTCTCTCTCTCTTTCCACCATTTCTCTCTCTTACTCTCTTTCTCTCTTTCTCTCTTTTTCTCTTTATCTCTCTCTCTCTCTCTCACTCACTCTCACTCTCTCTCTCTCACTCTCACTCTCTCTCTCTCTCTCTCTCTCTCTCTCTCTCTCTCTCTCCCTCACTCTCTCACTCTCTCTCTCTCTCTCTCTTTCTCTTTCTCTCTCTCTTTCTCTTTCTCTCTCTCTCTCTCTCTCTCTCTATCTATTTATCTCTCTCTCTTGGTAACTCTCTCTCTCTCTCTCTCTCTCTCTCTCTCTCTCTCTCTCTCTCTCTCTCTCTCTCTCTCTCTCCCTCTCTTTCTTGAACACACACTATATAGTGTTGAGCTCACTCCCTGTTTCGGATCGGATTGAAAAGAGTAAGTATGAATGTAAATCAAAGATTATTACTGATATAATAGGTATACGAATAGAGATAACGTTGTTATTCAGTAACAATACTCTGTTAGAAACAATAGAACCGCACGAAACAAAAGGAAACATATCTTGCCATTTCAGGCTCTGAGCTTTCGCAGTGCTACACACTCTGTCGTACCAGGTAAGATAATACGTAACTATATAAGCAGCGCTTGCTTTCCATTCAAATCGAGTTCTACTTTTATATCTACCGCTTTCATCTGCGAGTCAGTTTCCATTTATTTCCTCACTTTCATGCATCAGCACCATCTCGCGTTTCAAAGTTGGAACGTAGAAACCCACCTGGTGCTCCTTAACGGTTACTTTGAAAACATTGCGATTCACTATCATGTATCCCACGTCAGATCCCACGGAAATAACAACCTGAGAGAGTCGACTGTATTGAGTAACCAGAGAGAGAAATATGAATAGATGTGTGTGAGAGAGAGAGAACTTGAGAGAAGTAGAGAGAGCTGGATATATATAGAGAGATTAAGAACTATAAAGAGGAAAGAATGAGAAATGTTGAATATATACATCGATTCATATATATATATATATATATATATATATATATATATATATATATATATATATATATATATATATATATATATATATATATATACATATATATATATATATGGAGAGAGAGAGAGAGAGAGAGAGAGAGAGAGAGAGAGAGAGAGAGAGATGATAAGAGAAGAGTGGGACAAAGATGGATAGGTAGGGGAGTAGGGAGAGAGGAAAGAGGAGTATGAGAAGGACTGTCGTCCATGTCATGCCATGTTGTACTTGATCATCAAAGTAATTCAATATCCCACTGTGAATATACATCGCATGGAAACTATTTCATACAACAACATATAGTAGTCATTTTATTATGTATGCTTCTGATTGGTAGAATATACTGCATCACAGATATAAAAACACCGGTTATCTATGATAAAATATGATTGCGTAGGATATTGTTATGCGAGAGCATAGGAGTACACAGATTTGATTTGTCTAAAGCAAATATAATATAAGAGTTATCACATAATTTGAAATTGCATGAAACTCTATTGGAATATATCATGAATACTCAAAACAAAACATTGGACGGCGTTTTTGTTCGATTTTGCAATACGCGATCAATCATATATTCATAACCCACTGACTATTTTCGATCACTTGATCACTCCATACGTGGGACTATATGCACGTGAAGTTGTCTGGTTCTAATAGGGTTTCTGGTGTTCCTTCTGCTTCGAACTAGTTTCAAACAAAGTTTCTTCCTTCGCTGGATATTTATTGTGCGATCATATTGAACGTCAAGTTTCTCTCAGAATTGGAATCAATCTGAGACTGGATTCTCTGGAATATTACAGATGGATGAAGATGCTCAATTGCTATACTGCATCCAACTGATAGCAATTTTGCTCGACCTACTTTGTGAATTGATACGTTTTTTTTTGTCTTTATTCACTCTATTTCCCTCGTAGTTATTCAGATTTGATAATTCATAAGAGACAGGAGAGAACTCTCTGAAGATAACTAACATTTGAAGTAGGAAGGAGAATACTGAGTGTGAAACAGACAATTGTGTTGCTGATCACCTTAGTGATTTGAGTTTCTTCATTGTATTTTCTTTTCTGGTTTCCAAACTTGATATAGAGTCATTGGTCTCAAAATGAAGCAGATGGTCACAAAATATATATAATATAATATAAACGTGGTGAATATCGATGAACATGAAAGATAATATCCTTCACAGCTCGGTCAGCCAAGGCACCGCTTAGGAAACTGAAGTCACAGATGGGCTTGGGTTCAAGTCCCGTGGAAGACATGATCTTCATTCAACTTACCATCCCTTCAAAGTTGTATCATCATCAGCTAATTCTTATTCCCGTTGAACCTGTTTCATATTATATTGGGTTTTAACGAGACACTTTACTGATGGCTACGATCTATCGGCGTTGGTGGATGATGAATGAGATGATGGGATGATGAGATGAGAAGTTATTTTTCATCAGGTGTTTTGGATGATGGGAAGGAGTCGGTCGTGGCCTGTCGTGAAGGAACCATTCCAGTATTGACCTGAACGACAGAGGGAAACCACGAAAAACCCCTGTCAGGATGGTCGACCATGGCGTAAACCTGTTCCAATCTGATGTGGTCGTAAAAAAAAGTCAATTATTTTTGTCAAGTGATTTCCAAACCAATAAATGAAATATTATAGTCTAGTTTTGTTATTCTAGTTTTTTCATTCGAGTGGATTCTGATGAATGAATATGTTCAACAGGTTTATATCTATTCAACTATCTTCAAAGTGGTTTCCAAGATGAGCTGCTTACTCTTGAAACCACAGTCATCAGTTGAACAGTGTCAAATCATTCCATCAAATGAATACACGGCACCTCCATCAAAACTCATACAACTTCAATCACGAGTGTCTCATTTCTACATTCCATTTCGAATTCTGGTCCAAATTTTGAGAACGAAATTTTTCAAAATGAACGCAATCATCACCATATTCTATTGAAGGGCATGATGAGTATGAATATGCGATCAATCATAAATCGATACACGTACAACATCGTAAAGTTAAGAATACTGACGTGAAAGAATATCTGTGATTCGTAGACCAAACTTTCAACCTTGAAATTCCTCAAGATGTGTGATTATCTTGCATAAATGTTGACTGGTCGACAATCCTGATCGTTGTGAATATTTTCAGCAAGAATATTCTATCGTAAGCAAAAGCACAATGGAAAAGAAATCTATACTAGCATATATACAGATGTCATCAAGAGAATATTCTGGAAGCGAATGTTTATTTCCGATCATATTTGGATAGAATGAGTCAGGATCATATGAATGGGACTATACTCAACGGCGGTTTTTGAATTATAAATATAGAATATTTGATTTGAATTGAATCGAATCTTTCAACAGAATGTCGAGAGCCTTTCAAGTAATATGTTTGGAGATATTGAACATTCCAATCGAATTCGTTCTTTCATCACAAATCTATCTCTCTTCTTCACTTATTATCGAATCTGTCGTAATTTTGTCCACGTTTTCAATCTGGAAAATCTTCACCATATCCATCCTTCTCGATGTCAGATTCAACATCTCAGAAACAACTCTGAAGTGTTGTTGAGAACTCTCCGGTCAGGATCAACATTCCACCAACAATTCCAAACGTGCAGAAGAGGTCGTTTTGTGTGGCCCTCTCATTCAGAATTAGCAAGGTGAGAGTAGCTCCAACAGGTAGATACATGCTTTCATTTCCCATATTACTCATGCTTTATTCGTTCCAGCATCATTCAAATACAGTCAGGCTGACTCTATCATATCATGTCTCAATCCTTTGAAGTAATTCCCAATAATTGATTGATGAATTATTGATTATTGATGATTCAATCATCAGTAATATTGAATCGGAAGGATTCTCTGGTTCCAATTGAATGTATTCTATGAATACTTTTTTCTTTTGCTTGATTTTGAGAGTATATTTCGCTTCAAGGAATACGCATGCCTGTAATGTTATTAACGTAATGAAAACTTGATCCATTGTCGCATGCATTTCATCTTGAACGACGTTTTCAATTTGAAATATCCAGTGAATTTGAGTATGAGATTGTAAGTGGTTAGTTGCATCGATCACTGACAACGTATTGATAGATTAGTTGTGTGGTAACACTGATGATTGGAAATAATAAAAGAGGAAAAATTGTGAGGGTGAGGTATATTGATAGAAATACAACATCTGTTTCTAGGAAGGTAGGAATGACATTGTATCAAAACAGTCATCCATCATTCTTCTACGAGGTATATTTTTATTTCTCCTTCTTTTAATATTTCAGAGTTTATGGATGGAAATTGTGATCGATGAATGTGACATTGTTGGTGATTTGAGAAGACTTGAACAAAAGAATTGTTAGAATATTTATTTCGGTTCGGATTGAATTCTTCGTGGGTGATGTCTGTTTACACTTTACTGTGTCCGTGTTTTTCAACTTTGTTCTCATTTTCTCACAAATATCACTTTTCATTAACTCGAAATTGAAATGATGTCATTGTCGCTCAAATGTAACACAATGCGAAAAAGTATGATGTCAAATGTGGAATAGTTCGCATGAAGTAACAAAACGTCGTTTTTTTATCAGAAAAATTGTAAAAAAAGCGGAGCAAATCTGTCACTTGAAGTGTGTCTCTTATAGGACTGATTCAATTCTGAAAATGTTTTTTTTTTCTCCTCTGTGAATTATATACAGTACAATTACACATGGGTGAAATATATAATTCTTTCTATGATCATCCTAATATTATGCCCAACATCACGTAATTCACTTGACGATGTTTTTGTGATGATGAGAATATTTCCAGACTTATTGATGAGAATTGCAACCATGGTTACCCTTGCAATTTATTTTCACCAACTTTCAAAATGAAACAAACTGTTTGTCACACCCTGAAAAACATTGAAAGAAACTCAACACATTTTTCATATATCAGTATATAATTTCTCATAGACAAGAATTCAATAAGAGTGAACAAACTCTCATACCGGAAGTCCTCTACGACGTTCAATATTATCGAATATCGATTTTCTTTCCTCTGAATCGTTACCACTGATTGGTAGCATCTAGGACTTGTCACACCTAATTGACACACACACACACTCAACTAAAGAACACTTTGTTAACATCTCGTGAACTTCTCTTATCGCGAACAGTGTATTCGTCTTAGCGCTGCTCTCTTCTGTCTTCACAGCATGTCTTTTGCTATCCGCTCAAGTGTACACTTCTTAATCGTCCGCTGCGTTGTTCAACTGAAAACAGCCTTAATAGCGAACCAAGTGGGCGAGAAGGACGACTACTCGTGTCTTCTCTAATGGGGTTAAATACCTGTACTCGAAAATTGCAACGAAAGAGAAGAAAAAGAATGTGAAGTGAGCTTTGAAATGGTTTCTTAAATGGTTCTTGACGTCACGTTCTGAGAGAAAAAAAGTTGTTAATTAGGCTTATTATTAGTTGATAGCGTCAACAGCTAGGTTATACGGGGGTACGAATGAGCAGGTGATTATGAAACTATGAAGTGATGATAAGTGAAAGAACGTTTTACAAAAACTCATGCCTTTAGCGGGACTCGAACCCATGCTCGACGTAACTTCAGTTCCTGAAGTAGTGCCTCAGCTGACTGAGATATCAAGGGCGGCTTTAGTTGCTTGGTGATACTTTTCGAATGGTATGCGATTTCAAAATTCGAATACAAAAAAATGACAGATCAATTCAATACCTTGAAGATGATTTGGAATGGAATCACCATCTTTGTATTTCAACATATTGACAGATATACTTCTGATAATAATTGTAATCTCAGCTGTATGTCTGTGACCGATACAAAATTCAAAGGAAAAAACGTTTGTATTGATGACTAATGTTGAAGAAGATCGAACCGTATTTCATCGTTGGCAATCTCTCTTCTTGAATATTGGGTTATGATCTTTGAAGTGGTCTCATATTCAGAAATATGATATATTATTGAAAAGTATGCGAATACATTTTACTCTGATATCTTTCTCTTACAACTCCCCGATATCATCTTCTATTTCCTCAAATCTATTCGACATATACAATAAATTGTCCATCGTCTTGTTCATGTTATGGGAGATTTTAAGTGACATCAAGCATTGTTGAAAAATTGTACAACAATATTATTTCCTTTTCTTTATGGACATCGAATATTGTCCCATAATAATTGTGAATCAACATATCTCACTCTTCTTTCTTCAATCAAGTACGGAATTATTTGTTTCATCCCAACTTCTTCATTCTTTATTGTGATCTGACTCACATTTCATTCACAAATTGTCATCTCAATATAGTGTATGTATTGCATAACTGTTTTTAAATTATTCAAGTTTTTCAAAAGAGCTGACTTTTGAAGCTTTCTCATCTCTCCTTTAGAACATCTGATTCTGAAATAGATTGAAATCATTCAATTGAATCAATCTACTCACTTCCATTACTCCAAAGATCTCACATATTTGATTCCAAATACATTGAGAATTCAAGATGACAATCGATAAACGTTGAATACATAAAGCCAGACAGTCGATAGAATTTTGTGAATTGTTTGACCTAGAAAATACGAGCGAATCTTCGAAGGAACACATTACCTCGAAGCACACATTTATTTTTAACAACGTCTTAAAACTGTTCATATAATATCTGGTATAATATCGATAACTATTGCTGAATATCACCATATTAAAACCATCACGTTTAGACGTCGATATTGGATTTGCTGTAACTACTTTTTCAAGATCCGGAAACGGTGATTAGAGAACTGTGTTACTTCATGAATATGGGTTGAATCTGTCATAAAATAAAATAGGAAGACATGTATTCGTGTGCATATATGGGAGAAGATTATTCTCATATTCGTTTTGTGAGTAATGCAATTTGCGAGAGCAGTATTTATAAGTCCCACAACATGAGTCTCTTGAGAGCCCATGGGAATCAATTTAGTGGAATATATAAGTTTGTTCGTGATAACTTTCGAATGATATGGGATATCAAAATTATAATGAGAAGGAAAAACAGATACTTTTGATAAATTCAGGGATGTATGAAAAAACTTGACTCCCTAACTCACGTCACATAATTGTCAAGCGTATACAGCTGATATTTTTTTCATTTGATACGCTCGACAATTATGGAAAGAAGTGTTCATTGCCCAAGAGACTTGATTCAAAGTGGAAGATATCAACATTCGTGTGTTTTGTTCACCTTCAATACCAATGCTGGTGATGTCCGTATATATATATATATATATATATATATATATATATATATATATATATATATATATATATGAATAGATAAATAAATATATATATATAAATATATATATATACATATATATATATATATATATATATATATATATATATATATATATATATATATACATATATATATATATATATATATATATATATATATATATATATATATATATATATATATATATATATATATATATGTATGTATATATATATATATATATATATATATATATATATATATATATTTATTTATCTATTCATATATATATATATATATATATATATATATATATATATATATATATATATATATATATACGGACATCACCAGCATTGGTATTATATATATATATATATATATATATATATATATATATATATATATATATATATATATATATATATATATATGATGGAGGTTTCCGTCGTTTTCCTTTGTTGTTAAGGTCGATACTGGGATGGTTCCTGAAAAACAGGCCAAGACCGACTCCTTTCCACTATTAAAAAACCTTTATGAAAATACCCTCCACCCAATCATCCCATCATCTCATATATCATTCACCGACGCCAATACATTATCTTGGTCATCTTTGTAGTTCGCTCTGTTTGAATCAATAAAAAAAAACTATCATCTTTCATGGGAACTGGTATACATACGCCTCTGAGGTTACTGTTTACATGATAATAACCGTTGCACTCAGTGGCCGCATGTTCTTGTATTCGATATTCAAATATACGCTCGAATGGATCTTATTTTTCCCCTGCAATGTTTCCTTCAGATTCGACGCTAATGGCTTTCAACGTCTTGTATTTGTTTTGGGTGGCTTTGAGCGATCTCGCTGTGTCAACAGACTATTCTCAAGACGCCATCATCTGATATTGAGTTCTCTCTCTCTCTCGCACATTCTTCTCCTTTCTCTCCTCTCTTACTCTCATATTCTCTGACGAGTCAATATCGCGTCAAGATTACAGCGTCCAACTCTTTCTCTATCTTTCTCTTTCTCTCTCTCTGTCTCTCTCTCCCTCTCTCCGTCTCTTCTCTCTCACTCTTATATTCTCTGACGAGTCAAAATCGCGTCAAGATTACAGCGTCCAACTCTTTCTCTCTCTCTCTCTCTCTCTCTCTCTCTCTCTCTCTCTCTCTCTTCCCGTCTCTTTTCTCTCTTTCTCTCTCTCTCTTACACACGCACACTCTCTCTGTATCCCTCTCCTCTTCTCTCTTTCTTTCATATTCTCTGACAAGTCAATATGGCGTCAAGATTACAGCATTCAACTCTCTTTCTCTCTCTCTCTATTTCTCTCTCACATGCACACTATCACTCTCCTTCTCACTCTTTCCATCTCTCCATCATTTCAATGTATATATATATATATTTAAATATATATATATATATATATATATATATATATATATATATATATATATATATATGAATATATATATATATATATATATATATATATATATATATATATATATATATATGAATATATATATATATATATATATATATATATATATATATATATATATGAATATATATATATATATATATATATATATATATATATATATATATATATATATATATATATATATTAGTATCTGCATCGTAGTTTCATACAACTTTCTCCAGGAAGGGTAGGGGCGAGGAAGGAGGAGGGGATGTCTGATCGTCCTGTTAACCAGAGTCTGATCATTTCAAAGCGATCCTGAAGAATCTTACTCGGGCTTCTTCATTTCTGTCTCATTCCCCCAATTCAATTTGATGACGTCACAAATTAACTCCAAAAAGTTTTATAATGATAACAAATTACTTATGTTGCAGCTTATATTTTCAATTCCTATATTTCGACATTCAACATGGTGTTATGAAAAATGGTCCGGTAATTTCTTTATTTTTTGCATGGATTGAGGAAATAATTAATATTGGTCTTATGAAAAAAAAAACATAATTTGTTTATTTTGTTCATTATGAAAAGTTGAAGTGTCCATCTCAGCTGATTGTAGGAAAACAATTTGTTCATGTGTATCAGATTGGTATGCCTACTTCATTTTATTTTATTTCTAATTTTATTTCAAAATGTGAATTTTGTCAATAATAACGGTCGAATCAGTGTCTGAGTAGAATGCGTGTCTATACTAATAGTTTCTCGATATATTTGAGAATAAAAAATCATTCCATATTTTTTTCTCTATTCAATGAGATATTTGTGACTTTCGATAACGTGAAATGAGTGGCATGCCACATTAGTATACTCATTGAACATGGTCACTTTATAAAGGAATCGATTGTAAGGAATAACAGTTTTGTCTCTTGATAAAGTTTGAACAATAAGGGATATCAGAAATCTATCACGGTGGAATGGAAACACAGATATGTTGTATATACCCACAAGTGGTGCAAGTATAAACTTCTTGATGTTCATCTGAGTAATTTTCATGGGTGAGAGAAATCAGCTGTGTATATGTGAGAATGTTTGAATCCGAGGTGAGTAATTGAATTTCACATCAATTTGTAGGTAATTATCAGTATTCCTCCGGTATAATAACTGTCATATGGAGAATACTGCTTGGAAGCTTTCATAAAATAGTGTATATTTCCCTGGGTCAACTTTCTCACATTCCTGAAACGTGTTTAGGAAGAATAAGTTGATGTAGACAACGTGAATAAGGAAACTCCCAACAGCAGAAATAAGAATGAAGAATTCTTTCAAATTCATTTCGGTCTCCTTTTCCACCAATTTTCACTCTCAATTTTTTTTTTTTTATAACATCGAAATTTGATACAAAATCATTGTTTCCCAATTAAGGCTTTGAATGAAAGATAGGATCGTTCGGACGGGGCACCGCAATTGCGATCTTACCACTCCATTTTAATTCAATTCTCAAATTGAACAGAATGCATCGCAAAAGTCATTTAATGTTCACTTTCTGAATAATACGTGTGAATTATGGAATGCTGATCCTAAAGATGATTCACTGACAGCGTTATTCCACAGAATATTTGAATCCAAAGTTGAAATTCCGAAATATAGGAAAGTTCCATCCAGAAATGATCCAATGAAAGAGTGATCCCACGAAGTGTTCCTTCCATCTCACACGTTTTCAGTTGAAATTACGAAAGTATCTTGAAAAAGTAATTATTGTCAGTCTTTGCAACTTTAATCGAATTGGTTTCAAGGAATTCCTAAAATAATGTCCCCGAACATAATTGAACGTAGTACATATTACGCTATGGAAGATTGCGCTCAAAACTTTTCCCAGGTTGTTAATTAAAATCACCTCTCACAGTTTAATATGATTATTCCAGTGACAATTTTCTCCCATTCATTCCTCAAAGCTTTGTCTCGTGCCTCATCACAGCGCCCGACTTTAATTAACAGCATCTAGATCGATAACGAAGTAACCTGCAATAACAACTTGATTAACTGTAGTACTAGCGTCAATAAGGGTCACAATCCCATACACTCACGAAGATATAGTGTTATAGAATTCGACTCAATCCCTCAAAGGAATTTGCTTTCAAAAGCACTATTCTGGGGCTATAAAATGTCTGTAATATTGTCGTGTGGCAAATGACATATGTGAAAACTGGAGCCATTAACTAGCAATATGCTTTCTACTCCTTGACCATTACGCTCAAAAACGGACAAAAAAAAATCAAAAGAAGAGATAAGAAAATCGCAGAATAGGAAAAAAAATCTTCTTCTCGATATAATAGGCTCATCGCTTTTTATACATTTCCTTCATTTATTTTCTTGCGTCAGCTTCATTGTATCCATTGAAGATTGGAAAGATAAGTTTGTTAATGGTGTATCAAGTTTTACGGTTATTATTATTGTTCTGAACAGAGTAAACATCATATTTTGGTTAGTGGGTAGTCTGGATCAGTCATTTTTTGTTCCACTTTCTCCAAACTGATTCCAGACAATCTGGTCATCCAAATTTCATGTAGCCATTTAGATTCTGGTTGTAAATTGATTGTTAACTTGATGGGTTAGCCACAGTGTGTTCAATTTCGCACCGTTTATATACATGACTTCACGCAGCGCGCTCGAAAATAGACCTCCCACCCTCTTCGACACAACTCGGTAAGTATCCCATATATGAATAAACCTCTTTTGATCCCCGGTTCCATAGTGTAGTTGATAACAATTGATATGAAAAACATGGAAATATGTAATGAAACAAATTCAAATTACTGATTATTGAAATGGAATAAAATTGGAATAGTCAACGACAAAATTCAAAGATTATGACACTGATGATAATTGAGAAAATGAAATGGATGTGAGTGTTGATGGATGATAGTTAGTTGTTTGGATAGTAACTGAATATTTGAATTAAATCTTTCAGGGCTGACATTCAAATCTCATATGTTGAAGGAGAATCTATCAGAAAGCGTTCACAAAAATTACCAAAAAACTTCGTCATGATTTCTCGAGCACCAACAAACGGACCAATCACATCTAGCTCTTTCAAGTTATACTTTCATTTGAAATACGCGATGGTTGATTGATACATTCTCGCCTCTACATTCACCTACATTTAATTCCATCAAGTTCTTTGTAATCCACTCTTCAACAGTGTTCAAATCCTCTTGTAAAGCATTCTTGTCTCCACTATCCTTCCTGATTATTCTATATATCACACAATCTTCCGCAAATAATCTAACTCTGAAATTAACTCCACTGGCTATATCATCGATGAAAATATTGAATAAAAGTGGTCCCAGAACCAACCCTTGTGTAACCCCTGATGTGAAAAATATATTTTCTGACAAACTTTATTCTACCCCAACCTTCTGCACCCTGCCATCAAGAAAATCTCCTATCCATTCTACTAACTCACCTTCTAACATTTATCTGATCTTATTCAACAATACCCCGTGATGCACCCCATCGAAAGCTTTCGAAAAATCGAAGAAACCCACGTCCACTCTACCACTCTCATCTAAAATTCTGGATATATCCTCTGCAAAGCCTAAAAGCTGTGTTTCACAGGAAAACCCCTTTCTAAACCCATGCTGGAACTTTGATTACCCTCTCACAGCCCCTTGTCCCTCTCCAAGCAAAGTCCTCAGCTTTCGGTCAACAACTCTCTCCATAATTTTACTAACTGCAAGTGTCAAGCTTACGGGCCTATAATTGTTCAATCCACTCTTTTCACCACCCTCAAAAATTGGAATTACTCGAGCTTCTTTCCACTCAGATGGTACTTTACCCAAACGCAGGGAAACTTGAAATATTTTCAGTAAGTATGGCACTATGCCTTCACCCTCCTTTTTCATTAGCTCATTACTCAGGAGCCCACGTGACTAACTCCAGGTCTGTATATAAAACAAATTCAAATTCAGACTCGAAAACACCTAATCGATAGGTGTTAACATAGTCTGAGGGAGTTTCTAGACGATTGATAAATTTTTTGCTGTCCACTGTTCTCATAATGTCTCAATGTGTTTTTTTATTTTTGTTTCTGAAATTGTTCATCATTACTCGTCATGGCTAGATTTTGCATTATCATCATCACAAACTATATTGACACGTCTCCTACAATATCGATTTGGACCAATCAAGCATATTATATTATATTCTATTCTATTAGCATCGCCCTCACCGTTTGACTCGTGACGACAGTGTCACCCGAAGTGTGTGTACTGTGTCAGTGGGGCAATCATGATTGGTCGTTGAGATGAAAATGGAATTACGAGTAAATTATAATGGAAATGTTGTTTATGTGCTGTAATTGTGTCATGAGGATGATTTGCATGACGCGGTTCTTCATTCGAGAGAGTTACAGTGTTTGTTAGGATTAACAATGAGTTTATTTCTATTTGTGAAACAGTAGAGTTATTCGACTCGGCGTGGATATTTCTGGCAAACTCAGCATAATGCATCCGTTCATGACGCGTTCTTCACGATGGCATCGTGGCCATTGCACTATCTAGTGATACCAACCTATTTCATCATGATATAAAGAAGGTGCTCCAACTCACATACTGATTATTATCATTATCATTTATTTGATACACAATACATTAAAATACATATGAATTTTTGATGTTGTGTATCGCCATATATATGTGTATGTATAACATGGACGACATTTGTGGTTTCTTGCGGGAAATTCAGAGCCAAAGGTCTCGATTGCCCACCACGATTTAGCGGAATCCCTTGCGAACTAGATGTGAATGAGAGTGGCTACGGTATCGGTGGCATTGTTGAACTTACAAAATCTATTATTATTGTAATCTACTGGGCGGTGTATAGCATTGCTGAGCATTGTTGTTCTAAATAGTTCGATATAAGAGCGAGAATTGCGCTATATATATATATATATATATATATATATATATATATATATATATATATATATATATATATATATATATATATATACATAAATATATATATTCATATTTCATAAATGTGGAGTTTCACGTGATAAAACAGAAATCTCAAAACCATTCAAACATGTATTTCGGTATTCGAAACTCCCTCAACATTCAATATCGTAGAAGAAAACGCTATGAGAAATTATGGAACAATTCAACAATGTAAATGCTGATGCTTGAGAATGGCATTGTGACACAGAGTTATGGTTTCCCAATGAAGGCTGAGGTGGAATTGTTCGTACGAGGCAACACAATCGAGTGGATCCAATCAACTCGGAAAAAGATTGGATCATAGTGTACTTCAACCGATAGATTCTGGAATCTTCCAAAATGAAGCACTTCATAAACTTGAAACTACATTTCAATGAATGATGATATGATCGATTTAATAAATTCTAGAGAAATCAAAAATCGTCATCTCAATTTTTTTTTCCGGATACCATGAGTAATGACGTAGGCATTATCGAATCTACATACACTCATTAACCTAATCGAATATTGTCTATTTCACGATTCAGAAAAAAAGCTGGGTCCTAGAGAGCGAATGAATAATTCAAAATGTCTGGAATTGTGAGATTTTTTTTCCATTTTTCTATATTAACAGAGAAATGAGATCAGCATATCCTTCAGGAATTAGTTTCAAGGTAGTGATTTCCTCAAACAACTGACCGCAATTCGAAGAGTTGTTCCTGTAAGTCGCATTATTCTTCATCTGGATGTATTCCATTCTTCATCTTCTTGTTTTTTGATCATTCCAAATCAGAACAAACATTAATATTCATAAGTAAATAGAAAAGAAAAGCGACCAAACACCGCGGTTTACTTCCGACAGTAATTGTATTAACACGGTGAGTGAGAAATCGTGTAAGTGATATAGTAATGCACTTTAGCATCGAGGGAATTGCGGCAAACTGACCGCAATACGTTTGTGACGATCACGTTTCTGCGGCATACGGTTCTACGTTCACGTAATATATTGCACTCGACGAAAATAGAACGAGAAATGTTATGAATAGACGAGGTATTGAGATTGCTCGTGCAAATAAGAATATTTGAAATATCGAGGGTAATAGAAAAACTTGGTTGAATAGTGGAACACAATTCAAAAAGTATAGTGAGATTTGAAGAAAGGTGGGGATGTTGTGAATTTTCCATTATCACGGAATAATTGGGATCAAATGGATGATGATTAGACGAGCTCTAGCGAGGATTCAATTTCACATACTGAACAAAATTGGTGTTCGTTTTTATCTATTTTTTAAATTTATTTTGTATGTTTCTTTGTCGGTTCTCCACAGGTCGAACGGCTACAGCTATCAATTTTAAACTCTTCTTCATCATGGTTCCTTATCTAATCAGATCTGTATAGTTTTGTGGCATCATCGGGTGGTAACTTTTTTGTTCATGAATTTTTGAAATTTCAAAAATACTCATCAGAATAACACGGCGGAAAAAAAGAAAATATTTTCATTTTCAAATCGAATGAAATTTTGCGTGAAGTTGAATTACATCTTGATACACATATATGAGAATTCTCAGCTTGATCGGGTCAATCATTTTGAAAAAAAAAAAAAATGTGCTAAATTGGTACCACTCGAAGCAGTTTCTACCCATTTCTGATTTTTTTTTTTTAATTACATCGAAACTTGGTACAAAACCATTGTTCCCCAATCAAGGCTGTGGATGAGAATTGAATGATCAAATGTCACGCAATTGGCGAATGTAGGCAAAAGTTTGACCATAAAAGTCGACATACTATTTCTATCCGCTCGTCTAAAAACGCATATATGGCGTTTTCCTGGTGTATTTCAATTTGTGAATGAGAAAGACTCAATTGAGAACCTTCAAAATATATAATGAGGTGAGAAACAGAAGTAATAATGTGATACAAAAAAAAATTGAGCGTTTTTTCATAAAGAGCTGATGTATTATATTTTATTTCGATCAATTCCATCCCTTGTATTCCATGCTATCCGTAATGAAAATATGAAAAGATTATAACGAAAAGGAAAATTCAAAGCTGGCCAAAAATAACTGACGTGTAATCCCAACCTAGTTTGTGATCATTAAACCGCTTATTTCTCTCTTATTGAGGCGTGGTTTTAAAAAGTACAGTCAACTCTTATTCTGAAAGTTAGTGGAAACCAATTGTATGCGTAACCATGGTGATAATAAGACTCGACTACAACATAGGGCTATTCCCTCGCTGGTGATTTCCAGCCTGGATCAAATGATGGACAACAGTTAATAAAACGTGATCGCACCTTCTATATTTCGTGATTGTTATCCTCCGCCTAGCTGCCACGAGAGCGTTTTGCATTGCGTTCTAGCGTGGCATTGCTACGCGTCAAACAAACAATCGTAATGATTCCTACGATTGGTTGTCATTAGTTTTATATTTATGCCAGTGATTGGTTGAAACAGAAAGATACATCGCAATTTGGAAAAGTTCAACTTTCACAACGAAATATAACAAAAATAAATTCATAACTCGTGAAAAATCAGCTGTTGGTAATAGGCTTCTGTCAATGAACAAATGACAAACAATCGTTACCATAGCAACAAAGCGAACTGATTGACTATCAAACATTCTGATTGGTCAATTCCAACTGGTGGACATTGTTGTCTGTCTCTTCCAACAATGGGTGACGTCACTTGACAGAATCATATCGACTCATAATTCCTGTATATTTTATAGACATATATTGGTTATTCATATCTCAAATTCCCCTCTATATTCATATTTGATCTGAATTATTTGTATTTTTTCAAAATTGGAGAAATACCGAATTATACTAGAAACAAGTGACATTATCAAATGTATCGATCACACTGGTAGATTAGGATCTTGAGTGAAATTACATGAACCTTTCGGCAGAGTTTGGTGACACGGCGATCAGAACTTATTTGAAAGAGGCTTGGATTGAAGTTCCGCTGTATGAATATATATTTCTCGAATCATCTTTTAACTCACTCACAACCATCTCATCATCTCCCGTTCACTCGTATCCTCAGATATCCCAGCTGTTCTCCATCAAAATATTCATCAAAATAAAACACGGAATGAAAAGATCTACGAATATTGATTCAAATGACATGGAAAAACACCGGCACATACAGCTGAGTGGTTAACACAATCGTTTCATGTGATCCAGAAGGTGAAGGGGCATATCGGACCTGGTTTGATCTCCGCTACCGTCCATCTTTACAGGGGTATTTCGTGGTTTCCCTCTGTAGTCTAGGCTAATGCCGAGATGCTTCCCACAATATAGGCCACGACCGCTACCTTCTCATAATTCTTATCAGTACTTAAGAAACCTTCATCTCATCATCCCGTCATCTCATTCCTCATTCATTTAACGCCAACAGATCTCAGTTATAATTATAGTTCACCGTTGAAACTGACAAACTGATAACTGATAATCTGATAAACTGATAAAATAACTGGACATACGTCAAATTGAGATTATGAGATATTTGATTCTATAATGGATCAACATCAGAACAGAATATCGTGTACCCTGTTCATGATTTGCGCTCATCCCCTCGGGGACAGAAAACCAAACTCGATGTCCATTTATATATACCAGCTGCTGTCGATAATACAGCAAATTCCCAATGTGAAATGGCCGGTAAAACAGTATCATACGGGTAGTTTTATTGATCCAATCAGTTTCCCACTCGCATGATGGAATTGTTATTGATTGGTTATTGATTGCATCATGATTTGATTGATTATATAACAAGTACCTTTCCACCCGCATTCGTTCAGCCCAATTCACCGTGATACGTTTCATCATTACGTCGACTGACCGCTTTTATGAGCACGTCGAAACACATTTCAACGTAACATGTTGTCAATTATTTCTGATGACCGTCCAATTATTCAATATTTCCCATTATGAAACAGATTACTTACACATATTTTGTTTCATAACCTCGAGTGATGAAGGAGCAAATCACCCGCGCGTTAGTGGTGTGGAATAGGAGAGACGGTCGGTCAGAATGGTCTTCTTCCGTTGAAAGTGGAACATGCATGCTTGTGGCCACGACAGATGAAGGAGCGAGACACCTGGGCGTTAGTGTTGTTGGATAGGGAAGATTGTCGATCGGAGCCTTCATGTCTCGTGGATAAAAGTACAGGTCTACTTGTATTCAGACAGATGAAGGATCGAGACACCTGGGCGTTCGTGTTGTTGGATAGGGGAGACTGTCGATCAGAACCTTCATTTCTCGTGGATAAAAGTACAGGTCTACTTGTATTCAGACAGATGAAGGAGCGAGTCACCTGGGCGTTAGTGTTGTTGAATAGAGGAGACTGTCGATCAGAACCTTCATGTCTCGTGGATAAAAGTACAGGTCTACTTGTATTCAGACAGATGAAGGAGCGAGTCACCTGGGCGTTAGTGTTGTTGAATAGAGGAGACTGTCGATCAGAACCTTCATTTCTCGTGGATAAAAGTACAGGTCTACTTGTATTCAGACAGATGAAGGAGCGAGTCACCTGGGCGTTAGTGTTGTTGAATAGAGGAGACTGTCGATCAGAACCTTCATTTCTCGTGGATAAAAGTACAGGTCTACTTGTATTCAGACAGATGAAGGAGCGAGTCACCTGGGCGTTAGTGTTGTTGAATAGAGGAGACTGTCGATCAGAACCTTCATTTCTCGTGGATAAAAGTACAGGCCTACTTGTATTCAGACATATGAAGGAGCGAGCCACCCGCTCGCTAGTGGTGTTTAATAGGATGGACGGTCGATCGAATCCTCTTCTTTCGTTGATGCCAGTACATGAGTGTCATTCAATGGTGAATATGCTACTATTATTGTATTGGATCAGCTAATAACATAAGCTCATGAAACAATTGGTTCAGTAGTTATGCCAATACGATAGTAAAAATCAATGTCGAATTCCAGTGAATTACGAATTGAGAAAGATAAGAGAGTTGGTGGACCAAGGAATGGAGAAAGTGAACACATAAGTCGGAGTGAGGAGAAGATGATGTACGGAAAGATGTGAGGAAGGAAATGTTGGGGTAACCGGAAGGGATTGTGAGTGATAGTGGAGGATGGATACGATGAAGTGGATGACGCGACAGGCTACGTCCCAACTCGACCGATTATCAGCTCGGCCAAAGCAGGTGAGATGGTAGAAAATACGTGTTGAGAATCGCGTGAGTTGAGAATCGGACGTGTTGAGAATCGGACGAAACTAGAGACTCTCCCGACCCGACTTAGTTCAACGTTTCTGTGTTTCTAATCGGGATTCACATCCTGAAAAAAAAGTGTCGCCTGAAGACACAAAAGTTGAGAATATTGGCTGGACCCACTTTGAAAGTTGTAGTTGTGTTTTCAATAATGTATCCCCTTCTTGAGAATTGGGATATGCGATAAATATCGGTATTATGAAAAAATAACTGTGATATTTTTGCACGTTATTCTGAGAGTTTAAAGTGATTATCTTGAATAGTTTCAGATATTCAGGTATACCAGGAATCAAAAAGATAATATTTTCAAAAAACTGCATTTGAAACTATCAGCGCAAAAGCCAATCGCACTGACAAATTAAAAGTGGAATGACAAAGTACTGGATGTGATGAATAATATGATCAGAACCACTCCGAATGATTTGGTGATTATATATCCTCCAATTTCACAGAAGGTCATAACTTTGATCCGGCTCAAAGTAACGACTATTTCTAGAGATGATACCATATATCATCTGATATTTTTCAATTTTCAATTTCAATTTCTGATTGAATATATCATCATTACCAATCTATTATTATTATCTTTGAGACAGTATCAAATTCGATCGTTAATATTTTTGTAGCAACTTTGATCGATCTCAGAGTTGATACCGATCAAAGCTATAAACTTCTGTGAATTCAGACCCAGTATAGTATAACATCACCAAGCATGCTATTGGACTCGCAGCGCACACCAATTCCTGCCCGTATAATAATAATCTTCAATAAACCCCTAGAGGGTATCAGCACTTGCCAGATAGGATTAACAGGCGCCGACCACGTGGCTGGAAACACACTACAAGAGATAATAAAACTGAAACTGTGGCAAACTCTCGAGTAACCATGGCAATCTTCACGAGCACAAGTTATTGTGCGCCATTTCAAGCCGAATGGCAAACACTGTGAAAGCGGCGTGTAAGCCAGAGGGGGGATTAACGTCTTAATGGGGGGGGGGGGTTGAGAGGGTGAGGGGGAAGGGAGGTCAAGTTTGAAGTTAGATCCGTGAAGATGGGACAGACGTTGAGAGGTTTTGTGGATACAAGAGAGATGAAGGTTTCGATCGACCGTTCCTTCTATAGTAAACTGATAACGAACTGGTGGTTCGTGACTTTTTCTTTCGTTGATACAATTACGGACTGAAATGTATTTTGTTGGCCAGAGATTCTGTCTTTGTACTCATGATATAACTTTGTACGGGTGGTACCATATGAGAGTACATTGTACAGTATCATTTTATATCCGTGTAGAGATTCAAAGTTTCATAGAGTAATTTTGAAATATTTCGAAGTTTGATGAAGTGATCTTAGAATATTTCTTTCCTCCGATTCAATTCTACCAAGTTCATGCACAATAACAATATATGTATCATTTGAATACTCGGATCAGAAACTTGTTATGTTATGAAAAAGGCGATGGAATGACTGGTAATTTTATAGCGTCTTCTCATTCATCTTTCCGAGCTGTTCTCTTCTCGTTCAGGAAAGAGGAAATAATTGGAGAGTGAGTGGGGGTTGAATGAATACAAGAGCGACGTGCAAAGTCGGTGATGAAGAAGGATAAATAGGTCCAGAAGGAATAGATGATAATGATGACTACCGATAAAGAACAATTAAACCAAGATGGTAAAGGTTATTGAATTGAAAATTAAAAAAAAAAAAAATCAAGAATTTAAATTATGTTACTTGCATTACGTTCACACGAATTAAACGGCTGACCAGATAATATTAGTAGTTCGGCAGGACTGTCAGGTTCTCAGGAAACTTCCAGTATTGCATTAGTTCACAACTCAAGTTAATACTTTGTAGTTTGTTTAGTCGAACGCCTTCACCAGATTAAAGTACGAAAGCTGTTAACCAATCAGAGCAGTTCATTCAACGCACGCGCATTGGGATATCCGACGAGATTATATATAGTCAAGAAACTTGATAACCAAGTGATGTATATAACTATGTAAGCTTGAATCCATAGACAAAAAATGTGACCGACCAAATTATAGTAGAAACTCTGATAATTACATGATATAACTAACTACTTCTTCACGAATTCCGTTCGAATTTCCAATCGATTTTTTTTTCGAATTCCGAATTTAAAAACACTTGTTCTTCTTCATTTTGAATCTCGTTCTGAAAAACAGTTTATTCTGAAAATATCACATCTTCACAACAGAACGGTGATATTTTTGATTCTTGTGTTGGTGGAAGACCTCTTTCTCCTGTTCGATGGAGTATAGAAGTGCATAATATGTGATAGCGTCAAACAGTTTGATGAGTAAATAGGTCAGTGTCTTGTCTCACGTGCACTTAAGCTTGACACTATAAAAGCTGACATTATACAATGTATTGAACGTTATTCCTCACAAGAGAATTGACCGTTCCGATCGACCGTCTTCCGTATCAAATACGCTATCGATATGGGGTTTCGAGACATCTCGTGATTCTTGATAATTTAACTACGAGTCAATTATACCGTTCCATAATTAACTCTATACATAAAACGTTTTACGAGACATCGATACTAACACTTCATGACACGATATATAACTGAGTCGATTGTATGTCTCGACTATCGATTGGAAGATACGATGGGGAGTTTCGAGATATAATCGTTCGAGGAAGGATGTATATTCACACGAATGTGTCGGGTGGGAAATTAAATGTGGTTTATTCTGATTATCGTACAATTTCGTGACGTCATGAAGCACGGCGCCTCCACCAAAATGTTTGATAATTTATTATTACAGATAATCTATTCCAGATTCCAAATTGATGGGTCAGGTGGTGTAACAGATTCCAACAATTCAGTAAGGCCCCGGATCTCCACTGAATAAGCTGGCCAAGCCTGTTTCATCCGAGTCATCCTCCAAGTCTTCCTTCCTCCGCACCATCTCCCTCCACCTTGTTCTGTCTCCCCACAATATTGCTTCTTCCACTGCATTCCATATTCCTTCTCTCACACCGACATTCTCTCCGATAGATTCACTCCATTTCTTTCTCGGTTTTTCCACTTTTCTTTTCTCAAGTGATGAAGTTTCAAATTCACGCCTCGGAATTCTTCTCGAATTCATCCTCTTCATTTGGCCAAACCACCGTTGTCTCTCTCTACCCATTTTCAAATATAATCCATCTACTCTCAATTCAGTTCTAATCTTTCTTCTTTTCACTCTGTTCATCCTGGTCACTCCTTTCACACTTTGATTCGATTTATTTTTGTTATGGTTTTCGTCCAAAGAACTTGACAATGAAATGTGGAGAGTACATGATGTTTATATGGATACACTCATGATGACGTGGACCAGTCTACTCGAATGAAGAGTTACCACAGATTAAAGCGTCAAAATCAACACATTAACTAATGTATCAAACCATGAAAACCACCATTACTGAAATTCGATCGGATAAAAGTCTTCAGTTCAAACAAATATGCTACAAAATACTCCACATTGTTATGAAAAACACTTCCTCTTTCTGAAGTTTTCGAGCCTTGTTTCCCAAGCCATGTCACACAACCGAGTCAACTTCATTCCGGTATACGCTCTTCAGGCGCTCATAAATGTCACTCCTCTGTTGGAATGATCAGTACTGCACCACGTGTAAATAATCGTCCAATAACATTCCAGGCACAGTTCAGTTCAATATCTCAAGCGAGACGTTCGACCCGGCCTCTTGGAACTAATAGACACACTCGCATAATGATTAAAAACAGTACTCGCATACTAACACCACGCGGCAGCACTGTCGCTCTCAATCCAACACACCAAAGTCAACCGCAACCACACCGCTTCGTACGAATACCAACTCTATAAACTAACTTCAATGCTAGACCACATTATAACCAACCTAACGGTGATAAAATATTTACACCCACACACACCCACACACACGAACACACACACACATGGAAATAAAAACTAGAGTGTGATAAGAGTAATCGCATTAGAGAGTATAATCGTTTGCGGCAATAATACTACTTCCCATGTTAATCCTATGGGTATTACATTTGATAAAAGCGGGATTTCGACCCTTCGAACATGGACATAGTAGCCTACATTATTACTGGATAGCTCTTTAGAAATTCTCCTCTCCAATCTCCGTGAATAATACGGGACGACCTCTCTATATCATCGGGATTATGTACAGTCATGTCCTCAACTTAATCAACTGATATCAATATTGGGTTATATTTTTTCGGGAATGACTGTTTCGAATATAATAATTTAATACATGTCTCCGTAGTGAGGAGTGTGAATGAGGAAATACATCCACTCATATAGAAATATTCGTGAGAGTGAGTTTTAATACTGTTAAATGTAATACTCGTTGGTCGTTTTTATAATTGGTCAATGACTATACATTCAGCAATGTAATCAAAATGGGTGTTCATGAAATGAATATAGCTTACAAAGGCCAGCATTTGAATGGAATCCCATTATATATTCTGAAATATACTTTAATCAACTATCACTTGCTGGCTATCTCGATCAATGATATCAAGTCAGTTAACGGGTCGTTAAAATGGACTGAGACAAAGTGGTGGCTGAGCTCGAGTCTAATCTTATCCAATCGTGAGTATGAACACTCTGACATCATTTTAATCTACTTTTAGGAACGATTTTATACTCACGGTTCAAGACCAATGTTCAGGTTCATATATTTTATGTTCATTGAATCTATCCGAGATGATGTTCTGATATTTGTTAAGCTTCTCATATTGAACCTGATGAATCAATGTGTATAGGTGTATTCTTCGCCAATGAGTGAAAACTATATTCATTTATCGCAACCCGATTCCGGGGACCAATTATTGCAACGACTGTTCCACCACCAGGAAGTTAATCGTTCCAGATCGAATCGAAAGAGTTAATTACAAATCTATTTGTTTCGCTTTTGACTTTTCAAGAAATTATGACAACCCAAATTCAAATGACAGTGATGATCCCCATGCTCAGAGGAATGATCGTGATGATACGTGATATGAGAATATAGATGATTCTTGAATCCAACCACTGACATCCGGCCATTCAGTTCAATCCCTCAGAAACGGAAAAAATATATGGATATTATCAAGTCTCCGACGATACGAGCTGAATCCAACCGATAACAGTTTGTATATTCATGAAGTCAAGGTATTCATGGTCGTTACGGTCGTTACGGTAGTTACGGTAGTTACGAAAGTGTTTCTTACACTATATATTATTATCCTTACAACTATAAACTTATAAACCAACACAGAAAACTTATCTCACCAACTTATATAATATATGATACCTATTTTACGACTTTGGCCGATAGCATTTCTGTTCGCACTTTACGACACTCTGGCACGTCTCTGGCACGTCTCTGGGATGTCTCAAGGTGATGACAAACTTCGTTACACGATCAAACTTCTACCTCCACGCTCATATGTGTGAACTCCAACCCTGTGTTGACTCTGTAATGCATGCACGCCAACTTCGATATGAGAGGCAGGATAATAGGGGAGAGCGAGAGAAGGAGGGAGAGGGGAAGGAAGAAATTGGAGGAATTGAAAAGAGCGAAAAAGAAAGGTAGTGTATTGAGAAGACGTGAGGAAATAAAGAAATGCACTCGGATCAACAAAAGGAAAGGAGGAAACCACCTGCTCGTTAGTGGTGTGGAATAGAGGAGACGGTCGCTTGGAACCTTCTACCTAAGTGGATACGGGCATAAAAAAAGACGGACGGAAACGAGACGATGTGAATGCTTTGATGAAATTGTTTTATTTTTGTTTACTGTGATTCGTTTCTAGCATCGCTACGATTCCATTTGGAGTGTATTGATTCTTTAAATATATAATCAGATGATTCTATTCCTTGGATTGGATCGGGGCTGAATCATCATTATTTTCCCTGTGTATCGTCTAACAATCTATTTCTCGTTCAATGAAACCTTGGTGTGAGGTCACACTATGAGCTACGATATCAATTGTTGGATGTGATGATCGACTGTGTGGAAACGGAGATTGTTCTCGGAACTCGCAACGTACGCTGACGATATCACCATTAAAACAGACACAAACTATAAACGTATGGAAAAGTCAGATATTGAAAGTGATGGAGTTGCCGACATGATCATAACAGGAAAATATCATTTCATTGGCACGTTGTTAGAAGAGCAATGATCAGGTATTTAATATCATCACATAACAATTTCACGATCAGACTATTGATAAACTTTCATCACACTGTCATGATTGAAAACCAAGGTTCTCAGAATGAGATAGTATTATAACATTATATCTGTATATATTCTTAGTGGACTGGAGAATCTTGAGAATATTGAGATGGGCGATAGTGAAGGCTTTCATTCAGTCCATATCGTGTTCTTGTCTGTTTGTTTGCACGCTCCGCAAGTTGTGAGTCAGAAACGATCTGCATGAAACTTTTCCATGCAATGCTTATCTCATTCGAAACGTTTTCTCTCTACAATTGGTTGAGTATGTTCTGAGAAATCAAACATTGAGATATTGAATTGAAAGACGAACAAGAAGAATGGGACACATAGAAAAATGTACAAACACATATTCAGGAGAGTGAAAAATAGAGATATGAGAGAAGAAATAACGGAATTGTTCAACCAGTATTATGAAAATTGGGTGAGTTTTATTAGGAAAACCTGTATATTTTCAGTCATTTTCTATATTTCTGTTCCAGTTTTGGAGCTCTACATTCTTCGACGGAGACATATATAGCGTTTTTCTTCTCATATTTTTGTTCTCGAATAGGTTCACCAATTCTTCATCTCAAGTGAATCTACTAATTTTGTGAATACAATTATATTTGTCGGAGGAAACTGTTTTGCATCTTTTTCATATTTATCCTTGCATTAGTGATACAATTCAGTCGAATACAAACCGGCTCATTCTAAAACTGTGGTGTTTCCTTTCCCCTCTAATATAGCACAATTTGATGGCCAGACAAAGAGAGGGTGCCAAGAGAAAGGGTGATTAGGAAGAGTATAAGACAGGGGGTGGATAAAGTGAGAGAGATTGACAGGACGAAAGATTAGGTTGGGGAAGAGACGATGAAACTTTGGAAAAGTAAATGAGAAAGTTGTAAAAGTGAAAGAAGAAAGTGGAAGAATTGAGTGGTTTATTGTCAAATATCACTTGCCATGTGTAAAGTATCTCATTACATGCAATCACAGTTGAGAAATAATCCACAAGGTTGAATATTTCGTTGAATAAAATCTGATAATTTCAACTTGAATTTCACGTTTATTCTGATACGATTTTCCCCGCCATAGAATGTATCCAAATCGAATGAACCAGTATGGTTGTGAATATTTCATGAATTTCGAGAAGTTGGGGAAAATAACTAATTCCATTTCATTCAATTTTATTCATTTAATAATCCAAATTGATCATTGCATAGCATTATGCAAACAATATATGGCAAGTAATGGAAAATACGAAACAATGTCTCCGAACTTATTTCCGTGAAATCCATACATAGCATTTTGTGTGAGATTACAAGAATGATTATTTTCCCTCTCATTATCGGATTGGATTCGTAATTTTTTCCGTTCAGATGACATTTGTTAAGAATTTCAATGTCATCCATCACTGAATACCAACATAAGTTGATGAAAAAAGCTGTTCTGAGCATTTCCAGGAATAGAGAGTAAAAGTGATATTAAAAAAAAAAAAAAAAAATTGATTCAAAAAGTAATTTGAATATGCAATCAATTATCCAACAATCAATTGAATCTTGATGCTGTGGATCATCGGTTCAGGACCGTTCATTTAATTACTGTGAGTTATCAAGATATTTCATGGAGTTGGGAAACCTTCTAATTCCAATCCAATATCCATTATTGAATTAATTACTATGGAAACAATTGAGGCTAGTAGTTCTGTCAAAGCAGCCACAATAATCACAAACTTGTTGATATTATCGGACTCAAGTGTTTGAACTTCAGTTAGGATGTCGAAGTTTCTTGGAGAGTTGAAAACTAGAGAATGACTTATCATGCGGTTCTCATTCTCAATGTGTTCTGAATATTTTTATTTTTAATAACATCGAAACTTGATACAAAATCATTGTTCCCCAATTACGGCTGAGGATGTAAAGTAGGATCGTTTGGACGGGAAACCACAGGGGCGATCTCACCACCACATTTCGATCAGATGAGAGTATTTCATTTTCCGAACGTCCGGAAAACATCATAACTGTTTCTGTGATATGTATCCGGACACAAAACACAAGCATTTTGAGAAATTCAACTCAAGAAGTAAGTTATGAACTTATTTTTTCCTCACATGTATTTGACTTGTACCAACATGAGAGGAGCTTTAAATAGAGATAAGTGATGCTCACACCTTGGTTACAGGTGCTATTTGTTTCACTATCTATAATAATAAGGCAGACTGAACTTGGTGAAACCAGGCTACAGTTACGAAACCATATCATTTCTAGTCTCACTCAACCCTTGAAAGATCCTTATGAACATTTTTTTCGTGATTATGAAATAAATGAACAACAATATCCTCGAATATGCATCCATGAGTTCCGATATGTGCTCGTTCTCCATTGAAAAATAGATATTCATAATATATTGTTATAACTTCCCAACAAAGATCAAGTCGTATGGGGGTAAGAATTAGCCAGTGACAATGAAATAATGAATGAGGTGATGCTAGATATGAAAACATACTCAGTCAGAAGTCAATTGAAATCATCAAAATTTGTAGCACTGCTTCGACTGTCACAAAAAGTCAGTCTACTCTACGATGAAACTTTTTATTTCAATATACTCTATATTGTTTCGACTGTCATACTTAGTTCTCAATTACAATAGGCCCACTTGACTTGGTGGTCGCTAGATATTCATGAAAAATGGCATCTTATAATCATATCAATGCATGTACTTATATTTATTTGTATATTGTGTGAATTTCATAATTTTTTATTTCATCCTCGGTTGTCCAAATGATTCACTCGGAATTGTACCATAACATATTGTGGTGAACTTGAAAAAAAATAAAAATGAATTAATGAATGTACAAATGATTCAAAAAGTGAACAGACAACAGTGTCATCCAATCAATACCAACCAATCCAAAACATTGTCGATTCCTCATCACACTTCAGCTATGCTAACGATTCCCAGTCAATTTGTTACTATATGAATACCATCTGTATAGCCTCCTAATTTCACTCGGACTTCCAATACTATATAGTGGTCGACCATTTGCATATATTCTCCCAACGGTACCGACCCCTAACTATAATCCCAACCCAACCCCTCATCTGTAGTTAATAGACAGTTCGACCCTTACAATGTCATTACGTATATTCCGCTAGATCAAAGTCACGTATTAGGGTCGATGTGTGTACTGGCATGTATTGCGGCATTGAAGTCACGTATAGGACAGGTACACACACACACAATGGAGATAAATTAATGCGTAATACTATGGACAATAATGTTCAGAAGTTTTGGCATTTGGGAGGTCGAGGTTTGGCGTTATGAAGTACTGGAATAGTTGAGGTCGAGTGAGAGAATTCGGGAGCGAGTTTAGTAATTGAAATTAGATTCTCTTCAACCTCGATCGTTTACTCTTTCATATCAATTAGAGTGGTGTAATCACTGGGCACTGAAAAGACATCTGGACAATACATTCATATAGATATATATATATATATTTATTCATATATATCTATATATATATATAAAAATATATATATATATATATATTTATATATATATATGAATATAAATATATATATTCATATATATATATGTATATATATATATATATATATATATATATATATATATATATATATATATATATATATATATATATATATATACAAATATATATATATATATATATATATATATATATATATATATATATATATATATGTGTATATATATACACACATATATATATATATATATATATATATATATATATATATATATATATATATATATATATATATATATAATCGAATAAGGAGCGTTTGTGAAACAACATTTCTAGAAAAATGTTCAGGTGATGAAGTTTGAGATGCACTTCCAAGATATTGTCACTGTGATACAATTCACATCAAAACGGTGAACAAATTATATGACAAAAACAAATATATATGTTCTCGAAAAAAATCTGTTCATTCTACGGAATGAATTATTGAGTTTTTTCAGAGATTATTCCGATTCTATGTGCGCATCCTGAAATGAAAACCACACAAAAGACAGAAATACAATCAAAACACTCCACAAATCATCTGTATTGAAGAAATATGTAAATCCACTCACAGCAATGTATGACGAGTCCTGGCAGAAGCAGAATAAGCAGCGATGACGTAAGCGATATCCATTGATGCGTTGCGATTGGTCGATATCTCACTCTCATGACGTCATAATATTAATCCTCACTCGTATGTTTCAACAGCCATCTCTCTGACGTCACTAGTTTTCACTCCCAATCAAGCTCTTCTTTCGACGCACTTCTCAACTAATCAGGCTTGACATTGGAGGAAAGACAGCTATACATAAACTTCAAAAGTTCTGGCGAAAGATGTGAAAGACGAAAGAATCACTGAAATTATCAATTTTGTTTGTTTTAAAAAATTTTCACCATCGGTATATTGACTTATAAGCATGAGGAACTTGACACACAAATTTTCCGAAACTGAGAATGAGAATCATCGAGGTACGATCGTTCGTTCGAATCATGAGGGCGGTTTTGAGATCGCAAAATACATTTTAATTCATGTTATAGCTCTTTCAACGAACTGTAATTAGTACGAATGTGAGTTTTCATTCGATCTCTATCCATTATCACGATCATTCTTAGTGATAACTCTGTGGTTGTCTCTTATGGACCGAGTTTGAAGACGGATTGAAAAGTTATCAGAATAAAAACAGTAATGATGAATGCAAATGATTGGAGGCAAGGTTAATATAGACTATATTAACCTTGGATTAGAGGTATGTTCAAAAATCTCTCTGTAGATTCGGAAATTACCATTTTCAAAACCAATCCTGACTTCATCGTTTTCCTCATTTCATTCTAATTAGAATGTCATTCAATTTTCCTTTGACTATTCTCCTCTCTTATCTACATTATTCAATTCTCACATACAAATTGAACTTGCTACATGTTCATGGAACGCTTGGTCAGTTCGAAAATAAATTCATCAAAATTTTCGAATTGTTCTTATTAATATTTAAGAATAGCTTTCATCATGGATTCTGAATATTCTGAGATCAACAACAAACTAACCAATCCAACCTGTTGGGAATATTTCACCATCCTTTATGATCCCATTCCTGATGAAAGCGCTGCAAACAAATACAAAGATGACATTATCTAATCAAATTGATGATAACTCAGTTCAAATACTTGGTTCAAAGTGGAAGATATCATCATTCGTGTGTTTATACTTTTTTTTTAATAACATCGAAACTTGAAACAAAATCTTTGTTCCCCAATCAAGGCTATATACTGAAATATTTTTATCCACGGCGAAAAATGATGGTCACAGACAGCGCAGTCCTGGTGTTGAAATTCATTAGTTCTGAATAATCAAAATTGTGTGGTAAGATCGCCCTTTTGGTGCCCCGTTCAAACGATCCCATCTCTCATTCATAGTCTCAATTGGGGAACAATGATTTTGTATCAAGTTTCGATGTTTTATAAAAAAAACAAAAAACAGATAGTCCACAGAAGTCCTGTACAAGTCCTGTGAAGAAACAATATTTCTCATCATTCATACAAAATTGTATCCTAAAATAAAATCATCATTTGGTCAACAGTATAGAGAGAGTAGCGTTCTATATCGAGTGTGTTCATTCCACGGCCACGCAGGTTTTAATGGTGAACCGAAGCGGGTCCGCACAGCACTGGCAGAACTGTGCGATAATAAACATCCCTCAAGGCTGACAAAATCCACCACACAGTGAAGTTAAATTCAATCATATTTTCATTTCAACAGAAACATGATTGTATTAACCCTGCTATTACTGGAGAGTTGAGTGAAGTTTTAATTAAACATTCTGGTTTTCGCGTTGATTCAATGTACATGTTTCATGATTCCAATCAAGGTGGTTGTATCATAGATCAAAAGTGCGGACTCATGCAGCGAAAAAAGACGGAAAACGTTTGAATAATTTGAGAAAAGCTTTGAGGTGGGACAAAGAATATGAATCAATTCATTTTTCTCGGTGCAAATGATTTCTTTCCACTTCTCGAGTGTTATAAATATGGACATACATCCTGATACACATCATTGTTATGAATTAAATTTGAATCTAATCATCCAATACGATGATTGTGTCTGACTATTGGATGATTCAATATCATAAGAGAAATGATCTTTGAAAAAATGGAAATATTTACTGATTATTGGTGTATGGGTGAACTGATACATACGGTGATGCTATTGGTTCATTATTTTTTCAATTTCAGTTTCGAGTTGAATTTTATTCGTGGAATTTCATCGAATTCATTTTTTTCATCTGAAAACGGACCTATCGGCGATTTCTTGGTTGGGTGAACACGAAAGATGAGAGTCACTCATGTTGAAAACTATGACAACAGAAATCTACATAGGAGAGTACATGGAATATATTCAGTTTCTGTTCAAATCTTCTTGACGGAGGTTGTCGTCTTTTATCGCTTCGACCTCTCAATACTTCGAGTTGAACAGAAAATATCCTGATATCCAATAGCGAGGGATAGTGATAAATACATGAATAAACTCTCCGTCTCTCTCTCTCTATATCTCTCTCTCTCGCTCTCTCTCTCTCTCTCCATCTATCTCTCTCTCTCCATCTATCTCTCACTCTCCTTCTACCCCTTTCTCTATCTCCCTCTCTCTCTCCCTGTCTTTGTCTTTCTCTCTCTCTCTCTCTCTCTCCCATTCTCCTTTTACCCCTCTCCCTCCCTCTTTCTCTCCCTGTCTATCTCCCTCTCTCGCTCTCTCTCTCTCCCTCTCTCTCCCTCTATTTCTCTCCCTCTCTTAATAATATCAGTTATAACGCCACAGTTCCACACAGTTTGTGTGAATTGACAAGTGAATTTTGAATTTGTAATTCATGTGAATTCATTAAAGCAATGAAATAATCATCATTTAAGGAGAGTAAGGATCGAATCGATCGATATCACGTTTCGATACTATGAATATCTCGAATCGGTCAGAAATTTGTCACCTCGAAAAAAAGCATGTTCAAACTCCATGTAGGAATATCGAGCGTGGGTTTCGAGCTGCCGCGAGTTCCGAGTTGTCTACGTGGAGCTGTTATTAGGGGCAATACGACTAGTAGGTAATTATCTCAAATCCTTTGATCGGATCCTTGCTAACTGTGTGAATATAACAACACACTAAGTACAGGTTAACTTGCATATGCAAGCCGGCTGCCATCGTTATAATGTCATTAGAAAAACGCGCCAACTTCTGAATAAATCGATGATGAATTACACGAGTTCCACAGGTAAGAGGGTGATGATATATAAATTCTTCATCAGTGAAAAATGAAGGCTCTGCCTCAAAAGAGGTTGCTCATGAAAAACAAATTTTTTTAAAAAAATGAATATAACAGATTAATTAACAGAGCAAAAATATAATACAATAGTGTTTGACACAGAAATCAAAATTTATATCAAGCTCTGAAAAATGTGATATTGTAATTGATTAATCACTCAAAGAAAGAAGAGAAGGGACATGTGATATTTCAGAAGGAGAGGAAAAAATATTCGAAGAAGTCATTTAATAAAAAAATGCATATGATATAAAAACGATCTATTCGGATTATTGCGACCATTTTGTCACATATGATCACTATCGGACATTTATTGGCAAGACAACAGATATTCAGAAATACGATTCCCATTCAATTCATGATCAGAATGCTGTATAATTATGGGAGAAAATGATTGAATATCAAGAAGATCTGAGAAACCTTCTCTCCAGCGTACTCACAGTTTGTTGAGAGAGTAACAATATTCACAATACAATAAAATCACAGTGATCAATAATTGATTAAAATAACTATTTCCTCGATGGTGATGAGATCGTTCTTGTGAAGCCTCATCCGAACGATCCTACCTCGTGATCGTTTGCTCCGAGGAACGATTCCGTCATCAAGTGTCTCATGTTACTTGTCACAAACAAAGCACTGAACTGATATCATGGAACACGAGTGACAAAAATGATAATCACTTATGAAAATTCTGCTCTCTGAAAAAGTAGATTCTTGTTATATTTAGCGAGAGAAATACTATATTCATTGGTATATGTATATATATTTGCATATATATATATATATATATATATATATATATATATATATATATATATATATATATATATATATATATATATATATATATATATATACATATATATATATATATATATATATATATATATATATATATATATATATATATATATATATATATATATATATATATATAGATATATATGCATAATAATGATCATACGTCCCTGGTTCCAACTGAAACATTGTGTCAGGGGGTGGATATTTCCACCATCACTGTATATAAACATATATTTTTTCGCCCTTCAGCCAGCAGAGAGCTCAACTATGACCGTGATATATAATCACGAACGATGTAATAACATAGACTGAGAGTATGGTATATCTTTAGCCTCTGGTTATATGCTCAAAAGGTGATGATGCCATTTGTGAATTCTCATTTCTCAATTGCGTCACTTGATTGTGTTGCGTCATTTGTGGTCAGCAAAAAGCCTCATATTGAAAAATAAAAGAAACAATTGGATGAAGAAATTCAGCCCTACTTTTATCTCAGCAGATTTGTACGGTTGAAAGAATTGATGAATGAACAAATGAAAATGAATCCAATGATGAATGAATGAAACCATTCATATGGGAAACCGAAAGATGTTCTATTATTTTGAACCGGAACAAAATTATTAGATCATATTTGTATATATATATACTATTACCATGCTGTCACTATCAATTCCGTCAATCGATTCCACAAAAACGGTATAAAATACAATTCCAATTATTATTATTTCCACCTCACAATTAACCTAATTCACACGACACAAAGTTTCTCAGATGTACAACAATATCACACAATTAGAACACTTTCTCAGAAAGGAATATTATCGCGATACGTCCCGTTGAATAAGATGCCTGTAAGAGCGTCTCACAAGCTACCCCAACCAAGTCACACTCCACACTGAACCACGTCTCCGTCAGCTGTGGTGCATGGGGTAACCATGGCAACGAGAATATAACACCCCTCCACCCGCCCCCACCACGATAACGATCCCCACCCCATTCGCGGCGCACATGCGCCTTATTGTCATCACAGTGAGATGTGTTAAAAACATCCTACACTATCGTACAATCCAAAATCCTCTCTGGAAACATACAAACATTACATCTGGTGTTGTTACACACTGGATTGATGTTTTATATGTTTTGTTTAGCATGGAAATAGCTTTATTTGGTACGACACGGACGTCGGGGATTGGTCAGACTATAATCCGTCTAACGCTATTCATACGTTCTGGGATAATATATTGAAGTCCTGAGGGATCTAGATCAAAGTGTACGTCTGGTGAGAAACGTCGGGCGAATAGCGTCGTTGCATCTCAAGTGAAGATGGTAGATAAAGATGACGATGTTATACAAACGGAGGAAGATATGTTGGGAGAGATACTCGTGTTTAATATAAACATATTGTTACAGAGGATTCTTGATGGGATTGATATCTTGAATGTGTTCAGAACTGAGATATGACAAAAAAGCGAGACGAGGACAAAATAATTTACAATGTTTACAAAATGGTGTAGTCGTATTTGTACTTGTTATTTCACTGGGAATCTTATTTATTCGAACTCTATGTCCTAAAAACTAACTATCCCAAACTTATACTCTTGAGCTACCTGTACATGAGCTTAATGGAAAAGGTTCAAGTTCTCTTTTTCAACAATTTCTTACAACACAATCCTTACGCACTCAATCCTCAACCATCACTGGAGAAAACTCTGTAACATTTTTTTTTCAATAACATCGAAATTTGATACAGACTTATTGTTTCTCAATTATAGATATGGATGAGAGGTAGGATCGTTTGGACGGGGCAGCACAAGCGCGATCTTACCAACCAAAGACATGAAACGAGAACTGACCATTTGTGTAGAGAATGAGCTGGACCCTTCCTCCCACTTTGATCTCTGTACAGGCTGCTCACGAAGTAAAAGTTCATGAAAATTGTTTTTCAAACAGTTGATCGCTTCTTTGTACATTTTTTCAGTTTCTAGTACAGTTGGTCGATTTTTAGAACAGTCGAATTTCAGTACAATCGACCCACCCAAGTCAGAAATCATTGAAGTATTGATGTTCCCAACGGATACTATACGTGTTTATCGCTATACTCGTAGAAAATATCATTTGGTAATACAATTCTGAGATATTCAATTTGATTCTGAGAATATCAACGAGGTCCGAGTAATATTATACTGTTATCGCTTCCTCATGATATGAAAAGAAGAAGATAATAATAACTCTGAAACGACGTCCATTTATGATTTCTGTCTTTTACTGATTAATCTCTCAACATTTTAGTAGTCGTTATACTCCAAGTCGTCAAACATGAACATAAAATTCTGCACTAACATTTATATATCATGAGGCACGTTATTAGAACTACAATTTCTTCCATACTCATAACCACGAGGAAAGATCCTAGATTCTCCACCAATTCAACAAACCCGAATATCACTATGGAATTGGATGTTACAGATTGATATTAGGACGAGAGCAAACGCCTCTACATCTTTCAAAAGTATCACATCCCTGAAGTACATTATGATATTTCCGAAATTTTCATAATTATTCAGTCATTTCTTCATCAATCTTGGATTTGATTATATTTCTCAGAATAAAATACTGATTGAACTGGGAGTTAGGCCGATTGAAAGAGCATGAGACTCGATTCAGCGAAATATCAATTTTTTTGATAACTTCTGAACGGAATGAGATATCAAAATTCTATTGAAAAGAGATCAAAGGCATTTTCAATAGCTCAAAAATGGTGTACATAAAACCTATTCAACCTCAAATTGCCTGATCTTCACAGATAGCTAGGCCTATACAGCTAAATTAACACATTCTCCCAACTGTGTACCGTACTTTAGGAATAAATCCAATTTTTACAAACTGAATTGAAAAAAAATCAGTTCCTAAAGACGACTTCTCTCCTCCGTGAACACAAGTAACTCACCCCCATTAAACTCCGCGTAATATCGCTCGAAAAACAACCCTTCGTTTCCATGTTACCAACAAGATTAGTACCGACTATCTTCCCATCCCACTCCCCTAATTCCCGAATGTTCCTGCTCCTCGCAGCGCGTGCTTTGTCCCTGTGATAACACGGGATATTGGCAACCCTCGCCACGTCTCGGACATCAATTACATGGATGCAAAGAGCTCGAGAAACTCGCATGTGATTCTTTATACACAGCCCTCTTTGGAACATGACATCGTTGCCGGAAGGAGACATATTACAAGAGACTACCGTGGAAGATGGGTGGATAAAATGGCAACGCAGCCAGGAGGATGTATTACTAGCATGTCCTGGTGTTTGATATTGTATAATACGGCTGGGAAATCAGAAAATGTGGACGGGGTATTCTGCCAGAATTAGATCGATCAAACGACATGGTGGAGACACTGGGGTATTTTTAAGTTGGAGGATCTTTCTTAATTTTGAAATATTCTTGTGCTGCTGGGAGAGAGATAGAGGGTGAGTAGGAGAGAGAAAGTACATCGATGAATAATTGAGAAAGTTTGCTGTCTAGAATGTCAATTAGAGAAGGAAATTTGAAATATTATGTCGTATGTATGGAGAGAAGTGGATCTCAGGATTTGAGTGAGTGGGGTGGGGGGGAGAGAGGGGGGGGGAGATGGATAGAACGAGATAATAATTGTCATTGGTTATAACCGATGAGTGTATAGCAACACACGATGGCGGTTCACTGGTGAGAATTTCAGCTAAACGTATCGCAAAATATGAAGACTGAATTTACTAGTCAAACGCGAAATATGCGTTGTAAGATGAGCGAGATAATCTCAATAAGGTATAAAAGTACTTAAAGTAGTTCTACCCTTACTACTTTATCGACTCTGGTATTCTACACACCTTGATATCTGAATAGGCTATTGAAGTCGTTAAAGTAGTTCTACTCTTGCCACTTCATTGACTCTGGTATTCTACACACCTTGACGCATATAAATATACTTCATTGTTGGTCAACTCTTGAATCTAGAAAGCAGTGAATCTCGACAACTTAATTCTGTCACAACTGTTATGATATATTTTATGAATATTATCAGTCATTTTATTTTTTTTTCTCCAAAACGACTGATCAAAATTGCTTAAAAAATCGTAATAATGTGTAAAATCCATGTATACACATTTAGAGAGAATTTCATCCCATTTGGAGAGATTTTATTTTTCAACATTTTCTGCCCAGCCAAATCTTATGGGGTATTTAGAAACTTTGAGATGATGATTCTCAAAATCGGTCCGACCGATTCATCTCAAAAACTATACAGTTCTAAGTTGGATGAGTTTGCGTGTACAAAAAAAGTTTCATGTTGATCAGTCAACCCTTGCGACCTGTGGAGTGCTTACAAAAAAAAAAAAAAACAAAAAAAAAACACACAGACAAAGCCCTATAAGAGTGGGATGGAGACTTCGCTACGCTCATCAAATATACGATTTCAATATCAATATTCGTCAATAATGATCGACGGACCGGATGTGGTAGTGTATCGGAAGATATATCGGATAATATTGTGATGAAACCGGCGGTAAGATGAACAGCAATTGAAGAGGATGAAGATGATAAAGGCAACTAGAATGATGAGACAAAAAATACAACAAGACTGGCCAGTCGGAGTCGTCTTTAATGGTCTAATGGTCGGTTTACACGGGGAATTGCAATGCCACCGTTGAAAGGCTGTGGTACCAACGCCAGGTTTCAGAATCAAGCTCTGAACGTTGAAGCCCACCAATGTAAATGTTTTGTTGATTCACACGGCAGAATTGGAAGGCTAACATTCTAAAAGTGGCATTGCAATGCCTCGTGTAAACTGGCCGATAGTCCGACCTGCCTTGGCTGGAGTCGACTGTGAACATCATAATGGTTAATTTGAATAGTTCAATTCGATAGCATTATCCATTGGATCGAGAACACTATGATTCTACGATTGTTTGAGATATATCACTGAATCAAATGATTAATTCCAAATAATTTTGGATTACAGACAAGAAGGCGATCTACGAGTGATGTATACTAAAACCCACGTCTTTTGCGCGTCTCGACCATGTATGACTCGAGTTACCAACACGTGACTGACTCGATTAGATGAGCGGCTTTATTCGTAACTATATTTGATATTGAGCCAAGGTCTAAACGTGCTCTAATGAACGAAGATACAGAAAGATCAGGCATATTTTCACGACTGACAAAACTTTCGACATTCAATTGTTCTAATAGGTTTCTAGAACCCCTGAAGAAACCATAACCCTGACTTATTATTCCGAGATAATGAAGGATAGGGATTGAAGTACACCCTAATGGAGGGGATGCTTGAGGAGGGAAGGAAGTGGTTATAACCATCAACATTGATCGTAATTTGAATGTGTTTTTGTCAATTTAGAGTCAATTACGATAAGGATAGTGGATATTCCTCATTTCCTCGGAGTATATCACATTTTATAGTTGATTTTATCTCGAATATTATTTTACCCATCAGGTTTAACGACGCACTCTTATTGAGGATCAACTGCATGGCGTCGGCCAATGAAGAATTTGAAAAGATATTCCATAACGTGTTTTGGACGACAATATTAATATAAATGCCATGACCTGTTCTCGTATTCACAGACTCACACAGAGCAAGACCATCTCTCTTGGGATGATCGACCAAGGTCCTCGGCGGTAATCGAACCTTGGTCCCCCGCATGACGGTTCAGTGCTCGAGTGACCATCATGGTATTCTCTTCAGAGTTCGGTTCTCATGAGGGATGGCAGTACTTGTCGTTCCTTAGTACTACACAGTGATGTGAAGATGAAACTGTCATGGCTAACAGAACTTACACATGAAAACAAATGAAAATTCTAGACGAGCTTAAGCGAGGATTCAATTTGACATACAGAAGAAAATTGGTGTTCGTTTTTATGTCTTTTTTTATGTTTATTTGTCGGTTCTCCACAGGTCAAACGGCGACAGCTATCAACTTCAAACTTTTTTCAGTTATGGTTCCTCATCTAACTCAAATTTGTATAGTTTTGTGTTATTATCGTGTGATAATTTTTTCTAGCGAATTTTAGAAATTTCGAAAATACCCGTCAGAATAATACGTCGTAAGAGAAAAAAATTATAAAAAAAAACGAAATCCTGTGTAAAGTTGAGTTACATTCTGATACACATTTCTTGGAATTATCAGATCGATCGGGTGAGCCATTTTGAAGAAAAAACATGAAATGTGCTAAATTGGTACCCTTCGAAGCAGTTTTTACCCATTTATAACTTGAATGTCACCCAATTGGCGATTGTAGGCAAAAGTTTGGCAGAAAAATCGACCTACTATTACTATCCGCTCGTCTAACAACGCATATATGGCGTTTTCCTAGTAAGAAATGAATACACGTGTTCAAACATGCTCATATTCATGTTGCTACATGCTCATGCATGTGGTATGAAATGAAAAATAGTTCAACAAATAATAGTGAATTGAATTTATAATCCCATTGGACGTGTAAGTTGATAGAAAATACTTTGGCAAACATTTTTCAATAGTTACAAAAAATATTGCTATGAAAAAACGATATTCCTGATTGTCAGTGAGAAAAACTAATCATAACTTCCATCTGCACAACCAACACAGGAAAACAGATACATTTCATATGTGCCTCGACGAATTATCCACAGGCATACGTCACTATAAGCCTTAATCATAGCCTTTCTGTACACCAGTTCCATCATGTGACATCACAGATACATGGAGAGAGAGAGAGAGAGAGAGAGAGAGAGAGAGAGAGAGAGAGAGAGAGAGAGAGAGAGAGAGAGATTCCCCCAATCACCGCACACACACACACACACAGAGAGAGAGTCCCTTTCCTGCAATATCCCCAAGGGGTAAGTTGTCTGATGTGGGAGGGTACAGGGAGCAAGGGGAAAGGGTCTGAAAGTTTGTCTTTCGCTTGCCGTCGTACTCTCGCCGCCGCCACGCATTCTAACCCGCCGCCGCCGCCGCCACCGCCGCCGCCTCCCGAGCCCATAGCCGGTTTAATCACATGGAGGCTGTGCATATGCCTTCATGATGTACTCCAGTCACGCGAGTCTGGTGAGAGACTTCCATATATTTCAGGACTAATCCGTCATAAAATCGGGATAGAGAATGTAATCTGGAGTCTGTGCATGTGTTTCTGCTGCCCGGGTGTCTTCTTATAAACACTGTGACGGATGTTCAGGATGTGAGGAATGAACTGAAATAACTGATCTCGCAGCGTCTTCATTGGAGCATAATAGGGATGAATTACTCTTCTCTTATTGGTCATCAGTTTTTTTTATTATTCACGTCAGAAACTTGACTTGAAGCTGTTGTTCTTAACTTTTAGTTGACAACAATTCATCTTTCAGACGAGGCATCACAGCCACGATCTCACCATCACAGAAGGATTATATTCACAAAAGATAATATCACAAAGATAAAAAGTTATAGTAACTGAGTAATCGATTAATGTAAATCTGAATTTTGCCATTTTGTGAGTGTTATGTGAAAAAATTTAGACACTTGAATTAAATTGAATTGAATCAAATTACTCAATTTGTGGTTATGTTACTTGTAATATTCCCCCATAAGGTGTCCTAATTGTTACTGAAGGCTATTGAATCATTAATGACATCATTATGTGATCGAGTCTGTGTTTTCCAAAGTCTTATGATTATAGGAACTTTGTATTCAACATGTAATTCAGTGTTAGTTGTACCCGCTGTGCGCTCTCCTCGGAACAGGTTCGAAGAGAATGAATGAAAAACAAGATACGGTAATGAAATACGAGAATACAAATGTAACTGTATGAGAAATGCAGTTTACTGTGATCCTAAGAATACGTAGTGAACTAAAATCAGTTCTGGGTCATTGATCAATTTAATAATCATTCTTGTTGTGAAAAATTTTGAGTCATTATTAACATGGTATTGAAAAAAGTTATAGTAGTGGAATGGTAACTACCAAAGTTTTCATATGATTTCAACGGAATCTATTCATAATTTGAATAGATTTCTATGTAGAAACTAATAAAATACACGGAAAAGCAAGAAAATAAATTCTCGAACGAAATGGCTTTCTAAGGATAACATTCGGAGGGGACAAAGTTGCCATGGCAACTGATAAACCTGACAAGATCCACAATGGTATTGTGATGGTTATAGTAGCTGAACATGAAAAAATGTGCCTTATTCATGAAAAGTCAATGCTGTATAGGCTTGAAGAAAACTAATCTTGGATATTGGTAGGAGCAACAAATATGTTGTCTTAACGTTTGGTTGATTTTGAGCTCGTTGACCAAAGTCACCATGAGAAAACGTACGGTAAAAACCTTCAGTACCACTGACAAAAAATTGAACATAAGATAACAGAACGTCTGTGCTACGACTCCTGATACACTTGATCATTTATACGTATATAATAAAAAAATTGACGACTCAAAATAGGCGTGGCTTCACCAGTCAGCCAGTTAAATCATATCATTTTCAGTCTTTTCAAGATACCCCGATTGGATATTCAAATTTGAGTACAGTTCTAACAGCCATGTTGATTGGACGGTATGGTTTCTGACGTCATGGGGGCGGATACTGCGAGTCATCAATTGTACGTACAATGATGAATCCAGGATGGAATAATGATAGAATTTCCATTATTTGTTATGAATATGAAGAATATGATGAGAATCATTTGTCATTGTGATTCCATCTTGATCTGATGATGACGATGTATTGTGTTCCTTACAGAGCACTACAGGGACAATCCTATCATCCCAGAGAAAATGTCAAGATATATATATATATATATATATATATATATATATATATATATATATATATATTTATATATATATATATATATATATATATATATATATATATATTTATATATATATATATATATATATATATATATATATATATATATATATATATATAAATATATATATATATATATATATATATATATATATATATATATATATATATATGACTTTGGTCAACGAGCTCAAAATCAACCAAACGTTAGGTCGACATATTTGTTGCTCCTACCAACATTCAAGATTAGTTTTCTTCAAGCATATACAGCATTGACTTTTCATGAATAAGGCACATTTTTTCATGTTCAGCTAGTATAACCATCACAATACCATTGTGGATCTTGTAAGGTATTGTAGGTATATATATATATATATATATATATATATATATATATATATATATATATATATATATATATATATATATATATATATATATATATATATATATATATATATATTATATATATATATATATATATATATATATATATATATATATATTCATATATTTATATATATATATATATATATATATATATATATATATATATATATATATATATATATATATATATATATATATGTAATTGGAGCAACGTTCCGAAGCTCTTCTACGTCTATAGTTATTTGAAACTCATCCACTTGACTTCCAGTTGACTTATTCAGAAACTCGAATCCACTCTGAAAAGAAACAACTTGAACATCCAAGCAAACAATCTGCAATACTTGCACACTTGAGCAACTTGCATAGAACTTCTATTCCAACCACTCGATGACTTCGTACTTGAAAAAAGTATGGACTCATCAATGAGATAAATCAAAGAAGTGAAAGATGTGAATGGAGGTAATGAGATGGACATCAGAAGCGGCCATTAGTTACACATCAAACGACCGTAGATTTTCACTTTCAGTCGTTGACCAGTCGTTGACAGCATGCTATCTGAGAAGATGATTCACGGGTAAAATGTAATTGAAGAGTGGATGGTACTACTGAGATGCTGAAAGACTTCAAGAGAGTTCTCCAGATTAGGAGAAAAAGAACTACAAGGGTGTGTGATATATATATATGGAGCTGTCAGAAGAATGAAACACTGGAATACTTCAAACTATCAGTTCATAGAATAGGATCATATCACAATAGAAGACGATGAAGAATATAGGAGGAAGAGATATGGTTGAGGAATAATCACTGGACTTTACTCCAGCACAACTTTCATCTTTGCAGAATGTAAATGGAGAGATAACAGTGTTTGGCTGTCTTTCCACGTACCAATAATAACATTTCAGATGATTTACTAGAATGAATTCTACCATCAAAATAGAGAAATTTGAGTGACTCATCTCATCATCAGTAGAATGGAATGAATCACTTCTTCAAAGTGAATGAATAGACCATTGGATGAATGAATGAATAAATGAAGGTCAACCCTCTGACTTAAATAAAAAACGTTTCCGACATTCTCGTATCTTGAGACTGATTTTACATTCATTCTTAGACCCACCAATAACCCAGCTGTTTGTGGATACGTTGGAAATAATCGATATATTTATGCTTTCGGTCAACATTTCCATTCCACCATCAACCGAAATTCCTCTCACTGACTCAGCTTCATTAAGCACGTACCACAAAAAAACATCCATTTCCATCCAAAAATTCAATTTCCGGCTTTTCTCTGTGCCACGTTATTCAGCCTCTCTACAGTTTCAGAAAGATCACAATTCGAGTAGCAATTGATACCGACACTAGCGCCGTCACGTGACGGTGGCACGTGGTGGAAACCTCGTGGAAGTGGGTTAATTGGCATAAAACTGAAACGTGTGGACGACGTTTCGACTACAGATCAAGTTTGTTCTGTATTTGAACGTTTTTATGGATGAGTAAAAAGAGAATGGAGTAAACATCAATGTTCGAGTGTTGGCGGTCGTCTACCAGAATAACAAAACTAAATGATTCGCGGTCGTGTACCAAATATACGAAACTAAAATCACTACAAGTTCTGACAGGTGACATATATAAATAATTGACAACACATCTATTGTGAAGTTCTCGACAGTTCCAGAGCTGTTCTAGATTGTTACTCAACAAATGGTGTAAATTGTGGTGAAGCGATTGAATAATACGGAATTGAATAGATTCAAATTGTTGCAAAACTAGAAAGGAGCCAAGAACATATTGGATGAAAGCCAAATTGATATTATTGTCTTTTTGAAGTCGAAGAATATTTTTTCCGTGAGTTCGTATTCAATGAGCTTTTAATGTCTCTATAATCTCTTCCGTTCAGAAGTGGACTGAAAGTAGGGTAAGTGTATTGGCATAATACAACGGAATCGTTTCGCCAACAAAGCAGAAATGCAGTCTCAAAAGATTGCAAGTTATGTTTATATTGAATCAGGAGTATGAAAGAACGCATCAAAGACAGATTTCTCGAGGAATTTGTGTACATATCGGTGAAAATCGATCCCTTCTTTTCTGCACTGATCGAGATTCTTCTGAAGAAGCGAATGTTGATTCAACCTTTCGGATTGATTAAAATATTAAATTGATTTGTAGTTAATTCGTGTACTATTGATCACTCGAGATATTTCATTTGTATTTGCAAATTTTCGAAATATTTTCATGACATGTTATTCCTATGGCATTTTATGCAATCTCATCATTCCATCATGGACGTGATTTATCAATCTCCCAGCCATCCTGAATGTGTACGAGTCTGCATGATATCTTTTCCATTCATTTTCAAAAACATTCATTGTAAAGGGATGCTGATTTTTTCAACTTCTTCACATTTCTTGAATATATTTTTGATAATTTATGAATTATAAATTTAGAAATATGAATATAATATCAATTCATATCGAGAAATATGATATTCACGATCTATACGATCTATACGGAATTATACCGATCGATTATACCATTCAAATATAAAATGAAGGTGTGGCTTCTAGACCAAGGTCGTGATTTCTGTGAACAGCAAATATATTATTAATTACCTTAATTTCGGTATAAATTGTGAAATATATTGAATACAGGTAACAATCATTTATGTATATTATATGAAACGATGTAAAACATTTTGTTTGTGTAGTGTATAATGTATAATGTAGTATGTGTTGTTATAGAAGATATTATATGATCATCTATGTATTTTTCATTCTTCATTTTTTTTAGTCTTCTCTTATAAATCTGAATTTAACATCTAAAACTATCTTAATTTTTGTAAAATCATTACTTTGAGAAAACTATACAATTTTTATCCTGTCATCTTGAAAATGCATGATACTCATTTAAAATGTCTGTCCGCACACAAGAGTCACGCTCTTACGCGGATTTCTCGATTCTTTATTTTCCAAGTAAACTTTATTAAATATTACATTTTTTTTGGTTTCAGCCGATATAGGCCCTAATTATATGACTTCTTTCTCTTGGCTGTATACATGTATGCATATTTAAATTTTGTTGTTTCATTTGAATTTAAATTGAGAATAAAAATGATTTCATTATTAAAAAAAAAAATTGAATATAATTTCACAAAATGAACACATAACGAAAATACCAATGAAGTATGGATATGTGATCTTCCAGTAACTCAATACTGCGAATGTGAGAAATTGAAATGACCTTGAGATGGCTCGGCTGGTGCATCATGTAGTGAACAATATAAATACAGTGAATGACACAGTGAAGCATGAAGATACAAAATGGGGAACAAAATTGTCAATAGCATGAATTTCGAAGCAAAAAAACATGTTCAAAGTCATAATTCGGGAAGAATCCAAGATAGCATGAGCCAATTCAACATTTGTTATTACACGCATCCATTGAAATATTCAATCATATAATACATTCCATCTTCATAATCTTTATAATTTTATAATCTTATAATTTCAAGTGGAAGATATCAACATTCGTGTGTTTTGTTTACTCTCAATACCAATGCTAGTATTGTCCGGATACATATATCACAGAAACGGTTCCTACTCATGAAGTATTCCGGTTTTTCGTAAATTGAAAAACTTTCATCTGCGGCGGAAAGTTATGGTTACCAACAGAGCAATCCTGGTGTTGGAGTTCATTGGTTTTAAATTATCAAAATGGGGTGGTAAGATCACCCTTGTGGTGCCTCATCCGAATGATCCTACTTTTCATCCATGCATAGTCTCAATTGGGAAACAATTATATTGTATCAAGTTTCGTTGTTAATAAAAACAAAAACAAAAATTAAATTTATTTTCCCACATTAAAAAAATGGCAATAACACGAGACTCTCATTATGATAATGAATGAAATATATATATATATATATATAATATATATATAATATATATATATATATATATACCCGAATAAATGAATATAAATATATATATATATATATATATATATATATATATATATTTATATTTATTTATTTGGGTATACATATATATATATATATATATATATATATATATATATATATATATATATATATATATATATATATAAATATATATTCATGAACATACAGGTGAATTATATATCGGATATGTATGATCGGGTGTGTTTTTGTAAGGACTATGTAATGAGGTTTCATATTGTTCGAAGAAACAAGGATTCAAATCAATTGAGATAACATTATATGAGTTAAATCGCTAACTGAAAGAGTATAGAAGAGGAAGTGGTTACCGAAAAAAAAAAATACGTTGCTTTAAAAATCCAGAAAATTTGAAACAATTCTCAATGGAATCAGGATCAGACTGCTTGATACAGGATACGCATGCATTCTGGATTCTGGACCTGGAACTATCGATATTCTCAACAGATCATATGGAATGGCAGCTAATATTCTACAACAAAATTATGTTTCTCAAATGACATTGAAACTGCGTAAATCTTCTCGAACCTGTTGATTCAGTGAAATAGTGCTTTTGTGAGACACTATCTTGATTCATAACTATTTCCATGGCCTATAAAATGACTCGGGGACTCGACTTATGACCCACTCTGCTATTCAATGCAGACCTAACCTAACAAATGTCGTGCTAGTGCTGGCTATCTCCAATAGTCCAGGACTTTGATTGGTTGATGATTACTAGGAGAGCCACCTGTCATGGCAACGTGTCTGGTGTCTCTGTGTATCTCCATTGTTGTTGGCACAAAATCTTGGAGCTTCTCATGAGGTGGGCTTCGAAATGTGATGAATCATTCAGTCCAAGAGACCGTGGATTTGTTTTCATAATATATGGTCATTGTTGGTGGCTTTTCCAGTGAACATTAACCAATGGGCGTCCCAGTCTCTTGGAGCTAGCTAGCACTAGAATGACATTCATCAGGTAGGGGTTCAGAGCTATTTCAAAGTTAAAATAAGTAATCTCGATTATCAAACAAAACAATGGAAATATGTAGTATGATAACTGGATGTTATTCGTGATTAAATATCGAGGTATTAGAAATATAATCAGTAGTGAGTCTATTCAGATTTGATATGAACTCGGTTATTTTATGTGCAAAACACTTATTATTTTTTCCACAGTTAAGCCTGTATTACAGGCTTTGTGGAGGTTTTTGTGAAATATATGTACTTGTTATTTTGCTGAATGAAGAAATATATAATCATCAAAAAAAAAAGAGAATGAATTTCGAACAACCATTCATCGAACCAGATCGCGAATAGAGCAAGCGCATGGACATCGCTGTCCTCAGATTCTGGTGGAGGTGCCAAGTTCACGCTTTCAAACAAGCGTACACGAGAGAGAAAAGAGAACAATAGAAAATACGCGATACTATGCTCATCAGTTATCATGATAATTGAATGAGCGAAGCGAAGACTCAATTTCACCACACCCGAAAAAAATGCCTTTTTCGTTTTTTTTTGTTTTTTTGTTCGCACTCCACAGGTGGAACGAAAATTCAAAATTAGTTGAAATTCGGCATACACAGGTGTCATCATCTGATACGATACTGTATAGTTTTGAGGCAATATCGGTAAACCATTTCTGAGAAAACTCATTTCGAAGTTTTCAAAAAGCTTGAGAGAATAACCCAGTGGAAAAAATTCGTGAGAAAAATTTCATTTGAGAAAATTCAAATCCTCAGGGAATTTTTAAAAGATGATGATACACGATATTCCGAACTCTCACTCGAATCGGATCAGCCGTTTTGATGTAAAAGAATTTATAATGTAATTTTGGTGAATCAGTCGAATCTATTAAGATACCAATTAAATCCAAGCCACAGGTGTCACCACTCAACTGTGAACGATTTAGAAAAGCCTCATCCATTATCATATGAATTAATAATGGAAAATAAGATGGCAGTGTAGTAATGGTTTGGATCTCAAGGTGTATATATATATATATATATATATATATATATATATATATATATATATATATATATATATATATATATATATATAATGACCAATCCAAAGATAAGTTGATATGTTCCAGCTCATCCATCAACGCGGCAACACATAACGCGTTTGCCTAGTCAGCAGCTAAGAATCAATTAATTCTACTGTTCTAATTCTCAATGAGAACCAATCGAATTCTCCATGTGTTGTGATTCCATATTAATTTGTCATATAATATTATCAATGTTAATGAAAAACATGTGAACATTCAAAATTGGAATTGAATTGAATTGACGAAATCATCTGAAATACTCAATTCAGATTTCAACATGAATCGGTTTTGCATGGAATCGCAAATAACGTCATGAAATGCCATTAGAAGCCATGAAACGCCATAAAACGTCATGAAACGCCATGAAACGTCATGACACGCCATGAAACGTCATGAAACGTCATGGGGGAGGAGCGTCATCGAGGTCGATATTGTAGATCGTCACGGCTGTTATCGATATAGATTCGGCCTTTCAAAAGCAGAAGCTCTGATCCAATCAACAGATGGTGATTGATTCACGTAATTTCAATGCCGTTCTAAGCTTGGTATTATTTCCTGGAAACGGTTTCAACTGGCATATTATTGAATCTGTTGAAAGCAGCATTCGTGTTAAGTGGACCGAAATTGAATCTCAAATGCATGAATGTTGTGTACTCCAAATCCGAGGAATACTTTGAATATGGTTTGATTCCAATACCTATACCAATGGTCAGTAGAATGTTTTTTTTTTTTTTAATAACATCGAAACTTGATACGGAATCATTGTTTCTCAATTAAGGCAATGGATGAAAGATGAGATCGTTCGGACGGGGCACCACAAGGGCGATCATGGCACCCCATTTTGATTATTCAAAACTAATGGCATTCAACACCAGGACTGCGCTGTATGTGACCAAATTTTTTCGCCGTAGATGAAAGTCTTTCAGTATAAACACGCGAATGTTGATATCTTCCACTGTGAACTGAAATGAACTAACTAAAAACTGAAAACTTTGAACTAACTTAAATGTACGAAAAGTAGTGTATTAACTTTTTCTGGATGAGCGTAGCGAAGTCTCAATTCCACTCTTATGGGGCTTTGTCTGTGTGTTTGTTTGTTTGTGGGCACTGCACAGGTCGCAAGGTTTGACTGATTACCATGAAACTTTATCTGTACGAGCCAAATTTTACAACTTAGAACTGTATAGTTTCTGGAATGAATCGGTCGATTAGATTTTGAGAAATATCATGTCAAAGTTTTTAAAAACCCCATAAGATTAGGCTGGGTGAGAAAATTTGGAAAAATGAAACCTCTCCGAAAAAAATAAAATTTCCTCCGAGTGTTCAAACATGAATGATACACATAACCATCATTTCGGAGCAATTCGAACCAGCCGTTTCGAAGAAAAAAATCAAATAATGGTTTTTATACATCAAATATATGGAAATGAGCCAGATTCACTGCTTCCTAGATTCGATATTTGCCCAAGCATTAAATATTCTTCATATTCGTCTAGGTGTGTAGAATACCAGAGAAGATAAAGTAGCAATCAAATGAAGGACAAAGTGTGTAGAATACCAGAGTCGATAAAGTACCACATGTAGGACTGGTATACCTTATTCAGATATCTCGCTCATCTTACAACGCATGTTTCGCGTTTGCCTAGTTCTATTTCATCATACGACAATCAGATGGTGTTGAGTATTCTGAAGAGAATAACACCATACTGTGCATTATGAAATGAATTGTTATACCTAATTTTTCATAGCACAAGATGATCGTGTTGACTGTTGAGTATACGTGGAAATGAAACGTCCATTGCTATATCATTATTAATTTATTCCATATGATATTCTCGACCTGTCATATATGATGCAATTACCTGTTTCTTTTATGTTTCCGTTGGTCAGAAATGTGACTATCAACCTGGAATAATGAATGCATGAATCATTGAAATGGAATGAAATATACAGAAGTGATTTGAAGCAGCAATCTCAGTTATTGTGTTGGAGTTTTTTTTTTAATTCATACTGTGTACTCATGTTGGATGTTACAGTACTTTCATGAGAAATCATACAATGTCTTCAATAATGAGTATCATTATTGGTTGTTGAATGAGCAAGAGAATGGCATCATATTCAAACCTACGTTCAAGCCTGAAATACTGCATATATGTTCATTTCATTCCGATGAACAGACTCATTTGTTTTAAACTTGACAAGAGCAATGAGCAGTTTCTGATCGGGTAAAAGAAGGGTTTTGCCGAATCTCACAATTTCATCATTCTTCTCTCTGTATCATGTTCTCACGATATATGTACAATATTCCATCATGATGAATGAAATGATGATACTGAAAATAATAGAGCGTTCGTTATTTTTTCCATCATGAGAGTCTGTACCTAATCATTCATAATCAGACGAGCTTTAGCGAGGATTCAATTTCACATCCTAAGAAAAATTGATGTTCGTTCTCATGTTTTTTTGTGTTTTTTTTATTATGTTTTTTTGTCGGTTCTCCACAGGTTAAACGGCTATAGCTATCAATTTCGAACTTTTTTTCATCATGGTTCCTCATCTAACTTACATCTGTGAAGTTTTGTGGCAATATCGGGTGATTACGTTTTTGTTTATGAATTTACGAAATCAAAAAGTACCCATCAGAATAACACATCGGAAAAAAAGGAAATATTTTCATTTTTAACAAGATGAAATTTTGTTTGGAGTTGAATCACATTTTGATACACATTTCTGGAAATTCTCAGCTTGATTGGGTCAGCTACTTTGAAGAAAAAACATAATATGTGCTCAATTGTTACCACTCGAAGCAGTTTTTACCCATCTCTGAATTAAATGTCACCCAATTGGCGAATGTGGGCAAAAGTTTGGCCATAAAAGTCGACATACTATTCCTATCCACTCGTATTAAAACGCATATATGGCGTTTTCTCAGTATGTGACAACACTGCCTTAGTCTTGAAACAAAATGAAGTGGCCGAATCTCAACAGAATTGATAATTCATCATTCACTCCAATTGAAAAATAATGACTGTGTATCAAAATTCAGGAGTGAATAATTGAAAAGTATGAATGATCATGAATAACATCACATCTGGGAGTATGACGGAGAGCGATGTGTGGGAAATGCCAATATAAAGTCCACAATGTTCTAGAGTAAAAAGTTTTCACGCGAGTGACAAAAAATTTTCTTCACACAAACTGTAAAATGTGAGAGAAACATTGTTAATAAGGCAGTCGATCGAGATTGTTGCTACATGAAACCAAGATGGGAGGCGATCCATCAACATGAAAGACGGCACAACGCGTTCGAGGCAGTGACGTAATTTCCGGCCCACTCGACGTCCGTCGTTTGGAGGCGAGAGAGATGGGGATAGAGCGTAAAAGAGAGAAAAAGATGAATAGAAAAAATGGAAATTGAGAGAATAGAACGAGAGGGAGTAAGAGAAAGTATGTGAAAGAGAAAGAGAGAGGAAGATAGAGACGGATGGTAAAATGGAGATGGAGAAATAAAGGAAATGCAGAAAGACAAGTGAGAATGGTATACAAGTGTTCTTTGAGACAACTGTGGTGAACTGTGAGGAAAATAGAGAGAAGATATTTGTCTTTTTTGAGAAGCAAGAAACACATTCAGAGTGTTGGTTTCTTTCATTGCGCCGTCAGAAACATTTTGTAAGCGTCATGTTATGAAGATGAACATGACGGTATGTATAGAAGAGACCGTGTTTCCAGATGAGGATGATAAAGGTTAGTACTTTTCACTTCCTGCTGTAATAAACCATACCTCTACAACATCACAACTTATTAGAAGTCGTATCCATCATCAGATTATGTGTTGACAAGATTCATATCCATATGGCTGAATTAGAATACAAAATCGTTCGAAATGATCAAAGAAAGTCATACAAAATATGTACCACATTTTTTCTAAAACTCGACAATTTTCTCAATATTTTCGAAACTATCACGAGGTCGCCACTACAGGACGTAATTCAAAAATCAATTGATGAACTAATTTGTTTTTTCGTATTGGGTTCAACGACGCACTGTGATGATGACTTAGATTTTTTGGCGTCGGATAGATGATCAATGAGATGATGGGAATGATAGTGGAGAGGAAGCGGTCGTGGCCTTTAATGTGGGAATCATCCTGGCACCGGCCCAGACTACAGAGGGAAACCACGAAAAATCCCTGTAAAGATGGACGGTAGCGGGGATCGAACCGGGTCCGACATGACCACTGCCTCCCGAGTCACATGGCGTGAGTGCGTCAACCACTCAGCTACCTGTGCCGGTAACTCATTCGTTTCTGAAAGTTCGGAGCCGGAGAAAAATATGAAGGGATGAGTGGAAAGTGATAAAAATTACATGGAGTTCTTGTCCATCATACATCCGAATATTTCCGAATTTTGATGGCATGATTATTTAAAATTGAACTCTGGAAACTGTTTTTCACGCCCAGTCCATCAATTACCGATCAGCTCATAACTTATGAATAGTTCACTGGACAAAAGCAATAACACTTTGCAGTTCACATGAAAGTGGCCCGGAACATGACAACTGAGACACAATCAATGTTACCACAAATGAACGGCTGAGAGTGAAAGAGTGTGAGACATCGAGAGGAAGAGAGTGAGAGAGAGAGATGGAGGGTTTTGGAGAAATGAGGAAGGAGAGATAGAATGAGATAGGCAGATGGACAGAGAGAGAGAGAGAAAGAGTGGAAGAGAAGAGTTAGAGAGAGAGAGAGAGAAAGAAGGAGATGGGCAGATGGACAGAGAGAGAAAGATGGCCAAAAAAAGAGGGAGATAAGAAGAGAGAGACAGAAAGAGAGAGGGAGAGAGAGAGAAATTCAGATGAAGAGAGGGAGATAGAGAGACAGAGAGAGATATATGAAGAGGGAGAGGAAGAGAAATATATATATATATATATATATATATATATATATATATATATATATATATATATATATATATATATATATATATATATATATAGAGAGAGAGAGAGAGAGAGAGAGAGAGAGAGAGAGAGATAGAGAGAGAGAGAGAGAGAGAGAAAGAGAGAGAGAGAGAAAGAGAGATAGAGATTTCAAGAAAGAATGATGACGTCAGCACGAGAGATAAAACGAAGACAAGTGTTGTCAAAAAGGCATGCTGTGGTTCTGTAGCGAGAGAGCAATGCTTTGTGTCAGCCAGAGAGGTGTTACACTAAGCACAGAACACACTTCAGATGCGCAATTCTGTGGCTTCCTTAAGCCTAAGTGCTGTTCAACAGTTGCTCACGTTAAATACTCGACTGTTCACTCGAATGCTCAACACATCCGGTCGCTTCTTATGAATAATACAAGGTAAACTGGTATTCTGGTATTCAATCGTCAACTCGCGAGAAGCATGTACAATGGTACTTGGCGGAGACCAAGGGCTCAACCCAAACCTACGTATGATTAGGATTAGAGAAATATGGAAATGAAGTTTTGTTTTGAATTAAGAACAAACATTTTATTCCCAATACTGTTCCACTTGTTTCTCATGAGAGTATTAAAAAATGTAACATATTATGCGAAGAATAATGTATTCATTCACACTTTATTTTCTCTTGTTGTGTTCTTCCCGGAGGATCTTACCTTGTGATCCAGACCTGAAGTGGAGATCAATGTATTTGTGTCAAGTATTAATCATTGACAGAAAAAATCACATCTCGGTGGAGAAACCGGTTCAGTCTTAATTGAATGGAGTGGTTATCACAATATGTTCACAGGATATCCAAATCCAGATTCACACTCCGATTTGGTAAAAAGTAGTGAAATGAGGTGTGAGAGAGAAAATGAAATGGGCAACAATATAAATTGTATATTCAATTATATTCAATGGAATATTTCCGTTGATCATAGTCAACTCAGTGATCAATTTCTCCCTATATAGTGGAGAATAAGTGTTCAGAATATTTTTTATCTATTAAGAACTTTACTGAACTTCACAACGCATCTCAAAGAACTCTCATTTTTCCAAAAATGTTTTTACATCTGTCTACTTTTTCTCGCAACTTGATGTAACTAGATTGCTTTAGAATAATGACATCTTATTCAATCATACTTCACACTCCGTAGGTGCAATGTACCAAATCATTCAATGTAATTTTCAACATCAACAACTTCGATCACCACATTTTATGTATGAGAAAAACGTTCAAATTCGAATTTGTTCACATAATGCAGTACTTCAATCCAGAGTCGAGCCGTTTTTGAAGGAATTCGTAGATTTCATTGCTGTAATTGTTATTTCCTTGACTCTGTTTGAGTATTCGACCGATAGAAAAATAACATATTTATGTATATATATATATATATATATATATATATATATATATATTTATATATATATTAACCAACTTCTATCGGCGTCGATGAATGATGAATAAGGTGATGGAAATATGAGATGGCAGGTAGTCTCAATTTGTGTTTCGGACAGTGAGAATGAGTCGGTTAAGACCTGTTCATGAAAAACCTATATGATAGAGAACAACAATGAAAATTCCTTTTCAAGGTAGTCAACCGTGACGGGAATCGAACGATGGTCATCTGCATGACGATTCACGATCTAAACGTTTTCAGTGATGAATATGTTTCTGAATCAATTCATTGTGATATTTAATTGAAATTCATCCAGTTTTCAGCTCATCCAGGTCAATTCTTGAGTGGTTCTGACATTTCCAGTCGACCGTCTTTCCCTAAAAGTTACTACTAACCTCCGATAGTTCCAAGTTTATAAACATCGTTTGTATTTCACTTTATGTTCATGATTATATTTTTTTCATCATTGTTTTTTTTTGTCTTCCATTATCTCGTTAGGTTGACATTCCTGTGTTATATATGTATCCATATGAAGAACATTCTCATCCAGATATTCCCGGAGTGTTCTGTAATCTAATTGGGGCATGACGGTGCATTTGACCCCACTGCTGACAACTCCATTTTATGATAACATCAAAAAAAGACTGGCCGTTAATAATATCTACTGCGTAATGTAATCGTGCTTCGTTGCCCGGAGGAATTGAGGGCACTGTGGATATAAACTCTATCAAATCATTATTGTATTGTTGGATGAAATCATTAAAAATATTACATAATTCATAGAAGTGATTTAAATTTGTATACTTTCAGAACTGCAGAAGGTGAGTGGCCCTCACTGACAGTCAGGAGTTGTTTCCATGGTTACTCAGGTTTTAGACTCATTGAACATTTTTATATCGATTCAAACATCCACCTGGAAATCGAAATCCATTTGGCGATTGTCTTATTGAGAAATTACAGATCGATCATTTCAGATGAATCTTAGATAAGAAAAACGTGATGAGCACCTATTGTTTTTTTCTTTCAATAACATCGAAACTTGATACAAAATCATTGTTCCCCAATTAAGGCTATGGATGAAAGATAGGATCGTTTGGACGGGGCACCACAAGGGCGATCTTACCACCCCATTTTGATTATTCAAAACTAATGGTCTTCAACACCATAATATATTGTCACTCATTAATCACTATATTAGTCACCTATTGTCACTCATAATATAGTAACTGACCAATATCTTATTGTAGTCACGTGACTCCATGAATACATCACATTAGTAATATCACATGAATCTTGGGGTATTATGTCCATAGGTTTTTCTCATCGAGTTATTTAAACTCCTATAATTTGCTCCTATTGGTTATATATATTCTCCTCGCACCTGAGAGCATATCATAGTCCCATATCGATTCCCAATGAAAGATAATTCTGGAAATCCATGAAATAAAATTCAATGTGACCTCATCTGACAAAATGAACCTAATATTCTCACGAATGATGGATAAACCAAGATTATATTGATGGATATTCAAGAAAACGACTCTGAGAAATGGGTTCGATCCGACGCGTTCATTTTTTCACGACTTCCCTGCGTGGTGAATATCGACAGAATTCTCGATAAGCTCTCAATCTCTCGAGCGAGGTTTATCTGGAAAGCTTCAAAAGTCCCTCCTCCCGAGAAGTAAGCCCAACGTATACATAATAATAACTCGCATATTGAAGAATCGAAATTTAATGTCGGATGGTATATGTTATTTCGAGACAGATTGAAAAATCGAAACTGTACGTGAATGAAAGAGGAATTTTTCATTTCTATTCGGATGTGATTTCAATCATATTTCAATATCATCAGAAAATGACAAATGTTCATAATCATCGGAAAATGTTACTTTTCAATCCGACACAGAAATAGATTATTCTATTCCTCAATGGTATACACAATTCTGAAATATAGTTGAACACTGTTCATAAAAAAGGCAATCATGGAGTTGAATTCATTCCTTATTGAACATTGACAAGTGGGACTTCACAACGGAGTAATTTATCTCCAAGTAATACTGTGGACGTCGTGGTAGGACCGTTTGGCGCCACAGTAACGATATCACCAGCTCAAAATGAGACCATCATCCCGATGTAACTCACATACCGATCTGGACCCCTATTCCTGAGATAAATGAGATGTGAGAAAAATAAAAGTGAGTGAGAAAACGATTATCTCACTTAAAATGGCCGATTTATTTACCATTACCAATCGGCCATTTCAAGTGAGATAATCGTTTTCTCACTCACTTTTATTTTTCTCACATCTCATTTATCTCAGGAATAGGGGTCCTGTAAGAACAAAATGTGTTCCAACTCAAGGGTTGATGAACAATAAAATAATAAGTGGAGGAGAAAAAGTGACCAATGAAATTAATAAAATTGAATGAAACGACCCAACAACGCACGCCACTCATCACACGTCACTCACATACATAGTGAGAGTAAGATTAGAACCTAATTCATTCATCATTATTATATCGGAGATATGAATGACGTTATTGGAATCTAGTTCCAAGGTTATAATGTCCTTCAATTTTTGAATGGCGTATCTTTCTTTTGTGTGGAGAAAAATCTGATACTGATTTGATGCCGTCTTTATCCATGTCCTCGGTAGCTCAGTCACCTAAGACACCGATTCACGAACTGAAGTTATTGTTGGGCGTCGGTTTGAGTCCCGCATGAGGCACGGATTTCTGTGAATGTCTTTCCACTTACCATCACCTCAAATTTTCAGTATAACCTGCTCATTCGTACCCTCATATTACCCATTTGTTGGTGGGGTCGTTGAAAAAGCTATAATCATCATCATCAAAAACATACTTTTTTTTGTTATCCTTCGAAAGAATACGGAGGCTAGATACACTGTATCATCTGTAGGGACTGTACCACCTCGCTGACCGATTCCCGGACTAATCTGCGTTTAATTAAAGTCCCAGCGCAAGAGTGGAGTGTTGCCTTCAGGGTGCGTGGGGGGAGGAAGAGGGAGCAAGAGGGAGGAATAGGGAGGAAACGGGACGTGTTCGGCGTGTAACTATAACGTGTACCGCCCTCAAGACGATACTCCAACATTATGAACTTAATGATCTGATCTTTAAGTGCCTTCTACTTTCCATTCGAGGATTGAATACGTTTTTAGTGTTCGAATTAAGAGTACAAGGGAAATTTCGTAAGCGGATCACATTAGTATACGCTCTTCCTTCTACTACACGGAATCGAAATATTTCGAAATATGCGTTTCCGTTTTTTTCAATAATAATTTTTTTGATTCAATCAGAGAAAATAAAGGTATTCTGAATATTGTTTTGAGCATGAAAACGATGAGCCCACAATATTGAATTGCTTACGATTCCCTCTATGAGTTTACGATTGATGATCTAATCTTTGAGTGCCTTATTCTTCCCATTGAAACGAATTTTCTCCATGTGGGCTTCTCATCTTTATTGAAAAATTGTGAGGAAATAAAAATTGTGAAACTGTGTGAGATGAGAATAAAATGAGTTGAAAATGAATGAAAATGGAGATCAAATATATTCCTGATGTTCGAATTGAGAGTACAAGGGATGTTTGGTGAGCGGATTACATTATTATACGCGCTTTCTTTGTCTTTTCATACGGAATCAATCATATCGAAAAATGCGTTTCCGTTATTTTTGAATATGAATTTTTTTTGAATCAATCAGAATGAACAGGGGTATTTCGAATATTGATTCGAGCATGAAAACGATGAGTCCACATTGAAATGTGTACAATTCTATACAATTGACCATTTCTGAAGTATTTCATTCATGAACATTATCTCCAAATACATTGATGCCCTAATTTTTCAAGACGGATCAATCAGGATTATCAAGCATATCGAATTTCGAATCAGACGATATTCCGATATTCATTCCGATTTATTATTTTGGATTGAAATGGTTGAAAATGAGATGAATAATTCAGCATCTACGTATTTCCAATCGGCTTCTGAAAGTTTGGTTGCTGATATTTGCTATCACCCATACGGTCCATTCCCCTCTCCTTTGATTGGTTCTCATGCCTGTAATATCCATCCTGCCTTCTTCGCATTCTGTCACAACAGCCCATTCAATCACTCAACAGAAACGTCCCCATTCCACACATTCACCATTCGATAATATACCTCGTTATACGTCAGCAGAATATTCACAAATACAGCATAATGAGAGAAGATTCACAATTCACATTCTATTCTTATTTCATTATTCTGTTCCATTATTCAATATGTTCGATTATTTTGATCCAGTCTTGAGTTCAAATTGTGATATCAAGTCATTGATCCACCACCTGTTCCGAACTACATGTAGAAATAGATAAATACATCAATGAATGGAAATTCAATTTCGTCATTTTGTGATCATAAATATGAAGTGTATATGTGTATATATATATATATATATATATATATATATATATATATATATATATATATATATATATAGTTAATTATGAATAAAGACTCTGCCTTCGCCTTGAAGGTTGCCATAGGACAAGAATAACAATGGAATAACATATCAGAGTATTATAATTAGATAAAATATCAAAAATATACAACACAATAACTATAAGAAAATGTGAAATTGAATGAAATAATATATCAGATTATTGAAATTACAGAAAATATCAGAAATATACAACACAATAACTATAAAAACATGTTGAATTGAAAAAATAAACCGATTGTAGACGTGTTACCTGCGAATAGTGTCCATATAAATGATACAATATTGAGCCTTTCAATAGGAGTAAACATATCAAATCTATAAAATCACTACGTAAAGGAAACTTTTCACGAAAATCTACAAAGAATCTGGTTATAGTGTCCCTGGCTCCAATGAAAAGTCCAATATGAAATGTGAACATTACATGTTTTAATGCAGGCGTTTCAGTGAATACAATGTGCTGTCTTCTCTCTCTCTCACTGTCGTCCATTCAAAGGCGACGAGCTCATGCGTAATTAAACAAGAAACGTCGAATCTGAGACCTGAAATGTATTCACAACACTTTGGATAAGACGTGAATATTGTAATTCTTAAACATCTTCAGAGGTAGAAATGTTAACAGACGATATTCAATACACTGTGAATGATATAACAATTATTCAGAGAGGAGAGACGATATAATTATTCGAATGATGATATATTTATTTTTTTATTCATTTATTTATTTATTCTCTTGTTTATGCATATAAATAGTGGTTACAGGGGGACAGATTAACAATAATAAAAAAGATACATGATATTGACATAATATAGTAAAATTATAAATGTAGTATACAGAGATCTCAATATTAACAATATTATAAGATAAACATGATAATTGACAGAATATAGTGAAAATATAAATGTAGTATAGAGAGATCATGATATGTAATACTTGAGTACAAGAAGAATACATGTGAGCCTAGATGTAAACCGAAAAGTGTTTATAAATTTTGTTATTTTTACATTTAACTTAGGATTAGTTACTTATAACTCATGATTATCTTCGATCTCCTCATTGATTATCTTTCCATTGAGTGAAATTATTCGAAACTCGTTCAAAATACTATTTGATGGTGATGATTATTGGGGAACTACAATACACCATGAGAAAAAGAGCATTCGAAATCATTTTTCTAAGGGTTGTAAAATATTGTCCTCATGGTGCTTCTTCCAACCGATCTCAGCTTGTCATTCTCTCATGCATAATAATAATTTTCTCTGATTATTGTCTGAGGTATCGATGCAGTATTCAAGATATTTTACGTCGTAAGTAGATAAGGGTGATAATAAGTTAACGGGCTATTTATCGCCTGATTCAGTGATTCGATTCTAAAACTGGATGATAGATAACCGTATATCTTCATTCTTCGACTGGACCTCACAGGCTTAATGGTAGAGAAGAAAAAACTCTGTTTCAACTTTCATATGAGAATGAATTGAAAATATTCCAATTGGTTCATGGAGAATACCAATTTTCTTTCTTTTTTTTTTTCAATAACATCAAAACTTGATACAAAATCATTGTTCCCCAATCAAGGCTGAGGATGAAAAGTAGGATCGTTTGGACGGGGCACCACAAGGGCGATCATACCACCCCACTTTGATCATTCAACAAAAGTATTCACAAAAATACCAGATGATGAGATCAAAGTTATTTATCACCGGTATAGTAAATTATATTCGAATATATTGGAATTTGCTAACAATATTTGTTCAAAATGACTCTCTATATCAGGATGAGTTACTGTTATAGTTCCCAGAGCACATCATCTTAATGAGATCATTAAAATAGTTCAACGTCATCTGATTTGTATACGTCACACGTTGCATTTCTTCCGTGACGTCACTGATTGTCTCGAGAAACACTGATGACAAGTTCAGTAAAGTTGGAGAATATAATTATCTGTATCAGGGTAACAGGAAATACAAGGAATGTGTTCGAGTCACCAATAGAGATATAATCAAAGGTTCATTCTATGTGATATTATTCGATGATAGAGAACGAAAGATGGAAAATATTCACTTAAATGTTTGAATTACCGATAATGACAATACATGAATTTTTTAGAAATTTCGACCGGAAACAGAAGTTTTCGTATTTACAACCTGAATCATCATTGAACACTTCTGAACGTGACTCAAGGCTTTTTTAGCTCCAGATCGGAGCAGTTACTCCGTGATTAGGATGATGAAAATAAGATGCATTCATCTTGAAAATAAATACCACTTTTTGTGATTTTTGTATTTTGCGAATAATAACCACTCATTGTTTGTGTTGAATGTCTCTGTCATTGTCTTCGTGTTGTTTTCAAATGTTGAATCATTGTCGATAAAGCAGTTTTGCTCTCTGTAGCGACTGGCCACGCCACAACAATGACTCTGAAAAAACGGAAGAAGACTGGGAAACACAATAACAAATACAACTTTCACTTTGATTTTCCGTTTACTCTGTAAAATGTAAATAATGCTCTCATGAGCTAACTTGCTCCGATGATTGACTCCATCAAAACTTTATTGTCAACTTCATTTTCCACTTGAACGATTTGTCATTTTTTTCTCATTCAACTACGAGGAGATGTAAGAGACGGTTCAACAGAGCTATCAAATTGTGATTCCACGAAAAATTCTGTTCACATTCGGAAAATGGATTCTGAGAATTGCTAGCATTATTGCTAGCATACATGATAATTATAGGAGACCATAGCATCTATTTAATAGCGTCAACTATACGATTAGTTACTTCGTGATGTCACATATCGGAGTCACTTCGGATTTTTGAATTCATAATTCAAATTTTGATGACATATCATAATCAAGAAGACCGTTTTGAGACATCTTTTTTTCCGAATGTGTATAAAAATAGAATTGTGGTTAATGCTATTCGTTTTGATATTGGGTTGGTTGTGTTGGACATATGGAATGAGCGATGATACGAAGGTATGTTTTATGGAGTGGAAATGACATATCATTTTGTATGTATGTGAAAGAGAGAGAGAGAGACAGAAATAGAGTGAGATAGTTGGAAATAAAAGAGATATGTACACTACAGTGAAGGTACGAAGGTATCGAGATATTGGAATTACAAGTTATCACACTAAACAAAAAACCACTCATTCAGAAAATCCAACGAAACATCGCGGTGGAGAAAACAAATAATATTCGATAGTAAAAAACATCATATTTATTGCATAACGTTTATATTCTCAGTTTAATTCCACATACGGCACCCGATACCATCACGACACGATTGCTCAACTGTTGAATCATACGGTGAAGAATAATAACCGATAGAAATAATATCAAGTCATGCATGAAATGATTCATTCACTTTTCACTAAATTTATTGTCAAGTTCAAATTGATGCTTCTTTCTCACTATCGATTCTTCATATTACTTTTTCCCATGAATGTTGAATACAATATATATATATATATATATATATATATATATATATATATATATATATATATATATATATGTATATATATATATATATATATATATATATATATATATATATATATATATATATATATTGTTGGTAAATTTGATGAAAATATTCTGTTATAATTATGTTGTTACATTGATTTTGTGTGAGTTTACATACTGTTCAGATATCTCTGTGTGTACAACTGTATGTATTTATGTATCTTTCTGTATTTTTTTGTAATTTCTGTGTGTTTAATTTTGTTCTGAAATATATGTGAATTATGTTTTGAACTAGTTAAATGGAAGAACGGCTGCCGAATTTCGCCAGCAATAAAGTTCCTTTGATAATAATAATAATTTAATCAGTTTGAATTGTAATTTGTTATCGTTCCACTGTTATATTGTTCTGTATTGATATTTTTTCGAGGCTCTGAATTAGATAACAAGATGTAATACCCTGGATGATATGAAATCACAAAACCCTGAAGGGCTCATTTGTGGAATTACACCATATAAAAATGAATCGAATGATGATCAGGTCTTTTTTTTTTCAAGGCGTTTTATTCACATGATATATTAGTACATTAGGATAATATCTTACAAATTCACGTAAGATTTGACTTGTCTGTGGGTCTACACACTGCTTACATATTACATATATGGTAAATATTTACATATTCACATATGTCATATCATATGTTCTCAGAATCAATCTGAATAATGAGCCTTGTCAAATCTGAAGGCATGAAGAACATAATGAAATTACAAGATATGAAATCGGAAAACTGAAAAGTGAACCCATTGAATTGAAAACAGGGATTCGTTTCTCAAACCGTACGTATATATACAAGAAACAATGACCATCAATAGTAGAGATGATCCAATCTTTGACACATCTTTTGGAAGAACTGTAATACCGAGACGCGTGGCCAAGTGATAACACACTGAACCGTCATTCGGCATACCGGGGTACGATTCCCGCCATGGTCGACCATCCTGACAGGGGTTTCTCGTGGTTTCCCTCTGTCGTTCAGGTCAATACTGGGATGGTTCCTTATCTACAGGTCACGACCGAATCCTTCCCACTATTCAAAATACCTGATAAAATAACCTTTCATATCATCATACCATCATATCATTCATCATCCACCGACGCCAATAGATCATAGTCATCAGTATAGTGCGTCGTTGAAACCCAATATGAGAAAAGAACTGTAATTGTCAGGTCGATTTAGATCGTAGATTTGTATCCGAATATTTTATATTGCTTTCGATATCAGATAATTCGAATTGTAGCCATTCTGAATCACACAGTGGCTACAATATCCTAACGTTAATATCATATCTATAATTCATGTCGAATACCTTTTTATGTGACAATTAACTACATCTGCCGTGCTCAATAATTTAACAACACAATCCATCGACTAAATCTCTCCCCTTTCACCGTTTGTTGAACCAGGTATCTGGGGATCTTTCACTGCTCTGCCCGACCGTGGTGTTTTATGTCCTCGAGCGTCGCGACGATAATGAATGGGCGTCGTTTCCTACGTACCACGACGCCGTCTGGCAAGCGGCCAGCCAGCTGCGAGCGTCGAGAGCGCGGCAAGCCAGTCGGCCGGAAAGTGCGGCGGTTAGAAAAACGCGTGCGGCAAAACGTAACTCGACTAGAAGAAGACTGATATACAATAATGGTGTATAAAATATTTTGGAAAGAGAATATAATATTGTAGAAAAGTCTGTTTTATAGTCGTGGATATGAGGGATGTTTTCAATATAGAGATTTGAAAGAAATCTAGACATATCACGTTTTGTTTGACTTGGGTCGATAATGAAGTTCTGGCTTTCATTCGGAAACATTTCCATGGCTGTGACAGGTTATTGTCACTAATTGGAACATTATTAGGCCTTCAAAGACTTTGAGGCAATCAGTGTATGTTTGTTAGTTAAGCTGTTGATTATATACTTAACAGAGTCTCATTCCATAATAATGACCGTGTAGATGACCGAACTCATAACATTCGGACTTGACACCGCAAGAGAAACTCGAAGTGGAGGAATAAATTGTCACTGGAACCAGTTCTCGTCAAACATCTCTGTCAAGCCTGTGCCAGTGTGAGGAAAAAAAACTGAATAATGGATCGCAAATTGTTATATCGATGAATAATTTGAGATCACATGAAAATCCAACTGAAGAATAAGGGATCTTGGACTGATATATGTGATATATACCTTCATATTTATATATATATATATATATATATATATATATATATATATATATATATATATATATATATATATATATATATATATATATATATATATATATATATATATATATATATATATATATATATATATATATATATATATATATATATATATATATATATATATATATATATATATATATATTTATATATATATATATATATATATATATATATACATGCACATATGAGGAAGAGAATATGTCTGGTATCGTTTCACATATCTGATGCAGCTACATCAGGAATTACTAAGAAGTGCCAGATGAGGATTCCGATCCAATTATCATGCAGTCTACTTATTCGAAAGAGAATAATGAAACCATAAAAACACGAAGCGAGTAGCTTAATTAAGAGCATTAAAACCTGGATACTGAAGTCGTTCCAGTCTCTCATGGAATTGCATATTCATAGAATGCACTGCTCTGTGAGCGAGTTTGCATATTTTTCCACGGATTTCCAGCATATTTTATAGAACAATTACTCGAGCATATTCCGGATTGATTCACATTCACATGAACTGAATCTATTCACTTCTTTCTGTTTCATTCGATCCACAGACAGGTGCGAGTTCATCAGTGGATTTTCATGTATACATCAGAGAAATCTGAAATGTTTCGAAATATTTCAAAACATCGTCTTCAGAACTGACAACTAATTCACTCTCGATGGAAATATTGAGACGGTTTCATCTGAGGTGATATTAAATATACTCAAATGGAGAACTGGTGTTCAATGGATATATGGTTGATATTTCAGAAAATTTCAATCGAAATTGAAAATTTCCACCAATAGATCGATATTTCGAAATATCACATCGAAAAAATAATTGATGAATGTATTCAATTGATGTTTTTTTTTAAATTTTTTTGATAGTCACGATAATTTTCATACAGTCTTCTCTCAGGCTTAACTGGAAGGTTATTCATATTCATCGATCAAATTCTCTGGAGCTGATAATCATCACTCTAACCGATACGTTCGGACTCGGAAATCACATGAAATAATCGAGCCATTCATCGGTTTAGAGTCTCGAAACACTTCATCGTTAATGTTACCGGATAGAGAGAACGGTCGTTCAACACCGCCGGTTTTCACCTCGGATATGTATCACATTTCCATGAAGAAAGCAGCCAACTTCTTCCGAAGAGAATTACATTATTAAAAACGTGATGATTAAAATTAGAACCTACGCATAGCAACTCACGTGTTAATGTCTTGCCTCTTCCTCAGTCCCAGCTCCACATCCGTACACGACCGTGTTGACCGCTCGGAACACCCGACGGTAATATTAATTCATATGTTGAAGGGACGATCGGCACATTCAGTGTACGCGTATGAATAGCATTGTACCTTTCTGAGGAATGAAGCTATCATGTTTAACGTTATTATGAAGAAACTCTATTCAAGCTAGAATGATAGACGCCATTATGTTTCTCAGACACAACATTACAGAACTCTCACTCTCTCTCTCTCTTTCTCTCTCTATCTCTCTCATCTCTCTCTCTCTCATCTCTCTCTCTCTCTCTCTCTCTCTCTCTCTCTCTCTCTCTCTCTCTCTCTCTCTCTCTTTCCTCGTTCATATATATTCATTTGGAATATATATATATATATATATATATATATATATATATATATATATATATATATATATATATATATATATATATATATGAACATATATATATATATATATATACATATATATATATATATATATATATATATATATATATATATATATATATATATATATATATATATTTGAATATAATTATATACATCATCGTTTTGTAGCGGTGCCTCAACTGACTGAGCTACTGAGGGCGGTCTCTCTTGAACAGCCTCAAACACAAACACACACACACACACACGTACACACATTATATGAAGTGCATGTGTTGTTCTCTGTTGTATGTTTCAGCTTTATGATTCTTCTTTCTTTTGTTCCACTCTGTAATTAAGCTGAAACAACAGGAGTTGCCATTGTTGCTAGCTCGGGAATAATTAATTAATTCCGAGATGGGTTTTTCACGAGAGATAGCGTGTTATTGTATTAGTGTGAACAAAAAGTGGAAAAACAGTTTTATCATTCTGTGGTGTTTGAAAGAAATAGAGACTGAGATGTATAAATAATACCAGACAAGTTGTGATGAGAACTTATTCACAGAATTTTGAGTGTTTCATTTAGGCACGGTATTACCAAGTCCAGTTAGTATTTATCTGACAGTTCAAACTTGTTATCACCATGGTTACCCATGCTATTTGTTTTCACCAACTTTCGGATAAATACTAACCAGCCTTGGTAATACTGGGCCTTAGTGATGTAGATTGGATATGGAAAAAATGTGCATTTTCATCATTATCAAATCTCTCCCTATTGTGATATTTGAGAGACGATGGAAAAGTAGTGAGTTCAGGTGATACATTCAGTGAAAAATTCAGAACTGGGCGCCTCCACCGAATCTAGTTTGTCGTTACTGTTTCTCCGGTAGACCATAGATAAGTTCAATGCTCTACAGACTCTATTCGGTGGTTAAAACTGTTCAACTGACAAATAGTAGTGGAGTTGGAGATGTGAGATTGAATTTTGGCACCGACATTCATGATAAATTCTCTATTGTTGGTAGTTTTAGTTTTCTGACCGTATGTCTATTGGTGATTACGTTCATTCAGATCCGTAGTTGAAATTTGTCTGATGTTTTTACGTCTTACTGATATATATTCCATCAATTTCACCGTCATTTCCATTCAATTTTCGCTACCAATTCATTCTTCGGAAAAAAAAATCTCCTATCTGTCGATTTTTTTTTGTATTCTGTTCGAAGAAATTGGATGAGAATATATTGAAAGCTCTGAACAATATCAGGTGAAATGATCAAACAAGCTTCTAACAGTGTTGGTTTCTCTGGGAATCTATTTCCATCCCATCATTATTATCTATCATCCTGGCCTCATTCATTTCATGCAAATAATATTCTGATTAATAATATATTAATATATAATAGTATAATATAATATATATAATATATAATATAATATAATATAATATATAATAATATAATAATGTTTTGTGATGAATAATTCTGATATAATAGTTTCATAGATTGCAAAATTAGTTTCAAAAATAAGTGAATGGAGCTTCAACAATGTTGAATCATTGAGATCTCTCTCTCCCTCCCTATCTTTCTCTCCCTCTTCCTCCTCTCTCCTCTATCTCTCGTTCTCTCTCTTGTATAGACTAGCTGTGATGTATACTACAACCAAGAACTGTGTAGAACCATAGTTAATTAAAACTCCAACGCGAGTTATTCCACTTTGAAAGTTGAATACTCCACGAGATTGAAAATATTTACCCAATTTTAATTAGAATTTCCAAAATCTAAGTAACATTGAAATTGGCGTGAAATCACTTACGAGCTTCGATTCTTTGTTTGACATGAAAAAAAAAACACGTGATTGTGATCCTGTTCTCTTTCGAACGTTTCCATGATTTAACCATATTCATAATTTTCGTCATCAAAAAAATTCAGTGTAAACATTTCTCGAATGAAATGTGGAGCTATGAAAATCTTCATTCGTTAAATTATAACTCATTTTACCAACTTATGATGAATAGTGATATCTCCAAAGTGTGAACAGAGAATATATTATTTGAATATCTCAATTCATTGTGGAATTTGTGTAAACATATCTGACAGATTGGATCACATTTTATTCCGTCGTTTCGAGTTAAACACAAGTCGATATGTTATCAAGGGAGTTATTCACTCAGTATACACTCAGTATGCCCAGTTCATGCACTCACCCAACTGTCATGACGAGCTTCTGCGAATACCAAAGTATCTGGTACATCATCTCAAGTCAGAATATATATGAAATATTTGAGATCGAATATCACATTCCACTCCTATAAAGTACGTTATTTCAATGGAACATTGTTTTATCGAAACTATAATGGAAGGTTTTAACGAGTGATTATTGATTCCTTTGACAGTACGACAGTTAATCATCCAATTGTAACATTATCAAGATCTGAAATTTGAAATGGAGTCAATGTTTTCCAATTGAAAGTTGATGAGTGAGAATCGTTCGATTGAGGTACCACAAGGATGTTATAACCTGTCCAAAGTAAGATCAAGGTTTAATTTAACTCATTCAAAAAAATTGTGCGAATCAAATTCCAAATCAAGGTATGAAGAAAAAATAATTCAACATTTGTGTCAGGGAAAAATCTCCGATCTTCAACTTGAAATGTATTTCTCCCAGATTTTCATTCGTGAGTCTGATTATGATTTGTTGGTTTCTCTAATGATCGTTTATCGAAATCATTTTTTTTTTTAATAACATCGAAACTTGATACAAAATCATTGTTCCCCAATCAAGGCTATGGATGAAATCCATTCCATGATTCCGAAATCATACCACCAATACTACATAGTTCTCAAAAAATTATGAATTGTGAGATTCCACTTCGAACAAAATGAAGACGAATAATCATTAATTCATATTAAGTTTGTCGACGCCCTCCACTGATGACAACGATCTACTGGCGTTGATAAGAATGATAATAATATCAGATCATCATGTCTTGACGTTGAATGAGTTGCCTCGATCCTGTCAGCTGATTGCTCGCCTGCCACTGGCTGATGTCGTGGAATCGCAGAGAGAATGGCAAGGAACAAGTGTGAGGGATCAGGATGGTGAGGGGTGGGAGGAAGGGAAGAAAACCACGGTCTCGTGGCTGACAACTACTACAACAATAAACAGGTACTGCAGTGGAACTGTATAATTACTCAGGTAATTAAGATGAGCACGTGTGTGTGTGTGTGTGTGTGTGTGTATGAGCTAAATGTGGATGTGTTTGTGTTGAGTTTGAGGAGAATAAAGTGAAGCGAAAAAGATTTTCGAATTGAAATCATATAGAGTGGTTGATGAATGGTGATCATTATATTCCAATAGGCAGTCACTGAACACGCAAATTTTTCAGATTCGAATTCATTGGTGTGCTTACGATGGTGCAGAGCAAATACCTGAGATAATTAAATCGAACCCAAATAATCTAATCTAATCAATCCGATCGACTCAATACAAATAATCTTGAGCAAAATGAATTGATTCAAATTGGTGTATATGTTTTCATTTCGTGTTGAAGTTCATTGGTTATAAACTTTTTCAATGGGGTGATAAGATCGCCCTTGTGGTGCCCCGTCCGAACGATCCTGACTTTCATCCTCAATTGAGGAACAATGATTTTGTATCGAGTTTCGATGTTATTAAAAAAAAAAGAAAAAAAAAATTCATCAAGGATTCTCGACAATCTTCGAATTCAATTTTCAATATTCGAATATTTCGAATTCAATTTTCTGATGGGTCGTCAGAAACAGGATGTAGTATTGTGGAGAGTGAGCAAATATAATATGATTTTAGTGCATCAAAGAGATTAAAAAATTTCTGAATCACCAACATCGAGTGTTCAAGTGTTTTCATCACCATGGTTACCGGAACTAATTGCTTTCAACTCTCCGCCTAAAAATGATCGGGCTCGATGATACCGGGCATGATAGTAACATGAGATCGAATTATAACTCCACTGCTTCGGAATATATCAAATATTTCTTCATCCGGACTTAAAATATAACATAAATTCATATGGACACTTGAGCAAAACATTTCGAATTGGAAGATAATTTTTTTGGAGCAAAACTTCATCAATGAAAATACTTCATAAAGTGAAAGAATCGGATAGTGCAATTCTTCAGATTGAAGTAAAATAGATGATGAACAGTTACGCTTCAGTGAGCTAACAGTGAGAAATAAAGTGAGACAAATTTCACGAAAGTCTTGACTCGCTATTGGTAACGATTAAACTTCTATTTGATCACATATGAACACATAAACATTATTAAAAAAAATAAAAGTGATCACAGTTGACAGTTTCTTTGTTATGCACTGTTCATAGTGGTAGTTACAGTAACTTATATTCTGATGCCACAACTTATAAACATAAATTATTATCATCATTATACTTGACTTCATTTTTATTTGTCTCTCGCGTTATTTATGGGTAGTTCTTTCCTAATTCCCCGCCCATTACCTCGCTATTAATGTACAGTCGAGGTCACATTAAATGGTCGATCAAGTCACATACCAAAATGCACTTTGACTAAACTTTTTCGACATCATTCGCACAGAAACCAGCAGGAAATTCACATAAACCATTTGATGCACGTAATCTGTGAACAATTCAACGGTGCAATAAGCGTTTATAGATTCAGTGTGGGTTGAAAATAAATTCAGAATAAACTATTTCATTGGACCAGAAGTGTACAGTCGATTCGCTTTCCAGTGCAATAACAATAAACGTATAAATCTTGTTGGAAGCAGTTTAATTTTCGTAATCAACGATAAATAAAGCGAGCAATGTGCAGTTATTTATTGATGACGACGTGGACAAACTACAGAGGAGATTTATTTCATGTGAGAGCCAGAAAATGAAGAGATTGAATGAGTCAATTCTGTGGAAAGTTTGAAGAAGTCAATTCTGTGAGTCGTTATCACGGAAGTCAATTCAGTTGGACGATTGAAGAAGTCGATTCTGTTGGAAAGTTTGAAGAAGTCAATTCTGTGGAAAGTTTGAAGAAGTCAATTATGTGAGTCATTATCACGGAAGTCAATTCTGTTAGACGATTGAAGAAGTCGATTCTGTGGAAAGTTTGAAGAAGTCAATTCTGTGGAAAGTTTGAAGAAGTCAATTATGTGAGTCATTATCACGGAAGTCAATTCTGTTAGACGATTGAAGAAGTAGATTCTGTGGAAAGTTTGAAGAAGTCAATTCTGTGGAAAGTTTGAAGAAGTCAATTATGTGAGTCATTATCACGGAAGTCAATTCTGTTAGACGATTGAAGAAGTCGATTCTGTGGAAAGTTTGAAGAAGTCGATTCTGTGGAAAGTTTGAAGAAGTCAATTCTGTTAGACGATTGAAGAAGTCGATTCTGTGGAAAGTTTGAAGAAGTCAATTATGTGAGTCATTATCACGGAAGTCAATTCTGTTGGACGATTGAAGAAGTCGATTCTGTGGAAAGTTTGAAGAAGTCAATTCTGTGAGTCTTCATCATGGAAGTCAATTATGTCGGACGATTGAAGAAGTCAAATCTGTTTAAAGTTCAGAAGTGTCAATTCTGAGGAAGGTTTGATGTATCCAATCATGAAACGTTCATTGGAGTCAATTCTGTTAGACGGTTGAAGAAGTCAAATCTGTGAGGCGTTCAAATACGTTATTCGAGAAGCAACAACTATTATATACTGGTTCTGAAGTACAAACAATGAAGCAATCAACATTCGAAATAACATCGAAACTTGATACGAAATCATTATTCCTCAATTAAGGCTATGGATAGAAGATAGAATTCTTCATGACTGTAGAAGTATCTCCATTCACATCCGATCATTCACCAAACATAGGTTGATGAATAACCCGATTATCAATCCCGAATACAAGTGTAGGCCTATATATGATGATAAAACGTGATATGATAATCATTCTTCTTATTCTGATGATGATAACATTTTTTCTCTCGTTTCACCATCATGAAAATCCGCGTCTCATAATTGAACATTACTGTAAAACTTTTCCCACCGGTAAAAAAAAAAACACAGTACAATGCAAGCAGATGGTTTCTCATGAGTAATGCGTTGACAAGAATCTCGAGATTCGCCCCGTTACTCCATTAATCTCACTGCCAGGTTGGTAACACCACACCAAGACAACCGTACCTTACACAATAAATATATCACTCCACTCTTGGCGTTATACGCATAACGTAACGTTTTTATCTCGGTCCACGCCTTGTATTTTCACCAGCGTGAAACGAACAACTTCCCACCGGCTCGTACCTCATAAACTGATGGTAACGGAGACGAATGACAGAGAGAGAAGATGTGTCGTTGTCATGGCAGCGTCTCTGTTCACCTTTCTTATTGCTTTCTCCGTCTTACGCTCTGACTAATGTCCTGTACGGTGAGCCAGGTTCTACTTTCATTATTGCAATGTGTAATGTAAGTTGTTCAAGTACATCAGGAGGGGTTTTGTCGTGAATTATGGGCTCCTGATATATTGGACATGAATGGGAATATCAATTCAACATTATGTCTGAATTACGGTATTCAAAATGAACATTTTCATTCAGTCTCTGTCGTGCCGACTTTCACTCCATCCATTCCGCCATCATTTTGAGAATATATACGTGTATATATATACATATATATATATATATATATACATATATACATATATATATATATATATATATACATATATACATATATATATATATATATATATATATATATATATATATATATATATATATATATATTTATATATATAAATATATATATATATATATATATATATATATATATATATATATATATATATACATATATATATATATATATATATATATATATATATATATATATATATATATATATATATATATATATATATATATATATATATATAAATATATATATATATATATATATATATATATATATATATATATAAATATATATATATATATATTTATATATATAAATATATATATATATATATATATATATATATATATATATATATATGTATATATATATATATATATATATATATATATATATATATATATATATATATATATATATATATATATATATATATATATATATGGAACCACTATATATATTCGAATAATCATATAGTAAGAGTATCAATATATGAATCTGAGATATAATATCATTTTTGTATTCTGATGAGATTCCCGTTGGAGATTTCATGGGGAGATATATCCAAAACTTTGGTATACTCAAATTTCATGAAATTCAATTGATCAACTGTTGATATATCCAACAACAATCAACAAGAGCAATTGTTCATCTAATTCTGAAGGTTGTGGAGTTTGATTACCACATGGTAAGACTCATCATCGTCATCAGGTTGATTCATGTTGATTGGATGAATACTAAGACGTTGCGTTGCTAGGCAACATTGATGAGTATACAATTCAAAACATATTGGCATTTTCAATCCCGACAGAAGAATAGTGTTGCATGGTTGATGAGTGAGAATTACTTATCATCATTTTTCCAGTGGATTCGTCAAAATATTGAGCAGCAGACATTTTGATTTCGGTTATGAAGCTCAATATAGCTCGTTTCTCTCAAATCCCTTCCTCGATTTGATTTTTCAATGCAATATTCCATTCTATGGATGAGTGAAATTCTACGGTCGGAAACATTCACAATAAATAAATGAAGAATTCCGAACTGAAGAACAATTGACGGTGACATCGACAGACTTATGGATGAGTTTTGAAACCAAGTTGGAACATTTTTCCAGTCGCACTTTGAAATTCACCGGTAAACTATCGGAAGAGAAACGTACCTCTTATTGATGACGTCATGCATTTTCCTGGTTGTCATAGCAACCAAGTCAGTTAGCTGCTCAGTACTCACCTGAAACAAAGACAAACAAACAAATTGTAGAGAAGTTATTATTAGACAGTCGTTATTGTGAAGTTTTCATTAGAAAGAAGTTGATGAAGTGAAGTGATGAAGAGATGTGAGCGTCTAGTTCATCAATCAATCCCCAGGGGGCATGGATGAACTCAGCTTAGCCAACAAAGAGGGAAGAATTATTTATAGAAAAGTTTTTCATCGAACGGGAGTGCCAACTGTCAACATGAATAGCAATTAGTTGTAGTGTGGAAATAACAAAGGATTCTATGGGATGTTTTAGGAATGTCAAGTTTTACATGAATGACACTTTTCTGTTGTCTTCTAATCAAATATCGACTTGAACACACAAATATGAATAAAAACGTTGACTCATATACTTAATTGAAATAATACAATGAAGTAACTCCCATATTATATCACTAAGATATTATCATATACCATTCGAGTCTCTCATGAATACACACGGTTATCATGTAAGTGTAGGCGATTGAAATTTAATCCGGAACATACATTTTGAGTACTTTATATACAATTCTCTTATTCTTTCTACAGTTTGAAATTATCCATTCCACAATTATCCAATCTGAGCAGAAAATGCACGGTCATGATTATCATAACCATTTGTAATTTGTGTTCTGATTTCGCATGACATGAAATCATGGCACTTTCACCAAAAATATATATTCACGAATAATGAAATTTGGCAGGGACTCCGATAACAGTTAACGAGATATTTCTCATTTTGTTCCTCGAAAATATGAGATGCTCACCTCCAAATTTTCATGAACATAAAATTATATTTGGGAGTGAAAAGCTGACTATTTTAACTTTATCAGAGCCCAAAAATAATACCATTTCCTTAGCAACGAGTGCACGTTAGGTGGGCCCAAGCTCTGGTTCCAGCTCGAATGTGTGATGATTGTCTGGGTAAATGTGACATACCAACACGACACTAAACCACCTTCCCTTCACCTCGTTGCGGGAAGAATGGGAGATAAAGAACAGGAAGAAATCGGGTTATGAAGGATGTGTTCCTTCTACCTCTCAAGTTATGCTAATCACTGGTGCTTGTAACAAGGGTGGTGAGGGAGCGGGGGTGATGGGGGGAGGGGGAGGGGGACGTCATTGAACACGACAGCAATTCCTCGGGGCTGACAACAAGTAGTAAAACGTCGCGAGTAATTCTCTTAACGTTCTAACGTTTCACCGTTTATCATAGCTCTTACTCAATTTACTTGGTAATGTCATTGTTCGCCTCGCTGGCAATGATAATAACGAGTTTTTCCGTTTGAAGGGATGTTGTCTCGTCGAAGAGGAGGGGGAAGGTGAGGGGGGGAGGGGAGACTTGTTGGAGTATCATCTGAGAAACCAGAAAAATGTATAAATAAATCTAATTATTCCGGAGTCGAGTTAAAAGAACACACTTTGATGTCAACATCAAAACTGGGCTGAAAAAATGGTTTCAAGATTAAGAGTTACATTTTGAATTCCCTCCGATTAATTTTTAATAACGATGATGAAAACTTGACATGGAGTCGTTGATTTTCAATCAGGGTCAGAAATGACAAAACAGATTAGTTCCAACAACAAAAAAGATATAACTCAATAAGCACCCACATTCTCAGAGCTAATCATTACCATCAAAAAACATGGATATTTTAAACCTTAAAGCTGATTATCAACAGTACAAAAATGAATATTATAAACCAAAACGATATAATTTCCCTCGAAGGAGGTGATTTCACCCCATGAGGATGAGTTTGATCACATTTCTATGTCATCGAGGCGTTTTATTTATATTCTAGTTTCACAACAAAATAATCACGTAGACTCATGAGGTCATAAAGATTTCGACTTGTCTATAGGTATACATACAAAGAGAACATGAATTATTTTGATTTGAAAATAAACATCTGGATAGCTTTACTATCACAATTCACAACCAAGAGTAGAAAAAGACATAGAATTGTAGGAGCAATGATGAATCATGGATCTGTATTGATGGAAAAAGTACAGTTATTTGATCAGATATTGATCATAATCTTCCGGACCCTTGAACTAATGACGTATGTTACTGATTACGGCCTCATGCATTGGTTACATCACCACTGTTACTTGACGTGGTGATATCGCCCTTTAGATGCGCCATCCGAACGATCCTCTATTGCCATCGTCTCCAGACCTAATCGAATACCGATTGAATTGTTTCAATTTCCCAATATTTTCATAAAAAACTATAAATTAGGTATTCAAGACCTCCACGCATTTCTAGTTCGAAGTATTCATGAGAGAGAAAATCATTTATTCAAGACGGCTGTTCATTTTCACAATGACTAACCATGAATGTCCAGCTAATTTCAATTTTGAAAAATTATGATCGCCAAAAGTGTAAAAGAGTTATAAAAGTTATGGAAGTTATAGAGTTATGGAAGTGGAATCAGAAACAATATACTTGATATTATTAAGTGATAATAGAATCATTAGAATGATATTACCAATTTAATCAGCTTTCAAGTTTCCAAAACGTCTCATTCAACTGTATGATATTGTCTCATTAAAGGAATTAGGATGAATCGTGGCAAGTTTGAATTGCTTAATATCTTCATGAAGTTTTTTTTTTCTGTGTCCACCAGTTTTCTCCGTGGATGTATAAACGTTTCGGTCCCGGTGGCTGTGCGTACGGAAAAAAGGTCTCATAACTTTCAGTTTGTTGGAAAACTGCTGAAGACATTGGAAGAGAGAAGAGAGAGAGAGAAAAGGAAAATAGAGAGAGAGAGACAGAGAATGAGACGGAGAGAGAGAGACAGACAGAAAGAGAGAGAAGGAGTGAGGTGAAAAGAAGATAAATGAGCATAGAGGTACCAGCAGAACAGTTTTTCTCAAATATCTTCTTATTTGTTTTTGATGATACTTGACAAAAAAAAGTGAAATATTTTAGAAACGAAGAATTCTTTCAACACGTTATTGTAATGCCAACTTCATAATGATATACTAGTTACAAAGCTAAGAAATACAGTTCTGCCAACCACGAACGAACAGAATATAACTCAAGGGAAACGGAGAAATGAAAACAAACGTGTGTTCTTTTTCTAAATGTAATTCCTGGAACTATTTTTGTACTGCGAAGAGTTCTAGAAACATAACAACTTTGGAATTCAAGTTGTGTTAATGATGAGTAAAGGAATATAGAGTATGAAGGAATATAGATTACTAGACCTTGGCGTATTTCTACCTTGAGGTATTCATCATGATGAGGTTTCACCAATCAAATAATATAAGCCATCTGTCAATCCTTGGACAAAAATAACGTATAAAAAAAATATAAAAAAAAATATAAAAAATCATAAAAATAATATATAAAAAAATATTTATGAAATATAATATTTATAAAATTTCAAAATATTTTCATATATAAAAATGACTACACATATTCACATATCATATATTTCACATAATTCACATATTCTTCTGAATTATTTTTATATTATTTTCATATCTCAGTCCATATTATTACTTTTTCATATCAGGCCACTGTTTATCACTCTCTCATTATTTCCTACAATCATTTTTTCATCAATCATTCATGTGTGATTTGTTATTATCATATGTTTTTTCTACTTCATCAATTTTGTATTTGATTATTATTATGTGTCAAAAGGCAATCATGTATACCATGACATAGTCTAATGAAGATTAATAAATACATTTTTTTCTATTTGATAGTGGAAAAATCAATTCCGAAAATTCTCGGACATTTCTTTTGGATACGTTTTTCGTGAACTCTTAACCGTCAAGATGACAAAAAAAAAATGGTTGGAGATTTTTGAAATAATAATAAAAATAATGATGATAATAATAATGATCTTATCATTCATCCATCATTCAGAACCATTCGACATATTAACACAATATTTTTCTTATTTATTATTCTGATATTATATAATATTCTGATTCCTGAAATATGATGAAATAACATTCAAAATTGTGGTAACGAAGAAGAATTTAATGAATATGTACAATGAAAAATGGATGGAAAAATGTATATTTTATTTATTCATTCATTTATTCTCTCGTTTATGCATATAAATGCTGGTTACAAGGGCACATATCAACAATATTGAAAAGATACATGATATTAACATAATATAGAGGAATTATAAATGTAGTATACAGAGATCTTAATTAATATCAACAATATTATAAGATGAACATGATAATTGACAGAATATAGTAAAAATATAAATGTAGTATAGAGAGATCATGATATGTAATACATAAGCACAAGAAAAATAGATGTGAGCCTGGATGTAAACCAAAAAGTGTTCATAAATCATATGTTTATGAATAATATCATATGATAAGAGGAAGATGAGGAATAGACGCAACGACTGATTGAAACTCTATTCTACGAAATTGTCTTCTCTCATACTGCTCGATATTCGTAAACAAGTCCGCAGCCGGATAACCTTGATAGTGAGATGTTCGTTTGTTCCATTGTTTAATAGTAATTGTCAATTACCATGCATACCAACGTTTCAAATTTCACTACATTCAATTTAGAACATTAGTTTCACAGAATTCACGATTCCATCCGAATCCAATCTCACTCAAAGTCACCGTATCACACAATTTCCAGAACACCACCCAAATATCCCTCAACGAACATAACTCTTTTTTTGTTCTCTCATCCAATCAGAACTCGCATTCCAACTTAAAAAAAAAAACTAATATCAAACTACCACCATTACAGATCGTCGCCGTTCATCCACTAATCGTCCCCTCGACAGTAATTCCAGACACTCCAACGACCATCACCTAACTGCATTATTATCCAGGATGCCCGATTAAATTCCACCACAAACTGTTACAATCGGAAAGACCACATTAAATCCACATGAACCACTAGTCGACGCTTCATGTGGCGCAATGCTTCGATCTAATGGAAAGTTATGCACAAGTAATGAACCCTTTGGTATTTATTGCGTACGAAGTTAATAGATGTTAATGGTCAATTAGGTTGGGAGGGTGGAATTAAATGGTTCGATATTTAATGGCTCGTCGTAAAGTGGATTAATTATTGATTTTATAGAATTGGAGTTTGTGATTGTGTTAGATGGTGAGGTAATCTGAATAGCTTACATTCTGATTATATTCCAGAGGTGTTCTGATGGTCGAATATTTAATCGAAGCTCAATGATTATTGTTTGAATTACGACCCCACTAACAGTGAGGTAACTTGATAGTCTTTGTGTCTGACAACATATATATTTGGGAACTTCGTATGGTATTAATCGGGAAGTTGACTAATAATGTTCTGGTAATTGTCCTCGTTGAGAGATAGGAATTCATATTGAAAATATTGATGATAACTGAAGTTATTTGAATGATGTATGCTGATTATCTGGTAACGTTCATTCGAGCACATCGGATATATAATATATATCCTATATTATATATTATATATTATAGCCCATTTCATAGGCTGAATATCTGTTGATTCATATATCCAAACTATTTTGTTGACATTTTGGTGCAGAAATGGAAGTTTTTGAAAACAGTACAGAGAAGTAGGCAGTATTCCGGAGAAATTCCTGAGATATTCATTCTCAAACTATACTTTGTGCGAATGTACGCGAATATAAATAAGACAACCGATTTGATGATGATTATTATTGTTTACTCAACGACCCCACCAACAGCTGGGTTATATGGGAGTACGAATTGGCAGGTGATCATGAAACAATGAAGTGATGATCAGTGAGAGGACATTATACAAAAACACATGCCTTATACGGGACTCGAATCCACGCTCAACGGTGACTTCAGTTCCTGAAGCGGTGCCTCAGCTGACTAAGCTACCGAGGGTGACTATACCGATTTGATAATTCACCCGATGCCCAGTGAACTAGTGATTGATGAACATGAGAATTGAATCTGATATTCATGAATATCCCTTCTCTGATAACATTCAAGTCAGGCTGAAATTTTTCGGGGCTATTCCAACCAGATTATGTTTCAAGTTTCTCTGTTGCCAAATCAATAATAAGCCTGATGGTCACATAAATCGTGATATTGTGGGGCGTGAACGGGAATAGGGATATACAGCTGAGTATTTTCGGTATTCATGAAAGAATGTTCGTGAAAATGTGTTTAGGGTTTGGTTAAGGTTTGACACCTTAGCCCATCACACTACTGAGTAAACTTCACTCCAATATACGCTCCTCAGTCTTTCCTACAAACATTTGAAATTTCTCATCATTCAGTACACAATCGAACTGTAAATATATTCTGATTTTCCTCCAAGTAAGATTATTGGATTAGCGAAGCAAATACTCAATTTCAACATGCCCGAAAAAAGGGGCTTTTTCGCGCTCCACAGGTCAAACAAAAATGAAAAATCAGTTCAAACTTGGCATACACAAGTATCCTCATCTGATTCAATACTGTATAGTTTTTAAGCGCAATCGTTTGAACCACTTCTGAGAAAACTCATTTCAAAATTTTCAAAAATTTCATCAGAATAACTCAGAGGAAAAAATCGTCGAACATATTTCCTTTGAGAGAATTCAAGTTCTCAGGGAATTTCTATATGATAATTGTACACCCCATTCCTAACTTTCAGTCCAATTAGATGAGCCGTTTCGATGTTAAAAAATATATCATCCAATTTTTTCAATCACTTGAAGCTATCAAGAAACCAATTAGATCCAAGCAACAGGAGTCAACAATTGATTGGAAACGATTGAAATAGAGCCTTCTTCATTATCATAGAAATTGATTAGAAAATAGAATGAGAGTGATGACAGTTTGGATCTCAAGGTGTGAATATATTATATATATATATATATATATATATTATATATATATATATATATATATATATATATATATATATATATATATATATATATATACATATATATATATCCGAAGAATATAAGTTGCTCATCCATCAACGCGGCAACACATAAAGCGTTTGCCTAGTCATCAAACCATTCAGAACACTCAACGCACAGCGTACAGTTTCCATGGAACCAAAAACAATTGTAGACCTACTCTCCAATCGATGATTTCTTCCGCAAACAATACCATTCACTTGTTTTTCTCATTGAGAATGGAATTAATAATACAATGTAAGCCGTTCTGTTTCCATGGATCTCCGTGGGAACCGACACGCTCTCTGTCTCTGTCTATTCAAAGCTCAGCACCGACATCAATCTGTTGATCACACATTCGTAATCACATTCGGTAAAACTCGACTTGGCAATGTGTGGTACTTATATTGACGTAGGGAAATACATTGTTTGCTTTTTAAACGGATTTGTTTTTTATTGATATTGGAAAAGTTTCGAAATAATATTTGTTCATGGGAATTGTGCAAAAACCCATGTAATTAATTGTGAAAATAATCCAGTCAACCAGATGGAATGAACTCTACACTGCATCGGGTATACGTGAATAGGGGTGCAGTGCAGGAAACACACCGCAAACAAATATACCGCAATAATCCCTCATGAATAATTGTACCGTATTCAAATATCCGATAGAACATATTTGTTCATACAATATGATGAGTATCATTGGATATGTTTAAACATAATTAGACGAGCTCTAGCGAGGATTCAGTTTGACATAATGAAAAAAATTGGTGTTGGTTTTATGTTTTTTTTTTTTTTTGGTTCTTCACAGGTCAAACGGCTACAGCTATCAATTCAAACTTTTTTTTCATAATGATTCCTCATCTAACTCAGATCTGTTTAGTTTTGTGGCATTATCGGATGATAACTTTTTTTTATGAATTTTAGAAATTTCAAAAATACCCATTAAAATTTCACGACGGAAAAAAAGAAAATATTTTTATTTCCCAAAAAAGAAATTTTGCGTGAAGTTGAGTTACATTTTGATACACATTTCTGAAATCATTCAGCTTGATCGGGTGAGCCAATTTGAAGAAAAATAATAAAATGTGCTAAATTGGTACCACTCGAAGCAGTTTTTACGCATTTCTATCTTGAATGTCACCCAATTGGAGAATGTAGGAAATAGTTTGGCATGAAAGTCGACATACTATTATTATCTGCTCGTTTAACAACGCATATCTGGCGTTTTCCTAGTTGTATACCATTCGTTAGGAATAGGTTTCCTCTCTAAGACATCAAATGATTGCAATACTTGGAGGAAATGCTACTTTCTGACTGTAATAGTATATGATGATTCATAATGATTGTGATAGTAATACAAATAGAGAATTGTGCTGTAATATTCAGTGACAAATATGTAAGATTGTATAACTTATATGTGGAAATGTGTAAAAATGTCATAATATTTATTATGTGATAAAATGAGCAGGATCACTGAATAAATAAAATATTATTATCATTATATTATACAGTTATTTCGTGTCTCTTCATGCTCCCAATCATCTTGTGAAGAAATGAAATATTGATTGTGTCAATAATCTTTCCAATGAGAGTATGTTCAAACGATGAACCTCAAAATCACATGGAATTTCGAATTCAGTGAAATAGTACCAACTTAGTGAGACTGAAGTATGAGAAATTCGATTTTTATCACGATCAAAAGCAGATGATAGCCGTTATCTGATAAATAACTCTGAAAACTGATAACTGATAATAACAAACTCTTTCCATCCTCATCACTCTAATTCATCATTTTCATTTCACTTGGGTGAGAAATGTGAATGTAATCATCGAATCTGTCATGATTTAGTTTGAATATCATTCGCAATTCCAGCAACAAGTATTTTTTTATAATGATGAATATTGAGAAAAAATCCCTTCCAACAAAAATAAATCACTCAATTATTTTCTTTTATTCTTTTCACTTCAACTACTCTATTACTTTTAAAGTTTGAGTGATACGTCCGAATTTGAATTGTACTTCTAATTCACTATTTTAACCCACAGTTAATTTTTTTTTTAGGGCTCTGTGGATGTTTTTTTGTTGTTGTAATTGTGTTTTTTTTCTGTATCAGTGTATGAGACCAATGAAAAAAAAATGTATCCCAGGTGAACGTATTCACTTCCACTCTAATTCTTTCCCCTCGAAAGTATCAGTGTAGTTAGAACATTTCAGCATCTAGTTCATCACCTATCTCACTTAGTCTTCTTCCCTCTCTCTCTAACAGCTGGATAAACTTCATTAAACCCAATAAAACACTGTGTTATGTCTGGATGTATTATATACCCGACGCAATGGCGGCACCTCTTCCACCTGGCTGACAGCCACGCTCCACAGCTGACGCGGCGATACGTCCAACTAACAGAATTAGAACGTGGCTTATAGTTTGGCCAAGTTTTCGGTAGGTTGTGGGAATAATTAATCTCAGTTTCACGTGTTGTATAGAGGACGGTTAATATCAATATTGAATGAGGTTGATTGTTTTTGTGTGAGAAACATGGTGATAGAGGGAGATATGAAGAGAAAAAATCGAGAAATAAAGAGAGAGAGTGGAATAAAAAGATGAGAAGTATCAAATTCAATGAGAGTATTGAAGAGAGAGATGAAGAAAGAAAAAGAGAGAGAGAGAGAGAGGAAGATGGAGAGAGAAAAAGATGACAAATATGAAGATTGAAGAATTGGAAGAGTGAATATCTATAATTAGAGATGTTGAGAGTGGAAGAGAGAGAAACCAATAGGAAGAAAGGGAGAGTGCTGAAGTGATATTTGATTGAATTGGATCGAAAATCATGATAAACACAGGAAAAAAAAATATAGGAGCTGAATTTTGTTTCCAATTCGATGAGCTCACAACAACACACACACACACACACACACACACACAAACACATACATGTATATATATATATATATATATATATATATATATATATATATATATATATATATATATATATATATATATAATATATATGTGTGTGTGTGTTATAATAGTTGTGATGTCTCAATATTCTGTACACCTCTTCTGAGAACCAACTATAGAAGATATAACGAATAGCGTTTTGTCGTCTCCTTTGAAGATTGCACGACTCGCCTGGCTTCTATCTGATCTATATAGTTGTCAACCTACGAACATCCGTCCTCACAGTGATTTATTCAACACGACTGACATTAAGAAAATCCAGAACCAACGGAGAAGATTTAATACTTCATTGGCCCGATAGGATCCACCAAATAAATTGTCTTCAATCCAAGCGGCGGTGGGACTGTTCAACCATGGCTATTGCTGCGGATAGTTCCTCGAAATTGATTCATCGTTTACTTTCTCCGGATGAAAAATGCTTTCATCAGCTTTCTATCTGATCAAAAGATATGATTCTCTTCTGAATGTTTCTTTTGTTTTCTTGTGAATGTTCAAAGTTTTTTTTTTTTAATAACATCAAAACTTGATACAAAATCATTGTTCCCCAATCAAGGTTAAGGATGAAAGATGGGATCGTTTGGACAGGGCACCACAAGGGCGATCTCACCACCCCATTTTGATTATTTAAAACTAATGGTCTTCAACACCAGGACTGCGCTGTCTGTGACCATAATTTTCCGCCGCAGATTAAAGTCTTTCAGTATATCAAAGTAGACAGAAAAGTATTCTATATTAGGTTTCCCAATCACAACTCCACTCGTGAGGGAAAAATTCACTACTAGGACATGTGAAGCAATGTTGTATTACACGCCATTACTATTACCCTTCTCCTCCAATGTATCACTTATTCATTCTTATCCTCTCCAATGTCTCACATGTAGTACCAGTGCAGTTTACTAGAGAGCGTTATAGTCGTAGTAGCCAGGATTTGGCTGCTGCAGAGCAGTTATTGTCGTTCTTTTTTCAATGTAGAGCACAGTTACTGATTGCAGACTTGGGCGAGAGAAATGAAAGTGTGCACGAGAATTCATCCGAAAAATTGAGAATGCAAGAGAGTTCAACAATTCAACCATAGGTTGTTCACACAACAACTGTAAGATTTCATTATTATCAAACCAGTGTATAGCATGAGAGATTTTAATGTATGAAGATCAAGTTCCACTCTATATAACAATGTTGATCAATTTTATCCTGTTTCGAATGTTTTGTTTCGTTTTCATGTATTTTAATGCAGATTATCCATGTATATTTTCATGTACATTGTATAGAACATACTATGTGTACTGTGAATTGGAATTGACTTGTCATATATTTTGCATTTTTCAAATGGAAAATTCTGTTGATTATTGAATAAATTCAATCCAAATTAATCTCATCTTATCTAATCAATTACTGTTCATCAATAATAGTGAACTCATCTGCCAGTATATCTGTCTTCTATTACATTGATCCAATTGAAATGCTTCCTATAGCTTGAGTGGAAACCTGGAAAACATGTCACCCTAGTAACGTCATTATATCGGATTCACATCAGCCTGTCACTTGGTAATCAAGATGAGGTTTCGTGAGCATTTACAATCAGTTTCACATTTGTCAAGCAGATGCGTATACGTGTGAGACCCCACTGTGTCCATGCGAGTATGAGACGGTGATCTTTCGGCGTGTCGCGAGTAACACGAACCTCGTCTTTTGAGGAGCAGAAGCTCTCGCCGGGGTAATTTCATATAACAAAACATCATCTTGAAGATAATGGAACGTTACTACGTTTACTCAGTTGAAGTCAAATACGAGTATGATGCATGGTGGTTTATCGACAATCATAATTGTACAATACACATCATATTAGGCAGACAAATATTGTACAAAGTAGGATTGAGTCAAATTTTGTTGAACATATGTGATGAGATTCAAGATACGTTCAGGATTTTCTTCGGAAACTGTTTCGAAAATGAGATGAATAATCGATAATCATTCGAGTCAATTCGCATTCCTGAATTTCTGCATACGTCAATTGTTTCCATGTTGAATCAATGTGAAATAAGTTCGTATAATTATTGACTTTGAATATTCCCCATTTTTTTCATTCAATGGAATTAATTACAAGCCAAATTCCCAGTTTGATGTTTCAAAACTTGTATTTGCTCAGTTTTGTGAATTTATCGATGAGAACTTCACCACCCCCACTCACATTTGCAATTTGTGGATGATGAACATTCAATTTTGATTGGATTGTTGTGATTTGATGTGGCGAGGTCAAAGGTTGATCAGAGTGAAACGGGATATGAGCATATTTGACAACTATTTTATCACACCATCGATCGTACGTGTAACATATCTCACGACGTTAGTGTTAAAATATGGATTTACCGTGTTTTTGAGAATACTTTTTGGAATACTTTGAGTAATGCCACCCTCACATACACCCAGAAATGGACCGGAATGGTTCGAAGAGTGATAGAGATCATGTTCTTGATTAGGTTGTTCAATCCCTTTTCTTTTATGTATCAAATTCGTTTTCCCATGCTATAATTTCTGTTTCAATTTCGTTTCTCATATTTCTGTTCTTCATAATCAATTTGCTGAAAATTTGTGTAATTTGCTTCTTTTCATGAAGTGAATTTGATATTTGTCAGTTGACAAAATATAGTATATATTATAATTATTCATCGTTCACTACTGGACGTTTGTGTTCGTGTAATTCGGTGTAATATTTCATCATCCTAGACACAAGCCTGTCGGAGGCTCTGTAGATATTTTTGAGAATGTTAGGTATCTGTTATTCTTTTTCTGTGACAATGAGAAAAATCATCCATTTCATGAATTGAACGGAACAATTACTGATCATTCTGTTACTCTGGATATCGAGCTATTGATGCACTCCATCTTAGTAGGGCAGGAAAGTACAATCCTGACAATATAAAGATACTGATTCACAGGTACACTTTTTTCAGAGTTCTTCAAGTTAGAGTAACGAAACTCTTTGTGTGAGTAGACAAATATTTCAGTGACACCTGGTGTGTGAATGATTTTTTTGTTGGCCGAAAAGATTCCGAGTTTTTATGTTTGGTCATGTTGATATGGTCACAACGGATACTCTCGACATGAGATAAGAACGGTTCATCTCCCATCAAGGCCACGCGTCAGAGAACTAACGAACCGTGAAACTGTCTTCAGAGCCATCTTCCTATTATTTACTCTCCTGACTCTCGACCAATCGATCTGACTCCTCGTGTCAATCCAGATTACAAGACTTTTTTCTCTTTATAAAGAGCTCTTTCATCAATGATTCAATCTACGACGTACCATTTTTTTTCGTCGAACGTTCAGAAATGGGATTTGGCGGTCCCATAAGAATTACCACAATCTCGGACAAAGCGAGGTGAAGTGGAATCAGCTGTCTCTGGACTATACTACTACATTTCTCTCGGTTTAGTTTTTTTCGAAAAGTCATTTTCGAACTTGAATTGGTTGTCTTTCTCTCTTTCTCTCTTTCTCTCTCTCTCTCTCTCTCTCTCTCTCTCTCTCTCTCTCTCTCTCTATCTCTCTCTCTGTTCTTATTTTCACACATACTTTTATTTCCTCCATTTTTCTCCCTCTTTCTCTCTCTTTCTCTCTCTCTTCTTCTTCTCACACATACTTTTATTTTTTTCATTTTTCTCCCTCTTTCTCTCTGTGTTTATTCCTCTCCTCTTGTTTTGCTGTATCTCTCTTTCTATTTTCCTCTCTCTTTTTCTTTTTCTCTCTCTCTTTCCTTTCTTTTTCTCTTCCCCTCTTTCTTTCTTTCTTTCTCTCTCTCTCTCTCTCTCTCTCTCTCTCTCTCTCTCTCTCTCTCTCTCTCTATCTCCCTCTTTATACCACTCTCATTCTGACTCTTCGAAAGAAAGCGATCAGAGGATAAAATAAATAACTGTAAATTGGCTCCTCGGTCAGATATATTTGAGCTGATCGAATGTCAGTAAGAAAGAGATGTAAATACGTTATGAAGCTTCAGGCACCTATTGCTTGTATCGACACCCCCTCAGGTGGGGTTGGCATGAAACTAAACAAGAAACTTGAAACCTCGACCCATATCTCGCTACATGCTCTGTAACCTCTACAGTCCAATCATATCAGGAGAGCAGGAATCTGTTAGTTATGTACTGCACATCAGATGAAGTTGCTCAAATTTGAGAAAAAAAAATAATATGTTCTATTACTGTTAAATATGAAGCACTAATCGAACACGATCTTTGATTACAGTAGAGTGATGGGCCTAATTATACCATCATAGGTATATCACTAATTTTTTTCTCCGTCCATTTTGTATAATGATGAATTTTACATCTGCTGTTAATGAAAAGAAGTGATCATTGCCCGAGAGACTTACTTCAAAGTGGAAGATATCAACATTAGTGTGTTTTGTGTCCAGATACATATCACAGAAACAGTCATAATGTGTTCTCAATTACTTTCAATGTTTGAGAAATTTGAAAATTTGAAAATTGGAAAATTTTGAAATATGAAATCAGAATTCACTATTTTCATCCACAGTTGAGCTTTTTTTGAAGGGTTTTGTTGATGTTTTTCCGTTGTTATTGTGTTTTTCTCTTTCTGTATCAGTGTATGTGAATACAATAACAATAATGAGGAAAAAAACAATATACCCGGATTGTTGCTAATTTTCAAAATAAATTCCCAAAATTTGAAATCTTCAAAAATTCAGAGCTTCCAGATATTATAATGCAAATAATATTTCAATAGTGATATGAGTGGAATAATTTGATCGAAAATGATGAACAATCACGTGGGTCCGTATTTCATGAACCCACTCAATTATGTTCAGGAGATTAAAGATAATTCAATGAAGTGAATCATAAATACTGGAGTCAGTCACAACATGAAGGCTCCAGGCCGAGCTGATACATCTACTCGGGTGAAATAATGAAAAGTACTGGGCCCAGATTCACAAAAGGTCATAACTTTGATACGGCTCGGAGTTACGACAATTTCCAGAGACGATGCCATATTTGATCTATTATTTTTTATTCTTCTATTTTAATATATGATAGATTGTTGACAATAATGGATACGATCAAAAATTAGGATTGAAAAATCTGAAATAATAGATCGGATATGATATTATCTCTAGAAATTGTCGTACTTTTGAGCCGGATCAAAGTTATGACCTACCGAGACGCTTGGCCGAGTGGTAACACACTGAACCGTCATTCGGGAGACCGGGTTCCGATTCCCGCCATAGTCGATCATCCTGACAGGGTTTTGCGTGGTTTCCCTCTGTCGTTCAGGTTGATACGGGGATGGTTCCTTAACAACAGGCCACGACCGACTCCTTCCCACCATCCAGTACACCTAATAAAATATCCTTTCATCTCACCATCCCATCATCTCATTCATCATCCACCGACGCCAATAGATCGCAACCATCAGTATAGTGCGTCGTTGAAAACCCAATATAAAAAAAAGTAATGATATTTTGTGAATCTGGGCCCTGAAACATGTTGATGACTTGAAATAGGCGTGGCTTGACCAGTAGGCCAGTTGGATCTATATCATTTGTGGTCATTTGAAGATACTTCAGATGGATATTTGAATTTCACTCCAGTTCTAACAGTCCTGTTGATTGGACGGTATGATTTGTGACGTCAAGGGGGCGGAGACTGCGACTCGTCAATTCTGACAATACCATCTTGTGAGTCACAAGTTTATGAAATTTGAGAGTTCACACAGTTCTCACATTCATACATGAAAAACAATATAAATTCAAGCTGGATGAAAACAAACAAATATGGTAATTGCATTGTTGTATATGGATAAAAATGAGAGACAGTGAGATATGATTATATATAAATAACCAGAGAACGCCCTCAACTTGAAGTCTTGAACACTTGGGGACCATGCCATCAAAACTAAATATTGTTCCATTCATCTATTTATCATAACCCGTAACAAATGACCATCTACCAAACTCTTGTGGTAGCTTCCAAAATTAAAACAAACTACATGTCGTGAAAAAACACACATTAATTAAAATCTTCATTATTTATTCTCTCGATAATTTCTAGCGGCCACAAATAACACTCGTATCCCACTGGTCCCACGTAGACCATTAGTTACTTGTGTATAATTCATATTCCCACTCATTAAGATTAATAGTTTCCATGGATACAGACACGTTTAACGACGGCTCGTCCGAAACAGGTCACCATTGTTCCACTCATAGGTCGTTAAACTTGGCACGCGCTATCAACTTGTGTCATCCTAATTAGGGGGGAAAGGGGGATCAACCAATAGAAATTCAGCCAACAGCTTTCGGCCAATGAGGTGGTATTTAAGTTTCTGGCAGGCATTATATAGCGGGATTATTTTAATTGCAAGCAGTTTATCAAGAAAAAAAATATATATTTGAATAAAACCATAGTTTGTGTTCCACATATGAAATGGGAAGATGTTTTAATATTTCCGAGCAGATTGGAGTGCAGAGTTTTGAAGAGGACAGGAATAAACTTGATATAGTTCACTCTAATGCTTGGTTTTATGATACACAATACGTACGAAGAGCTCGGATTAGTTCACGTTGTTATATACACTAGCGCTGTGGCGAGAAGATAAAGTCGTATTGGAATCGTGAATGTTGTACTTTTGACTTGATTAAAGTAGTTCACAAACGTCGTTGTGGACGATAAAATGTGATGTGAGTCGTATTTATTCATTCGAGATTTATTGTGGACAGCCATCTTGGTTTATCGCGTCAATGCCCGTCTTATTATGATTGGACACACAGGTCAAGAATTATGTGTTTTATTATTGCTGATAATGTTTTAAAAATTGTGTTTTCCGATCACAACTCCATCGACAAAAGTCGTTACGAGAATACTGATGATTCTTCAATTTGTATCAGAAGTGCATAGGAAAAAAAAATTCAAAATTTTTATTCAAATTTCGCCACATTTCCTGCTATCCATATGATAATTTTCCATAATATCAATTATTTGATTATCAATTGGAATATTAACTTTTCGAGAATTGATATCTGGGGCTGAAGGGTAATTTTCTGAATTCCTCGACAACTCATCGTCAATCAAGTATTGACTTTGTTGATGAGCTTGAATGACAATGTTATTTCAGTCCACCAATCAGACAATAGGGATTGAAATAACATCGGAACACTCGTATCGACACGGTAACAAGGTTGCGAACGACCATCTTCCATGTTACCTGTCTTTAGCGCACGGGTGATTCGCGCCTTCCAATTGTGTTTATTAGATTTGTATTCGGATTCAATCCAATCATGACAGATTGTTATCAAAACAGATAGTGATGAGATCTCTCATCAAATTGAGGAAAAAAAAAAAACAATTAATGAAATTATACATTGTTATTTTCTCTCAAGTATACGAGTATAGCTTAGAAAGCTTGGAGTAAATCTACACTGACAGATATTCAACTGTGACGTCACACATTATATTTCCGATACAGCTTAGAGCCTTAGCTCATGAGCCAGCCAGGGACCGTGAATAATTCTAGATTCATGGATTCATAGATTCTGGACCATGAATAATATATGTTATTGTTGATGGGATTTTTTTTGAGAACATTACCCATTCAAAGTCTTAGCCTATTGAAGCTAGCTAGTCCTGGCACGTTACTTCCAGTGAACTATTAGGGGGTCCAGAGCCCTGAACATTATGTCAGGAAGAAACGCTGGATCTTTCAGTGATTCGCATCCTGAAAATTGATGAATGAAATAATCAATTGAATGAATAAAAGAATAAAAAAATTGATTTCTTGATTCATAAAATTGAATTTCATGAAATTAGAATTATGAGTAACTCTACTTGAAATTTTCAGGGAATTATATATGACTTTTATGATAGGGGATTAGTGACAGTTTCAGTGTAACTGTCCTTGTTATTGTTGAAAAGACGATTTGAGTAACCGTTGAATAACGAGCTGACATTCGAACCTCGCCGTTGTGTCACTGTCTCTCCAAGTATTCAAACATCTGTTCTGAATATCGTGAGCTTGATCGACAGTTACACGGTTGTACGGTATTTTTCATCTCAGTTAGACACGTAAACCAGTCAGGCACTTGTTCATACATTCATTAATTGTTCAACAGATTCGAACATGATACAGATATGGCAAATGTCAATACTTGAAACTCTGATACTGAAGATGAGTGGACAGGAAGAGATGATTCGAGGATGTTGATATGATGGTTTTCCAGTCTGGTTTTGAAATGTGAAATCAATTCTATTTCGAACCCATTTACCCATTGTTATTTTTTGGTAAAATATCCCACTTCCTTCATTATTGAAACTGTTGAAAATATAATCCGTCGTTCATTTATTAATTGTTCCACAGATTCGAACATGATACAAATATGGCAAATGTCAATACTTGAAACGAAAATGAAGATGAAGATGAAGATGAAGTGAAGATGATGAAAGTGAAAAGTGAAAGTGATGAAGTGATACTGAAGATGAGTGGACAGGAAGAGATGATTCAAGGATGTTGATATGATGGTTTTACAGTCTGGTTTTGAAATGTGAAATCAATTCTATTTCGAACCCATTTACCCATTGTTATTTTTTGGTAAAATATCCCACTTCCTTCATTATTGAAACTGTTGAAAATATAATCCGTCGTTCATTTATTAATTGTTCCACAGATTCGAACATGATACAAATATGGCAAATGTCAATACTTGAAACGAAAATGAAGATGAAGATGAAGATGAAGTGAAGATGATGAAAGTGAAAAGTGAAAGTGATGAAGTGATACTGAAGATGAGTGGACAGGAAGAGATGATTCAAGAATGTTGATATGATGGTTTTCCAGTCTGGTTTTGAAATGAGAAATGCATCAGTCATGGAACGTCTGAATAAAAGAAAGTGAGCAGCAGTTGACTTCACGGAAGTTCTCGATCGTTTCTTGCCTGAGGATGGCTCAGTTTTCCAGTACAGAGATGATTCACATGAACCGAATGATGAAAACATGATACTAATATAATATTCATTCCATATTGGAGATTCACAATCACTCTTTCATATGCACATATTCATAAGATCAATATGTATGAGAATTGAAATACGTCAATTCGATATATTTTCAAATCGGTCAAATTATTTCACCAAGTCAATGACAGAGAGATTAACAACTCGGTTGTCAACTGTTCATTTCACAGTGAGATTCAACCTGATTATTTATATCAAATACAATTAATTCACAGATGATTTTTTTTCTTTTTTTTAATAAAATCGAAACTTGATACAAAATCATTGTTTCCCAATTAGGGCTATGGATGAAAAGTAGGATCGTTTGGAGGAGACACCAAAAAAGCGATATCAACACCTTATTTCGATTATTTGAAACCATTGAACTTCAACACCAGGTCTGTTTTGTCGGTGACCATAATTTTTCAACGCAGATAAAAGTCTTTCAGTTTCTGAAAGTCCGGAACACATTATTTGTAAAAACCGTTTTTGTGATATATATCCGGACATTTACCGGCATTTGTATCAGGAGTGGGCCCAAACCAAACACATGAATGTTGATATATCCCACTTTGAAATAAGTATCTCGCGCAATGATCACTTCTTTCCATTAACAGACAGCAGATGTAGGCATCAAGTCAATCATTTTCAGAAGAGAAAAATTAATAACTCCACTGATTGAATTGCTTATATGAAATGGTTAACTTATATCCGGATATAAAGAGTTCTTCAAAGTACTAAACAATTCAAAGTATCATGATTTTGGGAAATGAATACATCTCAGTTGACTTGACGTTGAATAGCTTCACTTATAGATGTTACAGGTTCACCCGACTCACGGGGACATGGAAACCGGGTAATCGTGTCACTACGAATCGTGCCGAAAGATTGTTTTTTCTCTAGTTTCTTGTTTCGGTTTCATTTCCACCTGAACAATTTACGTCCGCTGTTAATTTGCCACTTGAGAGGAAGTGTCAAGTCAAGTCGAGTCGACGCCATCTATCAACTTCCTACTCAACTACGTTCTGACAGGCCAGTGATGAAGGACGCGAACAAGAAAGTGGAAAATATTCATCTTAATTAACAACTAGACAGCGCAGAGTCAACAGCACCATCATTAGGTGACAGTTAGAGAAACATTTTTCATGTTATTTTATATTCTATCTCTCATAAAAGCAATTACGTTGAGAATGCTTGACACAGTACAACCGGCTGTATTTCCATTATGATTCTCCATTCAAATAGATAGAAAATATCGAAATGGACACGTGAGAAATATCGTGATATTGTTGGTTTGCTGTTTTCGTGATATATTCTTTCCTTATACTCAGAAATTAGGGTGAACTGTGTCACATAGAACAAGAAAATGTGAAAAATATTCATCTCAATTAACAAAACGACAACGTAAAATCAACAGCACCATCATTGGGTAACAGTTATAGGAAAAAATGTTCGATATTATTTTATATTCATCTCTAATAAAATCAAGTATTATGAAAATACTTGACACAGTGTACAGACCAGCTGTATTCCATTATGTTCCTTCATACTTAATAGATTGGATATTTCGAAATAGACACATGATGATTATTGTGATATTGCTAGTTTGCTGCTCTCATGATATATATTCCTTTCTCAGAAATGAGGATGTACTATGTAAAATGTGATATTTTCATTTAAAATTGAATTCACATTTGTAGAAAATCAAAGCACACTCGACCAATTATTTTCTCGGAGACCATGCATGCCTGGATATACATGCGTGGATATACATGCGTGGATATATATATATATATATATATATATATATATTCATATATATATATATATATATATATATATATATATATATATATATATATAAATATATTTATATATATATATATATATATATATATATATATATATATATATATATATAAATATATATATATATATATATATATATATTTATATATATATATATATATATATATATATATATATATATATATATATATATATATATATATATATATTTATATATATATATGGGGAGAGAGAGAGAGAGAGAGAGAGAGAGAGAGAGAGAGAGAGAGAGAGAGAGAGAGAGAGATTCGTGGATATATAATATCCACGCGTTGGCTATACACATTGTCTCAGTCTCAGTGAGTGAATTGACAGTATATTCACTTCAGAATGCATCTGATGAGCTTAATGAATCACTCTGTCAAACCGCTACCATCACTCTATTAACATTCCACTCGACAGTTGGAGAAGTTTCCAGTAATTTCACTTGAACAATGAAAGTCAACAATTCTGACAATAAATTTCATACTCAGATGTCATTCGGATCATTATTCGGAGATCCTGGTAGTTTTTAGATATATGTATAATTATATGAGACTTGCCACAATATCGAATTGAGGAAAAACAGAGTGGAATATTCCGGAAGATTCACCAGAAAAACGATCTTTCCATTCTGAAGAGAATAGTTATCAGAATGTGTCTATTGGCATTAAGTCATTCAACAATCTGTAGAAAAAGTTCAATTTTTGATGAGGAATTATTATTACAGCGTCAACTCGATCCAATCAGCTTTGTCTCAGGGATGTAATCACCTTGTTCCTTCCTTAGTCAGGTTCAGATTTATCACCCAATTAGTATTTATTGTCTTTTACTCATCACTCAATAATCACCCTGTTCTTTTCTTAATTGTGCCCATATTTAATTTCGTTCATAAATATGACCGATAACACAAAATTTGTTCAACCCGCAGATAAACTACACTTTGTGAATTTGTGGGATATTGTGGATGTAGTGGTTGTTTCATTTGCTGTGATTCATCATGTATATATTGTTGATATAATTATATGAATTTCCATTATCAGTAAATAAAATGTAAATGTGAATGTAAATAAATGAGTGCGGCTATGATGAACAATTCAGCAATGTATCGTGAAAATGAAACTTGATCCTCTATTTCATCTCTATATGCTCTCCAATCGATCCATACTTCTTTCTTTCACATCCTTAGCTCCTTATCTTTCATCTTCAGCTTTAATTGGGCAACAATGATTTTGTATCAAGTTTTGATGTTATTAAAAAAAAAAAAACATATCATCTTTTCCATACAGGGATTAATCACGCATCACACTGATTACTACGATCTATTGACGTCGGTGAATGATATATGATATGGTATAATGATGTTATGAGAGGTTATTTGACCAGGTGTTTTCGGATAGTGAGAAGGAGTCAGTCATGACCTAAACGACAGAAGGAAACTACGAGAAAAAACCATCAGGATGGTCCATGACGGAAATCAAACCCCGGTCTCCTGAATGAAGATTTAGTGAATCAACCAATCGACCACTCATCTCATTCACCGTTTGTCATTGTTTTCTCTCACATTTCATTCATTATTCTCTATGTGACCATTAATTTATTATTAATCACTTTGCCGTTGATATTTGTCGTAATTTTTGTTCAGATCACTATTTTATTTCCACTATCATATGAGAATACCACAACTCTGGCCTCAATCCCCAATCACAATCATGCCAAAACACACAAAACATGAAAAAAAAAAATGAAATGAACTAATTGTGGATCCGGTCAAAAACAAAGTCACTAGACTGGAAAACCAACTCCTCTCTCCCATTCAGTGTTAATACCATGCCAATCACCCCTTGTTTAACAACATGTTTGCAATATCATAACATCGAAACCCTCTAGGGTAGAACAACAAATCCAGCCTTCGTGCATCAACCCATGTGCACCAACCGCTAAACGTTAACAAGATGGCTCTCGTCGGTGAAAACTCTAGGAATAAATGAATACATTAGGCATGTTGGGGTTGGCAACTTTGTAATAGGTTTCATATTTAGCATACATGGAGGGTATTTTCCTGTCTGTGAATAGACGGGGATGAAAATGGTTGATGAGGGTGTCAGACTTCTATGGAACAGTAGGACGTGATTCTTGTTTTGATTATTGAAAAAGTTCAGACAGAGGGGTAGTTATTATTTTAATGTGTCTTTTGCTTGAATTTTGATGGTTGACTTTGTTTGTGAATCCTTGATTGGGGTATATGGGTCCGTTAACCACCCTCTGCGGTCCTTGTGTTGATATAAACTTGGGATTATTCCAGAGTTTATCCAGTTGTGAGGTTCACATTAGACGAGGTGTCTACATGATGACTATTATTTCATCTCGTGAATATGAAAAAAAAGTTTATCTGGAAAAAGTTCGATTATTAGTTCAAGTCTGCCAGGCGTCTCATGTACACGGAAGACATCATTTTCAGTAATATGATTGAAATTTGTTTTCCAATTTTGATTCTGAGGAATCAAACCAGACCAGAATGAATATGTAGAATTCATCTGGGAAGCACGTACTGAACTCGGCGCGCAGTTGACTATCGAACAACTAAGTTCGTAATGGAGCCTGCCCGCTCTTGATTGAGACATGCTGATTATCATTGGTATTCATTATGGTGACATTCGCAATCATGCGTGGAGAGAAAAAAATCAAGAGCAGGAAGAAAAAAAAATTGGATATTTTATTTTCTGATAGGAATGTCTCAATTATTTTCCATCCTTGAAATCATCACATAGAGGCTCATTTCTTGATAAGTTCTTGATCTCATCATACAATTATTCTTCCGGGCTTGTTGCGCTCTCACACTTGTCGCGCCCCGTCCGAACGATCCTACATTTCACGATTGGCCTCAATTTTTAAATTTTTTTTAATAACATCGAAACTTGATACAAAATCATTGTTCCTAAATTAGGACTCGATTGTTCCTCAATTCTGGAATAATAATGATAACGGGTAACTGTTGTGAGATTGATATGCAAATTTCGTCACCGATTGTAGATCTGGAAAATAACCATTGACGTTCCACCTAGTCACACCATAGAAGATGTATATATCACTAGTCCAATCACAGCTGATGTGCAACACCATGTTGAACACACAAACATCGATGGAGTAATTATTCAATATTCGAATGGTATCATAGAGAAGTTATTCCATTTTCCATTTCTAGCCACAGAAAACCAACCGTCCAGAGAAGTCTATTGAGATAATACATTCAGATAATTCATATGTTTATCCAGAACATTTTTTGATTTCGATATACGCATATGAAGCTGAAACAGAATCCCCCTGGTCGAATCTTCATACTCAAGACCAAATTGAAATTATGTATATAGTGTTTGCTTTGATATGTTCATTCTTCATCATTATTCAATAAGATTTCAATTTCAATATCATTCTATGCTTGTTCATGTGATACAGTTACAAACATACATTTAAACATATACACTAACACATATATTACATATATTTTAACACATTTATCCTTCAGCGGTTCTGCTACCGAGGTCGAAAAGAAGAAGATGACATTTCCCATGACCCCATGCTCGACACAATCATCATCCAGGTGAAAATGGAACTCACACAGCGCATAAATCGAATCATAGAAGCCCAGTACAGGTGTCATAGATTCCAAAAATATCGTTATAAAAATTAATTCCCGAGTAATTGACGACTAGTGATTGACCCGCTCGCAAACTTCACAAAACAAAACATCCAATCAAATGGGCTGTTTGTTATGTGGGTAATTTGACATTAACTATCAGAGTATATCTAAACGCCTACGTGAAGGATATACCAAGGTGGCCTGCCGATAAGCCACGCCTATCACTGGTGGTCAATTACTTTACTCCATTATTTCGTAGCACGTATCAGTAAGTCACTTATCCTAGCGTTGTCATTGGTCACTTTTATTTCCATTCAAGAAAAGACTTGCGGAAAAATCTTGCATACCAGTATCATCTTACCATACCTGCCCCTAGGTACCTGTTTACCATACTGAAATACAGGACCCTTACCTAATGAATGTCGTGCTAGTGCTAGCTAGCTCCAAGAGGCTTGGTCTTTGATTGGTCAATATCTCCCAGTGGAGCTACCTGTCATGGCAACGTGTCTGGTCTCTGTGTACTTCCATTGTTGTTAGCACAAAATCCTAGTACTGCTCTTGAGGTGAGCTACGAAATGTGATGAATTATTCAGTCCAAGAGACCGTGAATTTGTTTTTTCAATATTTTGTCATTGTTGGTAGCTTTTTCAGTGAATATTAACCAATCGAAGTACTAGCCTCTTGGAGCTAGCCAGGCCTGGCACTAAATTTATTAGGTAAGGGTCCAGCATATCACCAAGGACTTCATCATAACTGGTTATCCAAGTTGATTTGATTTGTTGACGATGGTTCGGTATTTGCGTGGTATCGAGGCTTGGAACAAAGTTGCACTGCGGCAATACCTGGGAGAGTTGTGGGAAGTTGGGAGTTTGAAGTTGGGAGAGGAAGATGCAATATATATATGCATATAATATATGATGTGAATATATTATATGATAATATATATGTATATAATAGATATATATATAATAGAAATATGATGAATATATAATGTGGGAGCCGCAAGTCATCACACAAGCACATTGCGCATTTTGTTTTTACGAGTATGAGCATACATATAACCAAAAAATAGACATGATTCTCTATTTTTGTTTCATATTTATTCATGTTCGATAATTCATGTATCTCAATTCATGTTGAATCCATGTTTATCCATGTTTATTCATGTTTGAATAATTTTTTAGCCCGATATGAGTTCAATGCGAGCCCAATTCGTGTTTATACCATTATTCTTGATCCAGTCTCAACCCATTTTTCATTCATTTTCATCCATGTAAGATTCCTTGTTGGGCCCAATCTAAGTGCAATCCATGTTCAATTCAGTTTCATACAGATTAATCCAATTGACAATTGTAGATCGTCTGCCTTCGTGACGTCACAAAATATAAAAACCAATTAAGTGAACAGTGAAGCAGGGGAAATAGGGAAATAACCAATCAAGGTATCTAAAATTTCCCCTGCTTCGTATGAGTCACGCCCATCTACATTGGTCAATTCTAACCCATTTTAATTCATTTTAGTTCATGTTCAATTCATCTTCAATCCATTCTCATCAATGTGTATCTATGTTCATTCATAATTATCCATGTTCAATACATGCCTAAAGGAAGTTGTATTATTCTGAGTTTGTTTTGAAAAAAAAAAATCGGAGATGATTTGATATTCATCAATTGATCCATTCCGAACTGAAATGTTGGATTTTATGAGTATATTATCAAACTTAGCGGCAAGAATTGATTCGAAATAATAACGATGATACCAAACTGAATGTATCGCATCCACAGAGTACAATCTAGTTTCTCATTGTATCACATCTTCGGTAATTTCAATTCCAAAATCATTCTCAAGAGTTTGATCCTCATGGATTTATCGTCTTCCGATTAAAAACACATTGGCAGATAATCTGAATTATCCCAGACAAATTGCTATTCAGCTCTTTCCGTCAACTTGTTCCGATGTCATGTACGTATTGACATGAACTTATACGAACATGTTCATACACCGGGGATGTACACAGGTTCATAACCATGAATCACAAACACATTCGAATAGATTTGTATCATTATCATTGCATTTCGATATTTTGTCTGTTTTGATTTGTATTTTGTTCGAAGCGGACTCTTATTGATTGTTCGGAATGATTAATTAATCACTCAGCGATTTGAGTTGTGAGGACTGTACTCGTTTCACCTTACAATTAGTCGGATTGATCTCTCAACGTTCCAGTAGATGAAATAGCCTCTTCAGCTTGCGATGAGAGGGACAATGAGTTATGAATTAATCTCTATCAAAAATAGATTCTATCAGTGGTGACTTGAGAAATGAATTCTCATTCTCATCTGTGTATAATAAATTCAGACTGATAGAAAATGAAATAGAGATGGGAGAGAGAGAGATGGTGATGGTGAGAAGGAAGGAAGGAAGGTGAAGGGACAAATAAGAATGAGAGGAAGATGGAAAGAGAGAGAGATAGAGAGAGAGAGAAAGAGAAAGAGAAAGAGAGAGAGTGAGTAAATATTTTCTGAATGGAAGTGTATTTACCCCACTATTTTCCGAGCAAATGAGTATTTCAAAAGTCTGAGATCTCATTTTTTTTTTGTCACATAATTCTCGAAGTCACATTCCGACTCGTGAAATTAACTCGTAAAGTATTCAGATGAGAATCGTTTCCAGATTCCGTGACTCGTCGTTTTCCAGCCGCGTCGTTTTCTGGAAAACTTTCACACATCCGTCATCATTACCGCTCGATTAGACAAGTATTACCGAGCGGAACACGTGCGATCAGCAGTCTCACGTATGTTGGTCGCGCTGGTGTTTCGACTCGAGTCACGTGGCATAACGACTGTTCCAGCAAGACTGTGCAATATCACAGACGACGTATTGACAGGTCGTTAGCACGTCTTGATAATTTATTTGTGACAACGAGCGTTTAACTCAGAAGGTTGAGACAAAAATACTTTGGAATCTGACGCTGTACGGTCGTGGGTTTACCACTTGGAACAATCATGCATTTTTATGGTACTAGTTTTTCATCATTCAACCTCTTATACACACGTTTAGCAATGTATTTTGTTTTCAAAAACTTACTGACAAATAATTCCAACACAGTTGAAACGGTGTCATCTGCATATATTGAAATTTTTTTCAATCCATAGGTTGTTTTTTTCCTGAAATTTCTAACTGTTCCTTCAGTTCTTGTAATTTTGTGTATGTTTGTCCCAGTTTACTAAAACTGGTTCAACACCAGGCCAAGGAGCTGATGTGCTTAGTCCAGTTCAAGATGGCAGGTACCAAAATCGAAATTGTAGGCGGATACTATGTGGGCTCACAAGTGTTGATGAGAATGGGATGATATTTGGTTGGATGAGTGTTCCACTATTCTCAATCGGATTGATGTACACAATTACATCTTCATGATTTCATCCAAATAACATTTGAAATGATGTTGACGTTTGAGAAATTTCATCTTGGCCAGATCCGTATCCCAGCATCAGCTCTAACCTGAGCCCGGAATATCTTATGAGACTTGTTGAAATTCATGTGCAGAAATTCAATATTCATCGATTACATTTTATGACCCTCTGAATATCATCAACGAATCAGCTTCTATTTTGAAAATTCTCGTATATCGTTGAAATCGGCACCATCGTGTTTGTTCGTGCCAAAGAGGAATCATTTCGCGTAATGAACCCGTGAGATGACGTACACCCTCCAGCTTGCAGCAACATTTCAATGAAATTCAGTGCAAGACAAAGAATATAACTCGTCATACGTCACACAGGTAATTTAATGAGTAACAATATTGCACGAAGACTACAGTTCGTTGCCTACCAGTATTTCAAATTATCATCATTACCAGCCCATTTGCTCCTCAGTATAACTTGACTGATGGTGAGGTCGTAAAACACGGCCTACACGATCAACATTACCGGTCAACATGTTGATATCAACATATTGATAAGATAATAGAGCATGTTCAATTTCCGGCAATATGTTGATGGCAGCCATCAACATATTGCCGTCGTGTATAGGCAAGATCTGAAATACGGGTTATCCACTAGCTGTCAATATTTGATATCAACATGTTGATATCAACATGTTGATCGTGTATGCCGTGTTTTAACAGATCGCCCTTGTGGTGCCCCGTCCAAACTATTCTACCTTTCATCCTCAGCCTTGATTGTGAAACATTGATTTTTAATCATGTTTTGATGTCATTTGAATCAAATAATGGGAAACTCAATTTTCTTGAGATTTTAGTGGTGGTGCCGAGTTTTATCTCGTAGTTCCAGATTATTCAAAATTTTGATTTTTGAGATGTCCATATTTCCCATCATATGAAATCTGCCTGTGTACCCATAAGCATAAGATATCATTTCTACTTCAAATTCTTTGAGATTTTATAGTAATGTTGCCGGATTTCTCATCTAATTGTTTCCATATCATTTGATATATTGATTCCTGGGATGTCTATAATATACATAATGATAATTCATTTTGTGTACACATAGGTATCCGATATGTTTGCTAATTGGAATTTCTCGAGATTTCAGTGGTGGTACCGAGTTTCATGCCGTGGTTTCACATTATTTGGAATGTTTATTCCTTGAATGTCTATATCATCCATCATAGGAATTCATAATGTGTTCATAAGAGCATTCGATATCATTGCTAATTCAAATTCTCAGAGATTTTAGTGGTGGTGCCGAGTTTCACCTCGTAGTTTCATATTATCAAAAATGTTGCTTCCTTGAATGTCTATATTATACATCATATTAATTAATTCTGTATTCACGTGAGCATTAGATACCTTTGCCTCTTACACAACGCTCAGGTTGCATGTGTATACACATCGTGTCTTACAATGCATACGCTACATTCAATTGTCCACTAGGATTTTGATAATACATATAGAGCCCACCACTTGAAGATGTCACCAACTTTCACTGAACCCACTTCAACGAGATCCCAAGACGTTCACAATTCTCTAAATTGGGTTATTTCCGGCAAATTTTATGGAACACTCGGGGTGTGACGTTGAGAAAGCAATAAATGTTAAACTTCAATTCATTATACTTTCGCAATATACCCGAGGAGTGAGAACAACAAACAATCTTGATTCTTATGATTCTTCTCTCTTTCTCTCTGATTTGATCTCTTTCTCTTCGTTTCATCCTCTTCGTATCACTTCATCTCTCTCGTCATCTCTTTCTACTTTTCTATCTTTTTGTTCTCTTGCTGTGAATATCTCTCAATTATGCTTAATAATCTCTCTTCTCGCTTATATGAATTTCTCACTCAACTTTCTTAGTCATCACCTTTAATTAACTGAGAGCGTTGTTCTCGCTTCCGACCACACCTCGGATGCTATGTCTATCTCTCTCTATAATCTCTTTGTGACGTTGTAACATAGTGTATAACATGCTTATTTACATGTCAAGTAGTTCAGAACGAAGCCGCTTGCAAAATGGTTCCGACGTACTGAAAAATGGAAGTGAAAAAATCTGTTCTCACCATTTCTATTCACTTCGGTTGTTGCATCTTTGGGGATGAGCAACTCTGATAACTATCAGGATACCACTTTCATCGGGATGTGGAACTTTAAATAGTGTATAGGTTTTCTTTCACTGAGGCGAAGATGAAAACGGCTGTGGAAATGAAAACATTAAATATTTTTATATTGGGTTTTTAACGACGCAATGTAATGATTACTAACATTTATTGGCGTCGAAAGAATGATTGATGAGATGATTCGATGATGAGATGAAGGTTTTATGGGTAATGGGAGGGATGGTGGAAAGGAAGCGGTCGTGGCCTATATTGTGGGAACCATTCCGGAATTAGCCCACACTACAGAGAGAAACCACGATGACCATGGACGGTGACGGGGATCGAACCAGGTCCGATATGTCCCTTCATCTTCCTGGTCACATGGAGCAAGTGCGCTAACCACTCAGCTACTGTGCCGGTAATGAAAATATTATTCTGGATGTGAAAATCAGGAGAGTGAATAAGGTATTCATTGTCCCGTCTTTGTTGTTGTTGTTGTTGTTGTTGTTGTTGTTGTTGTTGTTGAAACTGCAAAAATATGAATGATGTGGAATCCGGGATTCAGTTTTCATTATTTCAGTTCACGTCTCACTTCTCTCTTCCAAAGATCGTCATTCACATCGGAATGATAGAAAACGTATCGAATTTTGACGGGTTTCATTATTTCTAGAAAATCATTTGAATTTCTTGGTGAAATATCTTGAGCAACTCAACGACACACACACTGAATATTCGATTCATGATATTTAAAATATATTTATATATATATATTTTATATATATATATATATATATATATATATATATATATATATATATATATATATTTATATATATATATATATATATAACACATGATGAGTGAGCGAAACATATAGAGGAGAGATCAAGCTAGAATATCACACATATAACAAATGGAATATCTGCTCACTATCAGAATTGTAACTTGAAGAAACAATAATATCAAGTACATGAGACTTAGAATGGGGATATATTCAATAAGCCTCAAAATGACAACAATATTTTGAAACAATGATAGCAAAATGTATTGCAAGATTGTTCAGACATGGCTTTTGAATAGGTCCTACATGGTGGAGGATCTTGATGATGTTTCAAAATATATATATAACTATGATATAGAACTCATAATTCCTAGACGATACTCTCTACGTGTCAAGAAACGTCGATATTACTCACTTTTTCTCGAACGTTCATTTCAAAGTTCTCCAACAGTTGCATCTCCCTGTATACGCCTAGTTATAACCGAAGGTTTTTCTTTTCTTCTCTAAAAAAGAGAAGCATAGAGATCGATAGTAGACAAGTTTTTGCGAACATCTTTCCCCTTTCCCCTTCTCTCTTTCTCTCTCACCACTCCACCCTTCAATGTCCATTTTCGTTCTTTCACTTCTTATAGGCTCGACAACAGTGCCTGTCTCGCAAACAACTCGACGTCTGCCAAAGAACGTAAAACATACTTTCCATCTTGGAAAATTGCATTACGTAATCCTACTTGTCAGTACGTATTAAAGTCTCACGCTCTCAACGTGTGTGTAAACGTTATAACGTGCCGGTGAGAGTTCAAACAGCTCAACCCGGATTCTTTACTCTCTTTTCGTACAGTTGCGGTCACACAGAGTGGATTGGGAAATATTTGAATACAACCTGAGAAAAATACTCATATATAATATACAATGGGACAAGAAGCCGAAGTGTATACGCATATAACATAACAAACCATAACAATATGGATTGTATTGATCAATCTGTTGACATGAAAGTTATCATTATTATCATTATGACTGGGAAAACGCCATGAACGCGTTGTTGGACGAGCGGAAAGTAATAGTATGTCGACTTCTTCGCCAAACTTTGCATAAATTCGCTGATTGGGTGACATTCAAGTTATGAATGGGTGAAAACTGCTTCGAGTGGTACCAATTTAGCACATTTAATGTTTTTCTTAACTAGGAAAACGCTATATACGCGTTGTTGGACGAGCGGATAGTGATAGTATGTCGACTTCTTCTCAAAACTTTTGCCTAAATTCGCCAATTGGGTGACATTTAAGTTATAAATGGGTAAAATCTGCTTCGAGTGTCACAAATTTAGCACATTCCATGTTTTTTCTTTAAACTGGCTCACTCGATGAAGTTGAGATTTTCCAGAAATGTGTATGAAGATGTTATTCAACTTCACACAAAATTTCAATCTTTTTGAAAATACAAATTTTTTAATTTTTTTTTCACCGTGTTATTCTAAAGAGTATTTTTGAAATTTCTAAAATTCATAAAAATGAAAGTTACCACCCGATAATGCCACAAAACTATACAGATCTAAGTTAGATGAGGAACCATGATGAAAAAAGTTTGGAGTTGATAGCTGTAGCCGTTTGACCTGTGAAGAACCGACAATAAAACATAAAAAAACAACATAAAAACGAACACCAATTTTTTTTTCAGTATGTCAAATTGAATCCTCGCTAAAGCTCGTCTCAAAATGGCTGACCTGATCAAGCTGAGAATCTCCATGAATGTGTATCAATATGTGATTCTATTAACACAAAGTTATCTTTTTTTGGGAAAAATGAAAATAGTTTTATTTTTTCCCGTCGAGTTATTCTAATGGGTGTATTTTAAATTTCTGAAATTCATAAAAATGAGGGTTATCACCCGATAATGCCAAAACACTATACAAATTTGAGTTAGATGGGAAGCCAAAACAAAAAAAGTTTGAAGTTGGTATCTGTGGCCATTTGACCTGTGGAGAACCTACAAAAAAAAACACCAAAAAAACGTGAAAACGAACACCAATTTTTTTCATTATGTCAAATTGAATCCTCGCTAATGCTCGTCTAATTAATATTATTTATATGAAACTGGGAAACAAAGTGCATACTCACTTCACGCATAGTATATGAAAACGTTATCGCTCAAGTATGCGTATGTTTATTCGATCCATTCGAGTAATCGAGAGTCGAATTTGAATATTATCTTATTCGAGTTTATTCGAGTATTCAAGTTCATGTGGACACAATTTTGATATTTTATATCTTAATATGAAATCTAATATTTCATTATTTTATATTTAATATTTCAATATGTATCTAATATTTTAATATAATTTTAATATTATCTTATTCAAGTATTCAAGTTCATGTGGACACAAGTTTACATGGTGTAGTTCGTGTAGAGTATACCACAGAATATCGAAGAAGTTTCTTCACAATTGTATGAATGTCATGAACATTATCTCCAAACGACAGAATAGTTCTGAGAGTCTCGGTAATTATATCATGTTGGTACGACGTTGAGGGTTCCTCGCTTCTGGAAGATATTTTCACTTTCCTCATTGTAAACATTGTCTCTGGAATCAACAGATCTACTCTGAAGATGAACTCAGACTGACAGGACTCTCATTTCAAAATACTAGTCAAACGCGAAATATGCGTTGTAAGATGAGCGAAATATCTGAATAAGGTATGAAAGTCCTTGAAGTAGTTTTACCCTTGCCACTTTATCGACTTTGGTATTCTAAACACCTTGATATCTGAATAAGCTATAAAAGTCGTTGAAGAAGTTCTACTCTTGCCACTTCATTGACTCTGGTATTCTACACACCTTGACGCATATGAAAAATACTTAATTGTTGGTCAACTCTTGAATCTAGAAAGCAGTGAATCTCGACAACTTAATTCTGTCATAATTTTTATGATATATTTTATGAATATAATCAGTCATTTTATTTTTTTTCTTCAGAACGACTGATCATAATTGCTTGAAAAATCGCATCAATGTGTAAAATCCATGTATACACATTAAGAGAAAATTTCATTCCATTTGGAGAGATTTTATTTTTCAACATTTTCCGCCCAGCCAAATCTTATGGGGTTTTTAGAAACTTTGAGATGATTTTTCTCAAAATCGGTCCGAACGATTCATTCCAAAAACTATACAGTTCTGAGTTGGATGAGTTTGCGTGTAAAAAAAAAGTTTCATGTTGATCAGTCAACACTTGCGACCTGTGGAGCGGTTACAAAAAAAAAAAAAAAAAAAAAAAAAAACACACACAGACAAAGCTCTATAAGAGTGGGATGGAGACTTCGCTACGCTCATCAACTAGGAAAATCGGTTTCCGTTTGTATGTGTTTTTCAACGAAATTAGTTACACACATTCCCAACAATCTCAGATATAATTCTAGACATTGGTGTACATCATCGCCTGCGGGTTCAACCGTACCCTGAACTGGGTTCAAATCTTCTGCTGGCTCAACTAGGTTGTGTACTGTATACACACAACAATATTTGTCACTCTCATGATTCTTGATCGATACCACCTTGTATTCTTCAGCTCCTACTGAACAAAAATAGTCGTATATATCGTAACCTAGATGAAGAGATTAGAAGCAAAGTGGACCAACCCAATTTTTTTCTCAGAATGATCTATTCGAACCACTTCATTCGTATTGTGTTATTTTTTTTTTTTTCAACACTAGTTTCAGAGGTTTAAACACATGGACCAAGCTTTCTGGTCCCCTTTATATTTTGGAGCAAAACGGACCAACCCACATTGGAAGTGTTTTGTTCTGACTTTTCGGTTGGTCCACTTTTCTTATGATCCCTTCAAATAATGTATGAGAAAGAATAAGAGTTGATGCAAGTTCAACAAAAAAAATATCATCATCAATTCACCGCATCACAACGTAGGAACTCCTCGAAGTGATTTAATTACAATAGTCAATTTCGAATCAGAATATCCATTCACTGGAACATTCGAGAGTTTCAAACGTTAATTCAATTTATGGAATATCCACTCTGCGTTGCGAACCTCGGAGGTTGCTTCCAGCTCACATACCGTACCTCATTGTTTCATCTGCGGTAACAAAGGCCACGAGCCGCGAACATGTACATGCATTCCAATAGCATGGGTATGAATATGGTACGAATTGTTTGTTCACCGCATTATATCAACTCTGGTTGCCATAGTAACGACATGTCACCTGGATACCACGTCACCTTATCTACGTCATAGAGAGCTCATGGGTTCGTGTCAAGGAACGTCACCGATCGTTTAAAGAGACAGACAATAATGTTAACCAGTTAGAATTGACAAATTTGAATATTTGGTGGTCAAACATCTTGCTTTATTGCTATGGTAATGTTTGTTTGTCATTTGTTACTCGAAAAAAGCCAATTTGTTGATGAGAATGGATTTTGATGAAAGATGACAATGTTTGATATGTGGTTTTGATACGGAAAGGAAGATTCTACGAATGTGTCATAGTTTTATTTATCAAGATGTCGAATGGAAGTGTGCGCTTTTTCTCATCGACACGTGGAATTTGACACATAGTCATTTGATTCAGGTTGAGGATGACAGGTGAGGATCGATTGGATGAGCTACCACGAAGATGACTTCAACACTCTAAAGGAGTCAGCTCATCACAACGTAGCTGTGATTCAAACTGAAATATGCATGGTTTATGAAAAATTTGATCATTTGTCAGCGGAGAAAACAAATTTTCAACTTCCTCAATAGTTTTCGTACTTCTTATTGTCAACTCTTCAATTCAATCAGTCGACTTGTATTCTCTCTCTTTTTGCCTCCACTTCTCACAAAATTTCCTCCGTATTCTTTCAATATTCCCTGACATCTCTCTCTCATAATATTCATTCATTCATTCGGTCTGATAATAATTGAATAACGTATTATGAACGCAATATTCGTTCCAGTGATTAGGACGGACATACACGATACTGCACGATGTGAATAATGAATCAATAATCCACTATTGTGAAACAAGTGTTGATTCAATCACAGCTGAATCTAGTATTACTATATTTCGGTGGAGGTGCCATGTTTCATTTTGGCGATGTCATAACTCATTTTTCACATCTTATTACCGGACGAGGTATATTTTGGTGATTGAAATTTTCTAGACGATCTCAGATCAGATAATAATCTATAGTCATTTCATGATTCAATTCGAATTCACGTTGATAGTTGAATGAGTTGAGAGTTCCAGGTGACACTCAGATGAAAGCGTGAAGAAAACGAACGGACGTTTGAATTTAATTCAGATGTTACGGAAATATTCCATCAGGATGAGACGTTGGCTGATGATATATACGCAATTCCATTGAATCTATAAATATCAGGTACACTCAAACTGTGTTTCACGAATATTAAATCTGTTTTGATATTCAATTATTCACCAATTCACATAAAAACCATCGGTGATCAAAAGAAGCCTATCCACAGGTTGACCAAATGATTATCGTTCAATCAAAAACTTGATTATTCGTGGAACTGTGACTAGAATGAGTACATTCACAGAAGGGAATTCAAAAGATTCAACTACTTTCAAACTGCCGAGACAGTGGTGTTGGAATGATGGAGCCACTCAATGTGGATTATGATCCCCCAATGGGCATAAGGGGCCCTGCAGTGAGCATGACGGTTGTTCCCCTAAGTTAAAGTCGAGTGAGAGCATCACATCTCCATCATACTCTGGAGAAATCAAGTTAACGATTCGAAGAGTGGAGAGGAATTGTAGGGAATTACTAGCGACTACATCTGCTGCGTTGTCAACTGTAGACTCTTGAGCGCTAGTGTCACAGTGTGAACCTATTATCGGATGTACTTGACTTCGGGAGGTGATGTTTTATTTGTACAGCAATTACCAACAAGTAGATCAGATATATGTTGAATGAAGGTTGATTCATGAAAATTAGAGAGCTATCTCTGAATATATAGAAGAAAATATTATGAAGAACTTTCATATTGTTAAGTACAGCTCGTTTATGTGTTGAAATTCATTCAATTGTTTTCGATTGGAACATTTGAAAGGGTGATATCACCCTTGTGATGCGCTAGTCATATGAAAAGATATCATCATCCGTTCAATATAAATTAAAGGAAAATTTGAGGCAGTGATACGTTTTTGAATTTATCGAAAAAAAAAATCCTATCATGACTGAAAATTATTTGGAGAATCGATATCACAATATTTTGTTTCACTCATTTTGAATTAATTCCAAAAAATTAATTTTGATACCAAAACGCAAGGATCTGAACGATAATTCGAGGGCGCATGATTCTATTTTCAACAGGCTCAAAATAACCGCATCAAGTAAGAGATAACTCATAACGATATGAAGTTCAATCGGATATTTTATTTCACTTTTTACTACCCCGTCAACGAGCTTCGACAATTCAATCATTTATGAACCGCTTTGATGAAGAATTATGTTTCACGACGTATCATAGGATGCAAATCATCCACTCGTCCCAACCGCTGAATTATTATCCTGGTCCTGACGCGAAATGGCCATTGACGCAATACTATTTCATGAAGTTGAGTTGAGATTACTGAATGATGATTGGTTGAAAAATTTGAGAGGTTCCATATATTGATACTCATTTCTGTGGAATTTTGTGATTGAATATACATTGGATAAACTTTTCTCTCAAATGATCAAATATCCATTTTATGGGCTTCTGTCAAGTGACGTAACTCCGTTTAGAAAATGTCCACCAGTTGGAATTGACCAATCAGAATGTTTGGTAGTCCACCACTTCGCTGTATTGCTATGATAACTATTGTTTGACATTTGTTACGTGACAGAAGCCCATATCCCATGATGATACTTCATAACTGAATATTCCTGAACAATAGAAAAATCAGTTACAAACTTTTTGATTCCAATCACTGGATCTGTGGCATTTCTTATTTAGGTATCTTTTCACCTCCGACTATCACTAAAACAGGTCATTTTCGTCAGTTGAATAAATGATAGAATCCGGATATATTTCCTGGATGTGAACCGAGTTGATTAACAAAATACAAATCAAATGGATACATTCTTTTCGAATATATGAATGGGTGAATTTGAATACGTTATAGATGATTTTAATGAGAAGTTTTGAGCTGAGAAGGTGAATCATTGAGAAGGTTATCGTTCACCGAGAACATCCATCAGATTCCAGCTAATTCATCCAAGACGAGATTGAATTCAATATCGACACGACATGCGGTGAGTGGGATGTACGTACTTGTCCCGAGGTTGCTATCAATTAATGATAGCTGTAAGCCGCAAGCACGAGAGCTATTCTCCAACCGGGGACCTGTATAAATGCATATTTGATGTTTGATTGACAGTCAGGTCTGCCAACTTGGCGCGCGTGATCTCATTCAGTACCACTCAGATAACGTGCGAAGTGTCAAGTACCACTCGATCTCTGCTCCACCGCATCCAACCTCACCCCTCCCATTTGTCCCCCCCTCCCCCCCTCCCTCCCCTCCCACACGACTGAAGCAGTGGCGGTGCACGCATCACCCCACGTAGGGGATACATTTCATGATATTTCCCGAGATGTGGATTAATGTTTGTTCAACGACCCCACCGACAGCTATATTATTTGAGGGTACGAATGAGCAGGTGATGGAGGACTGATGAGTGATAGAAAGTATACAAGAACTCCTTTCTCATGAGGACTCGAACCCAAACCCAAGGTGACTAGTTTCTGAAGAAGTGTCTTGATGGAAAGAAATATTGAGTACGGTTGTTACTTGATGTAATCCATTCATTCATTTATTCATTCAATAATTACTTCAACCCCTCTTCCAAGAAAATCGGAATGGTCAGCAGTTTACGATTATCAGCTTACAATTATAAGCTCATCAACTTATAAATGTTAAAACAGAACTGATACGCACTTCAATGCTACTTTAACCTATCTTCACTCATTTCTTACGCCTCACTATGTAGGTGCTATGCCGATCGCTAGAAAGCGCTGCAAGCTGGCTGCCATCAAGCTGCAGTCAGCAGTGTAGTGGTCGGAAAGTGCACTAATCGCAGATATGAGCGGGAATGACTTATTTATTCTCGTCGTGCGATGAAAGTCGAGTGCTTTGGTTTGACTTCGTCTCCTGTTTTCAGCATTCGAAATTTACATTTCTACTTCTTCAACTCTCACCAGTTTTCTAGGAAGAGTCCGTTGAATATTGATTTCTGTATCATTATTATAGTTAGGGGGAATATTTGTTCTCTTGAAGTGAGCGACATCGATCACCCTAATAATCTCATCTTATTCATCTTATTCAATGGCAATGCTCGATTTACATCGATCAGTTACAGATATACAGTTATATAACTCACAAACAGAATAATAATGGAGATGGTAATATGGATGAAATTGAAGTCTAGAACATATTATCATTAATATGATGATGAATTGTGTGTGATGGAATTGAAAATGAGATGGATAATACGATATTCACTTCATCATTATCGCTGTTACAAAGAACCGACATTCCTTCTGATGATATTCACAAGAGATACGGCTCACCAGCTTGGACCAATCTTCCTCAGAATCCAGTGTGAGATTGGAAAAATGTCGGAATGAGTCTCCGAGAACTTGGAAATATATGACTACATGCCACTGTTTCATTAGTGATTAGGGGTTAGGCAGGACGATGAAAGTCATATTCTAATTTTTCATTTAAAATCAATTTTTTATTTCGAAAATATCCATCAAAATTGTATAAATACATAATCTGGATACATGTGAATGGAACAGTTGGTAGTACTTGATGAGGTGAGATGACATTAGAATAATATACGATGGATAATCATTGAATGCACATACTTGTATTCACAAAAGTTGGAGGTTATCTACCAATATGACAGACAGAAATATGACCGTCAAACAACGTAGAAATGTGGTATTCTGAGAATCAATCATTTTTAGGACGAGATTGAAGATTGGAAACACAACTTCATTCAGAATCTTTGAATGTTTTCGAAGATGAAGTACGGGTTTCTCTCGACTCACTGAAATTCTTACAATTCTCAAGAACATTAATTGTGTTCATGAGTGTAGTTTCTTTTTGGTGACACTATCTCCAATGAATTATTATTATTGTTACCAATATTCGTTTCCGCATTACTGAAGATATGTGTTTCGAGGAGGAACTGAATATTTCCAACTTGAATTCTTTGATTGTAATTCCAATTTGTTGATTTTTGACTGTTTGAATTGTTGAATGAATATCTATAATTGAAATTCAGTGATTGGGACTTATACATCAGAAATTGTTGATTTTTTATTCTGGAAAAACATCACGACTCGACACAGATTCATTGTTCCCGGAAAAAGTCAGGAGGAGACAAATGAGTATCTTTCAGACAGGGTACCTCGATGCCTATCAAACATGCACAGTGAAGCAAACTCAAGATGCAAGTGGGCAGATATCGCAAAATGAACATTCTCGCGTGACTAATCTCACAAACTATCAATCTCCAGGGCGAATAATCTTGCCATCAGAGTATGGTTAATCCAAACCATTGATCAAGTTTTGGAAAGAGGTTTAATCCAGACTTGGGTGTTGATATCACTATGACTGTCAAATAATTTCACTGAGAAAAAACATTGTTTGAGTGAAATTACTCGACCAACTGCTGATTTGTTCATGATTATATTACCTCATTATAGTATGGCAATTATAATTCATCTGAATGAATTTAGAATGGGAGAAGATTGAATTTGGAGTCTCCTGTTTGTGTAATACTGATATCATGGTGATTGGTTATTGGCTGAGAGAATTTTGATATATAAATTCCACAAAAATATTGTAGTGGAAATGAATGATACATTCATCATATTCTATGCTGATTTGAGAAGTGGAGTAGGTTTGAATAATTCAACATAGAAAATGTAAAAAATGTAAAAAATATATATTACCAATTTCCTCATCATAAAAAAAAGAATTGTTACATATCACACACATGAAACTCGACTATATATAAGTATTATCGCAGACAATATCCGCACCCAACCCTCCCTGAATACACACTGTCACCGCCACTGCCAACCTCCCCCCTCCCGCCCCCCTCCACCCCCCGACAGTTTGACTGATTGTGAGTTACGACTTGAACACCCCTCTGAGCAGTCAGTCAGTACATCACCATCAACAGCTCCGCGCGCTCATCTCGACCAGCTTCGCGTGCTGCGCTGCGTAGCCGCACGTAGCGTGCAGTCATAAACACTCATAAGTCGGGGGTTATATGGCAGGGGATGATATTAGGTTGGGGGGAAAAATGGAAAATCCAACTTATATACGAAGACGTAAACTAGTTTATAAATTATGATTAATGTGTGAGTTATAAATTGTGAGAGGTCGTGTGAGAATGAATAACAATATTCATTCATTTTCGGAAGTTCAATATGAGAGAAGGAATCCAGGGTGAGGATTGAATATATGAAGGAACAGACAGATGTCGTTTTAATTTATCAAATGATAGATCAAATCCTTATGAGGAGCTATGTATACATCCATCAAGTCTGTATTGGAGTTTCCGATATGATCCTTAGGGACATGAAATGATTGACAATTTATTATAGCGACTGGAAAAATCGGGGTCGAACAAAATCAAACGAGAGTGGTGATATGGAATAACAAGATTTGATGGATTTGGAGGTGGTGCGGGATGGCAGCAAATGTGATAACGGCAAATGAATCGTGTAACTTGATCTTTTCAAAAGTGAACGAAAAAATATATTTCAAATGAATGATTTTTCAGTCGTTATTCCGGTGGAGCAACAGCAAATAGGAGTGTTCGCTGTTGTTCCAGTCAGACGTTTCGCATATAAACTCCTTTGCCGTTATTCCATGGGATAGAGGCGAATATAATTTTCCAAACTATCTCACATTTTTCTTTTACCGTTAAAAAAAGTGGAAGGAGAGTAGCTCACTCAGTTCCTACTCATGATTCTCGGAAAGACGTCTAATAGGTATTTGATATCATTTCAATCGGAATAATGGCAAAATAAGTTTGCCATTATTCCAGTGGAACAAAAGCAAATACACTTTCGACGTTTTTCCAGTTTCTTTGATTGACAATTCGCATCAAGACACAAAATTGTATTTGCTATCATTCCAAGACCCTCTAATGAGTATACTCCAGGTTTCAGGAATTTTCAACCCTCGAATTTGATGCATGTTTGTGTCAGACTATTATGACGTCATACGACGAGGTTTACGTCAAGAAACGGAACTGCTCCTTTCAGAAGCGTGGAATCCTGCATGTTCTATATATCATAGTTTTTCTTGAGATTCAGAGAGTGAAAAGCAGGTTTCAAAATTATGGGTTTGAACCCCGACTTGAGACGTGGAGAGCCGAGCTGTAACCAACACCATCCAGGCAGTGCACGCATGCGCGTTCGAGGATGGTTCTGAGGACTATTGTTAGTGAACAGTGATACTGTTATATCCGAAAGTGTGCACATTCCCGTTTATAAATTGGATCTGATAGGAAGGAATGACGTTTCCTGTGATCTTGTCTCAGTCCATCTAGTTTGTCCCAGTCTCATGTCATGCTCTTCTATGATTGAAGTGCCGATAGTCGAATGTAATGTTTTATTTCTCATGATTTTATATATTTCCTTTGTTTTGCCCCTGATCATAATCCTCATTTGGGAATAAGGACAATTTGGTGAGAGATTTGTGTTGAGAAGTTGTCCTTGAAGGTAGGTCGAGAAAGATCGATATGGTATTAACTCGATACCTTGTTATATCACACATGGTGGTCCAGACACATGAGAAGAATCGAGAGAGGAGACTGGAATATAAGTTTGATTGGTTATGAAATAGGAAACGAAAAGGAGAGTTGGATGATCAATACAGATGGGTGGTGGGGAAAGAGGAGGAGAGGAAATGTAAGGAGCGTGAATTGAAAAGAATCATAAAATAGTTGGCGGAGATAAAATGTGAGTGAATGAAGTGAATTGATTGGAGGAGAGGAAATTAGAAAAGGCTTGAATGAGGAAAAGAGATGGAGAGTCTGAGTTCGAAGGGATTCGTAGTTGATGGGCCCCAAGTTCAAGGTCGCGGGCTTGTGAAAAATTCAGATCCAATTGAAACATTGATCAATCAGTGAAACTTTGAGAAGAAAATATGGGCTGATTCCGAATAGGAACGCATCTCATTCATTCTTTCGGTATGAATGAAATTATGATTGTATTCACTATTTTTCTCAATCAAAACCATCATTCATAGATCCCCTTCTCAATATTTGTCTCGATACTTCATGAACCAAATAGAGCATAGTATCGATCCACTACGAATACGTATGACTCACAATAAGTTCGATGAATGATGCACAAGCGAGTAGCAACCAATTGAAAACGTACATAGTAATCTCATGAGGTGGTGGATATAGTTGTGATAAGCAATGAAAATAATGAAGATTGCACGAGCCAAGACTTGGGCGTGAGAAAAAAGCGTCCATATATCAAATGAATACAATAATCATCACAAGGTAGGGTAAGTGCATATACTGATACATATATATGAATTGCACTGATTATGTCCAATCTCTCTCCAAGCTCAACTTAAAAATAGTAAAAGTAATATTCATATTTGTATTCTCTATTAATGAAAATATTCTCTCTATTCATTCTTTTGACCATCCATTTTTCGCTTCTATTTCTTTAATATTTCCATTCTTGTTATATGAGGATAATAAAACCACAACCTAATTAACTAATGATTCATGTGAAATATTATCAACTTCAAAGGAGCAAAAATTAATAACATTATACTGTTATAATTCTGATACTCCTAGCGTCATTATATGCTTAGAGTGATGATTATGAAATATAACTCTCTCGCCATCCATTTTATGGATATTCCATTCTACGAGCACGATTTTTTCTGCGTTGAAAGAATATAAATCATGACAAAGTCTCAATTGTGGATGTGTATGTGTATCTCGGAATTGAGAGCAGAATATTAGTTACACAGCCGGTTGAATTCCTCTCTCATTAAATGTATCATGCATTCATTTGATGTCCTTCGGTCATGTGGAAACATGTTGTCATGGCAACGAGAATGTATATGATTTTAATTGACGGTCTGAATCATCTGATTGGTTCACGTGACCAGCCAGCTCATCAGCTTCGTGTGGATATAAATAATTATGATAATTATTATATATTCTGTGATGTTATTGTGCATCATGTCAATATCATTCAATTATTGTGACTATAAAATGTATATCCCTAATAACGAAACTATATCCTTCATTCCATTCCAATAATTTACTCAATGTGACAACCACACATATGAATCAGAAGTTTATATTTCATAGATATCATTCATATATTGTCTATCATGCATGGCATTATAAAATTTTCAATTTAATTCTAGTTTCGTTGGGTGAGGTATTTGATTCATTGTAATGAATTATTGTGCTCAATTTTTTTCAAATATCATATTTTTTCTTCAATTGTGTTATCATTTTTGATATCGGTTGCTTATATTGTTGTTAAAGTGAAGTGTGTGTTATGTGATTTTTTTTCCCACATATGTATCAGATATATATAATTTCCATATGATTTTCCAAACACCCTCGTCATTAGGGTAATAATAATTCGTGAACACAAATTTGAGAATCAAATTATGAATATCATTATTATTATCATTGTTATCATCATATTATGTATTTTGTGAAGTGAAAAATCTTCTCAAAAAAAAAAAAAAAAAATCATTATCATTATACATCCATATCGCAGATAGACAAGCGTTGACATGCAGTAATTCATTATTTTCATCCACGGAAGAAGAAAGTAACCCACCAACATGAGGGATGAAAATAACACCATCATATACATACAGCTGTGGGATCAGCTCTCATGATTCCTCAGGACGAGGATTACAACAAAAAACGCAACTGTATCTTTCAATCGCGTTGAATATTTCAACTTGCAGCGATATTATGGGATTTTTGAACAATTATTATCCAGATGGATGGTGACCTTGTTTCTTTCTTAATTATGTTCATATTCATCACCTCATATTCATCCCTCATCAATTATCATGTTTCTTTCTTAATTATGTTCATATTCATCTTCTGATTCGTATTCATCACCTCATATTCATCCGGCTCTTATCAATCACCTTGTTCCTTTCTCAATTATGTTCATATTTGATTTTGTTTATGAATATGAACGATAACATAAAATTTGTTCGACCCACATATGAAATACATCTTGTAGTTCTGTGGGATACTGTTTTTTGGTTGTTTCATTTGCTGTGATTCATCATGTATATATTGTTCATGAAAATGTATGAATGTCCATTATCAGCGAATAAAAAAGAATGTTAGATGACCTCTTACAGAGAAAACAAGTATAGAACTCCACAATCACCATCTAGCTTCACTTCTAATCTTGAGACTGATGGCATATAACATGTATTATACTCTGTATTGAGGGGAGAACATGCGTGCAGGGTGTATATGAAAATGGAGGAATCATCTCTACAGTTTGCTTATAAATGTTCACGAATCATTGTGATTGGAGAGAAAGTATATCGACTTCAACACAGTTTCACGCTAGCTCTTCAGTTGATATGACATTTTATTTCTGTGAATTCAATCGGTTTCAGAATGATGCGGCAGTGAATTTCATCACATTCTTGATGTTCAACAATGTTTTATCTCTATACTGTTTAGATGAGCGTAGCGATGATTCCATTCCACATACCGGAGGAAAATGGGCTTCGTTTTTTTTTTTTATTTTGTACGCGGCATACAGTCCGACAAAAATACCTATCAACTTAAAAATTGTCCACGAATGTTATACCAGAATAGGCTGGGATTCAATTTTCAGAAAAATAGGTCAGAAGGTTTTTCCGGAAAAAAATCGTAGAATTTGGAAAACCCTTTGTAGGAAAAATACTTGAAAAACAAGAATTCTTCAGAAGCTCTCAAACTTCCACCGAATATGAAAAATACTATTATACACCTTTTCAGAGATTTTGGCAACAATCGGATGAGAAATGACAAAGAAAACGCAATGAAAGTGTACATTTGATTGAATATTGAATATTATATGCGACAGGTTGCAGCACTATAGATATCAACAAGTTGCAGGTGAGGTTTTTCAACGTTCGAAGTAATCCAAGCTTCTTTGATGTGGATTGAGCTGACAGAATATTTCTTATTCTAGATTTCCATAATTCTGAGTCCATCTCACAACGCAAATCCCGCGTTTTCCTAGTATAATAAACACAGATATATAATGTCCTGATGATTGAAGAGCATTGATTCAATTTGAATTTATGAACTCATAAATCGATTGAACCGGTTCGTGAATATATGAAAGAATAGAAGAGATGAATTCCTCTATTTTTATAAGCTCCATGTATACATCCTCTTGATATGCATTGTTATTCGCGGCCTGCGAGCACTATCACCTGAAACTAGAGCGTTTTCCAAGGTAAGAGAACGTCAGTATACTGATGCTCACTATTTTTACCATGTTAGGTATCACAATCCACTCAATTTCATCTAAACTGGGTCGAACTACAAATCACTTTTCACCATTTTTCCAATCAAAACAATCGGAGCACTTCTCAACCAATTGTAATAATTCACTCCAACCTCTACCAATCGTTTTGCAAGACGTTTGCCACCGCGTTATTTGCTCGCCGCGAAGATTTATCTCGGCCAAGAGCTATCTTATATTTATAAGCCTGTCTCTATCAGGTTGCAATCTCATAGCCTCCCGATTTACTTCAACGGCGCGCTGTTTCGGGTGATAAATATCCACTGACGATAAATCTTCGCGAAGTTGTTGAAAAAAAAGACCTGAAAATGAAACGATTTGAGGCGACTCTGATATTTCAAAGGGAAAAACATATTTTTACATTTTTTTTTTTTTTGTCAATTGAAGATGGTTTTCTTCCATTTGTTTATTCGACTTCGGGGGCTGCTGATTTATCTTATTTGTAGTTGAGAGTGTCGGGGGTTTGCCATGCGTCATGAGGGAAGTGTTATATCGAGTTGAGTTCAAAGTTGAGGCGTCTGAGTCGGTAAAAACAGTTCTTCTTTACGTACGTGTGGAGGCTGCTCCAGCGATTGGATTCTGACGGTTTTGTCCCTCGAGAAGATTGGATAATAGATGACGCATGAGTACATTGATGAATCTTTCAGCTCCGCGTGGTTATTCATATTCGAATCATTGGACGAGCTTTAGCAAGGATTCAATTCAACATACTGAAAACAAATGGTGTTCGTTTTTATGTTTTTTTTTTGTGTTTATGTTTTTCTGTCGGTTCTCCACAGGTCAAACGGCTACAACTATGAACTTCAAACTTTTTCTCACCATGGTTTCTCATCCAACTCAGATCTGTATAGTTTTTTGGCAATATCGGATGTCGACTTTTTTTATGAATTTTAGAAATTTCAAAAATACCCATTAGAATAACAAGGCGGAAAAAAGAGAATATTTTTGATTTGAAAAAAAAAAATTCCGTGTGAAGTTGAGTTATATGATGATACACATTTCTAAGAACTTTCAGCTTGATCGAGTGAGCCATTCTGAAGAAAAACCATAAAATGTGCTAAATTGGTACCACTCGAAGCAGTTTTTTCCCATTTCCAACTTGAATGTCACCCAATTGGCGAATGTAGGCAAAAGTTTGGCATGAAAAGTCGACATACTATTACTATCCGCTCGTCTAACAACGCATATATGGCGTTCTCCTAGTTATGCTCATCGACATTTGATTCTCTCTCAGATTCGTGGTGGATGTATTCTGAGGAGAAGACTTAGTTTCATACAGAGGGTGCTCAGCGAAAAACTTACGTAGAGATGTATTTGCGATTCTCTCTCTTCATGCACGGATAATATATTGAACATATTTCTTTCATTTTTTTTTTGCTTTCTATAAGATGAAGAAATGAAATTCAAACTTAATATGAATCCAAAAACCCTAGAAGGGTTGAACTGTGCGATAATTACACATAAAAATAAATCGGATAATGAACTGACATGTTTTTTCCATAATTGGATTTTATTTTTGTCACGTAACGCAAAATGGAAGCAATTTTTTCTGAATATTACCGCAAAAACAGCACATTTTCTGGTTCTCAGTATTGAAGACCACAGTGGCCTTCTTATCGGTACAATAGTTGCTACGATTCAAACGATAGCTATAATCGAAGATATCACGATTCAATGTCTCAGAATCTTCAACGCTTTGAAAGATGCTGTTGGATTCATCATTGCAACTCTCGTCAATCGTCCACAAGAATCGTGTAATGTCAGGAAATGCCGAAACTGTACAAATATAACGTGATATGTGTTTTTGTGATGTTGGTATACGACCTCCTCCTTCCGTAGATACGGGTATGAGAAGATGATGCGATAATAGTAGAATAAATGGTAATAAAGTATAAAGTGAGCCTGCTGAAATAACCAGTGGTAAAATCTGGCAACCTGCCTACGTCATAAATAACCGCCCCAGTTCTAGTGGAGATCGCTAGCAATATGTTCTTTCCCTGCTGGGGACCAGAGCTCATATACAACGGCAATATCATAGCAGGGCTACCATCATGATAACTCATACCCGGATATCAATAATAACATCGGAAAGAAATTGAATATCGATTCTAATGGTTCAAAGAATCAAAATCCTCCATTTTATATTATCCTGAGCGCAAACACAAGATTTCTTTCTTGCACTCAGTATTGTATTCAACTAGTACATCATTAGAACTGTATAGTAGTGTTATCATAATTGTTTGTTATACAAAATATGTACCGTATTCATAACATTGTGTTAAAACTCAGGAAAAATAAATAAATACATAATAAATGAGTCACACATGAACTTTTTATATTGACAATTTCGTCTTCATTTCCTATTTTCTATTCATAATCCATGTTGTATACTGATTCTGCTCTATTTCGATCATGGTTGATGGATATGTGGATAGATAGCTGTCTTTATCTGCAATTGTACCAAGTGTACATTCGAAAAGGCGAAGTTCGGTCTAGTGAGTCTACTCGAGTTAACTACTCGAGAAACTTTTTTTTTTTTTAATAACATCAAAAGTTGATACAAAATCATTGTTTCCCAATTAAAGCTATGGATGAAAAGTCGAGAAACTGGAAAATGAAGCATCGTCAGCTATTTCAAACAAAAATCGTTTTCACGCCCTGCAGATAAATACAAGTGATTTTTTGAAAAATCTATCATTTGAATTTTGAATATTTCGTTCTCGAGTTTCGACTGTCAACAGTTTTGATACATGTTATGAAGCTGCTTACAAATAGTTGGTGAACAGTTGGTTTTCTCTAGAGTTGACGTTCGATTTCAATATTCAAATATCAGTCAATGAGTGGGACACTTGCAAGAAGTCCACAGTGTATGACCACATGTATCTTGATCTACGAATTATTCTATTTCATTCAACTAACATTATGTTTGTTTTGTTATATTTTCTCGAGTTGGTTTTTATGTATTTATAATTGTATATGTTTGTATTTTTTTCATTATCCACACTTGGAAAATCAAAGACAATGAAATAGGATTGAATCATCATTTATTTCAGTTTCGCCAACATGAATATTAACTTTTGCTACTAATACCTGCACACAAGATTCAGTTCTTACGCGGGCTTCTTCTTCTTTTCTTTTTTTTTTTGATTCCACAATGTTAACCCACATGCATATATTTGATTAACTTATTACTGTTTGTATTGTTTTCCTGTTATCCTGTTGTGAATAAGTTGAAGAATAAAAAGATTCATAAATTGAATTTAATTGAATGGAACATATAAGCAACACAAGCTCAATCGCTGAGGCTTCCAAAACTTCCATCGACCAGCGCGTGTAGGCGCATCCAATTGAACTTGGAGAGGTTATTAGACTAGCTTTAGCGAGGATTCAATTTGACATACTGAAAAAAATTGGTGTTCGTTTTTATATATATTTTTTTTTTTCATGTTTTTTTGTCGGTTCTCCACAGGTCAAACGGCTACAGCTATCAACTTCAAACTTTTTTTCGTCATGGTTCCTTATCTAACTTAGATCTGTATAGTTTTGTGGCATTATCGGGTCGTCACTTTTTTTTATGAATCTTAGAAATTTCAAAAATCCCCATTAGAATAACCCGGAGGGAAATACTTGAAAAATCAAAATTTTTCAAGACCTCTCAAATTTTTGCCGAATATAAAGGAAACTATTAAGCACATTTTGAGAGATTTTTCGCATCAATCGGATGAGAAATAACGAAGAAAACGCATTTATAAAGCATTTTCCCATCAATTTAGGCTATTACGGGAACCAATTAAATCTATAGCAACAAGTGTCACCAATTAATTCAAAACGATTGAAATGAATGAAGAGGAAGGCCGTGACATAACTGATTCTCGTAAGGTTTTTGAACGTTTGGAGTGATCCAAGGTCTGTAGATGTAGATTGGGTTGACAAATTATTTTTCATTCTAGATTTCTATACCCCTAAGCTCGTCTAACAACGCGCATCCCGCGTTTTCCTAGTGTAAATGAATATCAAATATTATATTCTAAATATTCTTAGTAACTAGGAAGTACAGTTACAAAGTTGGATGAAACCACTTTCTCTGAATTATTCATCTGGAAACCGACGTCACAGTTGGTGTGGGTTCGAGCCCCGCATATGAGGGATGGGTCATGATGAACGTGTTTTCATGATTTCATTGTCATTCTGTCCATTCTCTTCCCCATTTATACTAATTCGTACCCCCGAATAATATAACTGTCGCTGGGGTCATCCCGCGAACCGTAATCATCAGTTAGATTGAATGTAAAGAAGTTGGAGTTGATTAATTTCCATGAATAATATTTAGTTTTTGGTTGTATCAAGTTTAGATGGTAAAATAAATTATTTGAATCGGATTGGTACCAGAGTATGATGTGTATAAGATTCACGACGCTCATTTATCATCTACTCGTTCAACGATTATCTATCATCACGATTCGATTGATCGATAAAAATTCGAGAGTTGATAGTTTGTCAACAATGAATCAAATTTCTGGATGAATAAGAAAATTAGAGGGCAATTCAATATGATTTTATAAAATGGTGAAAAGAACCATGGAATATGGAGCAATGAAAAAACAGTATGAAAAAATCAAGAATATAAATTTTTTGTATTCCCAGAAATTATCACGAACGTTGAAAGAATATCACAATGAAGAATATGAGAAATCATAATTGAACATTCTTGCCCACACATGATTCTCGTGATCTCTCAACCGTTACTTATTTCATTTCGTTCAGTTTCACACAACCCGCTGTACAGGGGGATATTTTCTCCTCTTCATATTCACTCTGCAGGTTCTTCCAATCTTCTCACGTACTGGAAAACAGCGGCTCATGAACAGCCGTCGAATGTATAAAAACACTGTGGTGAACTTGTGTGTTACTAATATATAAGTTGAAAGATTCTTAGGAACGTGTTTCTGTATACATTTGATGAAAAGAAGTGAGAATGGAGCAAATTCTCGATTTGATTCAATGAAAACCAAAGAGTCGATTGGAAGTTCTCTTTGCAGGTTGGGAAATATTTCAGTTTCCACCATCCTTGGTTTTAAAAAAAATCACTATCCACATTCCTTTTTCAGGATATAATGATGATGAGAATATAAATCAATTATTCTCTCTACTGATAAGATTGACCCTTGTGTAACAAGACATTTTGAAAGTTGATCATGCTATTCAATTCCATTCTTGAATTCAACATAATTCACATCAAGAATAGAATTGAATGTAATCGTAAGGAGACAGTGTGAGTTTTTTTGTAGAATTTTGCAGGAAATTTAGTCTAAAAAGTGATTTCATCAATTTGATAGGTATTTTAGCCTCCAAAGAATCTAATGCCATTTTGATAAACCATTTGTACTCATCACATTCTTAGCATAATTATCCTTTATTTGTGTGTTCTATTATTTTTCCATTATTTTCATATCTTTGTTCATATTATTACTACTTCATATCAGGCTACTATTTATTACTCTCTCATTATTTCCTACAATAATGTTTCTATCAATCATTCATGTGTGAATAATTATTATTATGTGTTTGTTCTACTTCATTATTTTGTATTTGATTATTATGTGGTGTCGAAAAGCAATCATGTATACCATGACATGGTCTGATGGAGATTTATATATGTGAATTGATATGATTGAAGTCTAACATCATGATCAAACAAGAAATATTTCAGTCCACGAAAGTCTGGAGGATGATTTTAGTATGAATTATCTCTGAGATTCAGGCAGTTCTCACCTCAGCATTGGTGATTGGTAATTATCATCAATACTGAACTGAACACACGGATGTTGATATTCTGCTTCGAAATAAAGCTGGATATTTGATTATTCCCATCAATATGGAATCAATGATTCCAGCAATTGAATATTTACACGATCAAAGTCATATGACAATGCGCCTGAATTGATATAAATACATATATATATATATATATATATATATATATATATATATATATATATATATATATATATATATATATATATATATATATGTATATATATATGTATATATATATATATATATATATATATATATATATATATATATATATATATATATATATATATATATGTTTATATATATATATATATATATATATATATATATATATTCATATATATATATATATATATATATATATATATATATATATATATATATATATATAGTATCACTTAACCGATTGAATATCATGACCAATTGGTACTTCATCCCAGCTTTCGCTCTGGGGACTGTAGAAAACCACTAAAAATCACGTCGAATGGATACAAATAACGGTTTCCGTGAGAACATAGCGTACTCCATTCCAGATGATTGCGTTATGTAAATCTAGTCGAGCAATCTATAACAGAAAGTCGATAAAAGTTTCAACTTGCACGTGATGGATATGGAACCACAGACAAGGCGGTGGTGAGATTGCATGCGCCTTCTCTTCTCCATGATTATATGTTGCGAGTTAAAGTTGAGAACTTGTTTGAAATAATATCTGTGATTGAATACGAGAATGGAGAAAAAGGTGTCTGGTATTGAATAAGTTTCTTTGCGAAAAGAATGAGGACTCTAGTAACACGTCAGTCCGCAGTGTCGTATGTAGTCAACTGAAATGAGGTTCAGTACTCGAAACGCACGGGGAATGATGAATGAGTTCTACAGCGGGATAAACAGGGATGAATATAATGAACCCAGAACACATCATCATTCATGTTTTCTTCTCAACTGAAGGAATCTTCATCAACCATTGATGCAAGACTCGCAAATTGGCAGTTTGCGGGATCTTCTCAAATGGCCCGCAGTTATCCAACGTGAAATCACTGCAATTTGGTATAATATTATCTAGTCAAATTCAGAGTATATTTGGCAAGGGTTGAAATTTTGTCACAAACTGAAAGGTAGAATCGGTGTTTGAACTGACGTAATGGTTGATGATTCTTGTGAAAATATTCGTTATCTGTCTGACAATTTGGCTTGTGACAACAGGAGTACCATTTGACAATCTCATGAGCTTTTTCGCTTGCGCCATATCAGTTGAATAGACCTGGATGGAGACAAGAGGACAATGATACGAGAGGTGCCGTTTTAGTGATTACATTTTGATTTCTCCAAAAATGTTCAGTTTCGAAATGATTAAATATGTGTGTGATGATATGTGTGTATATTGAGAACAAGTGTAAAATTGATGAAAATTATCAAACAATTGACTGTGCTAGCTGGTTTACAGTACTATATTCTTGTTGAAATATGCAGTGAAAGACGATGAGTAGAATGATATCGTTGTGTGTGTATCATGGTGGATTTGGCCCTTTGGAAGATGAGAATTCAACCAACTCGCAGATACCCGGGATATTGCCGGGCTATTTCCTGTAGCTCGGATTCCTCAATATTCCCGCTGGATCTCGACCTCCTCAGTCCGATCCGTCCACCACTGTTGAGATTTCGCCGCTCGGAAACGTCACCACGCAATGTATTCGTTCCATTCACATGACGTTTCATAGGAATAAAGTTTCATACGAACAGGAGAACATTGAATCCATAATAAAGATATATTTTCAAATTCATATGATTTATAAATCTCAATTATGTAACTTGATACGTTAGAGACAGACGTATCCGTATCCTAATGGTCCTTTTTGTGAAATCATTACTTTGAGAAAACTATACAATTTTTATCCTGTCATCTTGAAAATTCATGATACTCATTCAAAATGTCTGTCCGCACACAAGAGTCACGCTCTTACGCGGATTTCTCGATTCTTTATTTTCCAAGTAAACTTTATTATATATTACATTTTTTTTGGTTTCAGCCGATATAGGCCCTAATTATACGACTTCTTTCTCTTGGCTGTATACATGTATGCATATATTTGAATTTTGTTGTTTCATTTGAATTTGAATTGAGAATAAAAATGATTTCATTATTATTATATTATTATTATTATTTCTCTCGTTTTTCCCACTCGATACGTTAAACGTTCTTTCGTGCGTGTTTTGTTGAAATTATTACGTATCCAAGGTAACCATCAGCCTGTATTTACCGGAGTGAAGTCAATAAAATAGTGTTATTCATCAATCTATACTATACTTCCGGTTAGCATGTTGTGAAACGGATATTTGAAAGAGATATTGATTGACTTGTTGCTGTTGTTGAGCCTGTCAACCATTTGATGGCGTTAGTAAAATGTGATGGATGACAGTTCAAGTGATGTGGTGATAGTGTAATTGACAGGAGAGATGATTGTTTTCTTCACGAATCCATCAATGACTAGGTTATTTGGGGGTTGAAACAATATAGTATATATAAATATGATTGATCGGAAGAATAAAAAATTGAACTTTTTCATATACCGAACAAATCATATAAAATTCTCTGATTAATATTCTCAGCTACACAACAGAAAGAAAATCAAAAGCATTCAAATTCAGTGGAGATGTCCAAGACTTCACCGAGATATATAAACCAAGACATAACACGTGACATGAAATGAATTTTCGTTCATATTTCTGATGGTGGTGATAATTAGGCCGGGTTTCATCAACTTCATTTGAACTTGGCTTTGTAAAACTTGGTTTAATGATAAACTGGGTTTAAGAACTCGTATTAAATAGTATAAGCTCAGTTTAGGTCAAATCTAATCCCAGTTTAGGCTTCGTGAAGCGGCTTTCTAAATATAAACCTGGATTAAAAATTCAAACCGGGTTTGAACTCCAGGTGATAGTTGGTGAATCCGGGCCTTAGTGGTGCTCACTGCTCAGAAACTCTGATACATGTAAAGTGCGTCATCGCATCGAGTATTGATGATGATTCAAGTTGGATGAGAAGAAGTGAACGGATGATTGTATCTGGAAGAATGTGGATTAAGTATTCCAGATTCATCCTGTGGACTTCAAATTAGGATGAAAAACCATATTTGACAATCATATTGTGACATTTCACTTTGTTTGAACAACGTTTCCTGACACGAGACCAATTCCGCCCGATGGAAAAAAACTCTCGAGAAGCTTCAATATGCGATATCTTTTGTACAGTCAGCCATTTCTATGGACTTGTGAATCGCACCCTGGATTTACAGGAAATTGTTCTACTTGATCGACATCTTTCAGCTGCACCAGCTGCCAGGATCATCACGATTCCAATAGTTTCCTGGTTCACCAACAGTAGACTATTAAAATTATGAGATTTTGAAAATGTTTATGAATTGAAATTGGTGACGTGTCAGAGTGGCAACCCTTCCGTGGTCCTTATCGGAGAACGATGGTCTCATGTCAAATTTTCGATGCTGCCAACACACAGATTTTTTTTTTTTTCAATAACATCGAAACTTGATACAAAATCATTGTTCCCCAATTAAGGTAGAATTAAGAATTAACCAATTAAGGCAGAAAGAATGAAATTTTTCAAAATCATTCTGCGGTTCCATTCAGGATGGAGAGTAGAAATGTGCATATGTATTTCGATATAATTATTCATTCATTCCAAATCTAAAATTCCAACTCATTCTCATTTAGCGGTTGTGCATTTGTATTTGACTTATTTCATTGTTTTACAGAAAAACTCCAACCATTCATCATCCCAAAGCTGGTTACAGTTACATAGTGAGTCAGTTAAACGCGAAACAAAAGACTGCCGAGAGTGGAACGTGATGAACTACACGTCGACATTCCCCACACAAAACACGTATACCAACCTCCCGAAGCTATTATTTCAAAACTTCATTTTCAACATCTTCTCTTATGTTTGGTTTGGAGCTATTATTAAAATTCCTCCTTTCCAACATATTCCCCAGAATTAAATCGCTCGTGATAAGTGTAGGAAATAAACATCTTCAATTTGTTTTTTGCTCACACACACTCGTGAAAAAACATACTAGAACCGGAAACAGTTTTTCAAAACTCCATCCGTTTCATTATTCTGTCACTGAAAAAGAATAAACTAGCAAGTGAGTATCATCATTTTCGAATGTACAACTTGGTAGAAGGGGAACGCATTCTAATTTGGGCTCTGAATTTTCTGAGGTAGGGTCGTTCGCACTCGGTTTAATACAGTGTATGTCTTACCAACCTATACATACTAAAATAATATAACTTTGTCACAGTTTGGGTGATCCAACTGATTGTGAAAGCAAATAAGCAATTGGTTCGGGGACTATATCTCGACTATAAATAATTCCCTAATTTGTATTGCGGATTGTTTTTGATGAAGTTCTTGTATTCATTCACTGGGAAATGAGATCAAAGAGCTCGCAAAAAAGAAATATGAAATTGTGCAGAGCATTGTTCAAGTTATTTTGTTTCTATCTACTAGGGAATAAAATATGCATGAATAGAACTCGTAAGCTTTTTCGCAATGAAGAACGAAACTGTTGCATGTCGTTGAAATCATTGGAATGTTACAGCAATCAGTATGATTACATGTCTAGCTGCAAGTCTAACGAATGCAAACATTGGTGGATGATTATGGAAAACATCAATAAACGTACTCGACAGATGATTGGTGGATGTGAGTCACGGGTTCACTCGACATTTGATTCTACGTCCCACAAGGATCACATGATAATTAGGATACTTAAAATTTCAGAGTTATAATTTTGATTATGGTTTATAATGAAAGACTTTTAACCACGACGAAAAATTATGGTCACAGACAGCGCAGACCTGGTGTTGATCATTAGTTTTAAACAATCAAAATGGGGTGGTGATATCGCCCTTGTGGTGCCCCGTCCAAACGATTCTATCTTTCATCCATAGCCTTAATTGGGAAACAACGATTTTGTATCAAGTTTCGATGTTATTGGAGAAAAAAAAAAGATTCTCAACTGTATTTTTCCATTTCATTAAATATTGTGACCATTCAGATTTTTCAGTAATTTTTCAATTATGAATAAAATTATGAATTGGAATAAAATCATGGAGTTATTACATATGATTCTTTTGCGCGCTGAACCACCAATCACGAGTCCTGGGTTCGACTCCCAGACTCGTTATGGTCAACCAGCCAGTCGTTTCGTGAGCAATAATCGAATTATCCATTCATATCATTAGGTTATCGTTACATTCATAATTCACTGACTCTAAAAAATCCCATTCAACATCAGCAGAGCATCGTTAAGAGCCTGCATCTTAGAGACATATTCACAGGGTGCACTTTCGCCACATATATCTCAAGAAGTACAAACATCACGGACTTGTGTTGGAATGCAATCGATAGAGAATACCCTCACAATCGGACAAACTCAGTCAAAAATTAGATAATGATCTTGTCATGGAGAAATAATTGAATCAAAATGTACCTGATTTGATGTTTTTTATTGCCTAATTCCCGGTTACTGAATGATAGTTGAAATGAATGCAAACGCACATCCTGAAGTTCAACTTGGCTTATCAATATGAAAAGTCCTGATTCGCCTGTAATGTCACAGTTTTCCTTTTTCCTTGACCAAAATGTGTGATGTAACTAGATTTTGTCCAAATCAAAAAATGAGAAACTTCTCCATCTAGCGGTGGTTATTGGAACTCTTTCGATATCATTTTTTTCCACTTTTCATTCCACAACCAAACTTTTGAACGCACATCAAACTTGGGTCGAGCATTTCGAAGAGAAACATTCTCAGCTAAGATGTGGGCTCTTAAGCCCAATATGGTGAGTACATTTTTCTGAACAGTTCAAATTGAAACGTGCTTGGCGTACGCTCGGACCAGACATCTCAGGCACCGAGTAATTTGAATTCTGAACTCTTAAATACATTATTTAATTATCCCCCACTCATTGCGTACTCTAATTCAACCCAACCTATCTGTTGGTGGGGGCGTCCAGAAACAATTTCAGAAAATAAACTGTGCTCTTACTTTGTTTTGTCCCATGAAAAGTTAAGACTCTGCCATTGTTATTGTATACTATAATACTATATACGATGTAGAATAGCAGGCACAATGTGGCGGTGAAATGAGATTTTCTCTCTAGCCAAGAACTGCTTATACACGCATCCCACGTACACGTATGTTACGCGTATTTAGGGGGTTTGGGGGTGGTTTGGGTTGAGAGTAAATTGTACAGAAAACCAACGAGAAGAGAATATAATTTACAAATGCTAAAGAAGACCACCCCCCACCCCCTCCCTTACATACGCCCATTACTAGCCCACCCGAAGGTTTATCTAGATGTAAACTATTGCATAAATACGGCGTCCAAGGCTCTCTTTATACCATTAGACATATGGGATGTGGAGGATATATTCAGTACATTCTACGCAATCCCACCCCAACCCTTCATCCCGCAGTCGTATGGAGTTCAAGAATTATGGTCAACCACACACTCGGACCTTTTTGTTATTTAGTTGGTTAACAACTGGGTTCTGATGAAGATTATTATTAAAACATTTTGAGAATTATTTATGGTGCATATTGTTTAATGAAAAGTGGAACAAAAGAGAGTATTAGTCAGAATTGGATCGGAGTTGAATAATTATTATACCGTCAGTTTTACAGTTATTAGAATTAAAATTTCACAACCATGATTATTGATAGTTTTCAAATTGACTTCGTTATAACAAAACGTCAACTCCTCATCAAAGTCAATACTTGACACAGAAACATTGTTTCGCAGTAAATTCAAGTATAACAAAGTGAAATAGAATAGGGGTCGAATTCACAAAAGGTCATGGCTTTGATTGAAATCAACTCTTATCCCGATCAAAGTTGCTACAACGATATTACCGATCAACTTTGATACTGTATCAGAAATAATAATGATAGATTATATCGGAAATTAAAATTGAAAAATTCAAAATTCAAAATGATAGATGAAAATATGGTATTATCTCTCGAAATTGTCGTAACTTTGAGCCGGATCAAAGTTATGACCTTTTTTCAATTCGGCTGCTGGATTGAGCTCTGAAATAACGTCAACAGCACCCTGAAAAAATTAATTGAAGCTCATAACTCATCAAAACCCACTCAACAAAATGAAATGATAAATTTCATTGATAATGGACGAATATAAAAAGTAAACCGTCCTTCCATTACTGGCAATATCCATTGAATATCCATAACCCGAGTCAATTATCATCAACGTGGACACAAGATAGTTGAATTTGAATAGTTATTTGCGCTAGAACGATCTATACAGCTATTAGGGTCACCAATCACGAGAATTAAAAGGTTCGAACCGCCGTTCCTCTTACAATTCAACTCTAACGATCGACAGTTTCAACCCGTCAATGAACTCCCTCGCGATTCAACTACAATAACCACCCTCCGGTGCACAATAACGTTTTATGTTTATAGTGCATGTAGAAACATCGGACAATTCATCGGTGCTGAAAAACCACAACGTCATACAAGTAACACAGGGGGGTTAATCACAGTCAAGTAGACAATAAACCGGAGATTAAATGAATAGATAAATAACGATTAGTAGGCCCCATTAGACGAATTGCTGGCTTATTATTTACCATACACGTTTGTAAGTCATGCTTTTTACAGTCATTACTATTTGTGTCATTACGTAATGTTCCATTGTTTCGATATTACTTTTAGTGGAAAAGTACAATAATAATATAGCTTTTTTCCAATTGGGTTCAATGATACGCTATGAACTGATGATCACGATCTTGTGGCGTGGGTGAATGATTATTTGGAATCATTCCAAATCTCTGAAATTGAGGTGATGATTTTTTATTTTCTCTGGAATGAGGAAGAAAAATATCGTCATCTGTATATTCATATATACTAGGAAAACGCGGGATTTGCGTTGTGAGATGAGCTCGGAAGTATATGGAAATCTAGAATACAAAATATTTCGTCAGATCAATTCACAAATACGGACCTTGGATTACTTCAAACGTTTGAAAACCTCACCTGCAAAATGTTGATATTTATAGTTATGCAACTTGTCGCATATACACTTTTCAAAACCAATTGATCCAAATATTCAATGAAATATATACTTTTTGCGTTTTCTTTGTTATTTCTCATCCGATTGTTGGAACATTCTCTGAAAAGGTGTATAATAGTCGGTGAAGATTCGAGAGCTTTTGAATAATTCTTGTATCTCAAGTATTTTTCCTCCGGGTTATTGTATGAGGATTTTTCAAACTATAAGACTTTTTTTTCCGGATAAACCTTCTGACCAATTTTTCTGAAGAACGATCCCAGCCTATTCTGGTCTGACAAAAATATGTAGAAAAGTTTTCAAGTCGATGGGTATTTTTTTCCTGACCTGTATGCCGCGTACAAAATCACAAAAAAAAATAATACGAACTTTTTTTTTTCTTTTTTCAATAACATCCGAACTTGATACAACTAAACTAACTAAACTAAGAATACAAACTAAGCACATTTTTTTTTGGTATGTGAAATGGAATTTTCGCTAAGCTCATCAAATCAAACATGATATTTCCAGTTGAGATAGAATCCGGAATTTAAATGGGTCTCCATCTGTTCCGTGACATATAATTTGTATCCGAATAAAGATAAATGAGTTGAGAGTTTTTTCACACGATGGCAATGTGGTACAATAATACTGCATTGTATATATTTCAATGAAGCTGCGAGCGAATATAATAATTATTATCAATACTAAAAGTCAATTATGGTGGATATATCACAAAGCCTTCGAAGCTTGATAATTATCAATCAGTCATAACATGGACGATATTGTCATCGAGGAATAATACCGCCAGTGTGTGATGAAGCTGAATCACCAATCAAAAGCTTTGTTTTAATCGTCATTGAACCGGAATAATTAATACAATATCACAGCCGACAGACGGACAAACAATAATATGGTTCACACTGTGGTGCTATAGACAGATCGATCTGTTTGATGTATTATATGAGGAATATATCACACACGCATCAGTTTCCAGTTTTGGTGGAAGGGCCATGATTTTTTATTTCGATTGAATAATACGATTTCAAACCAGTTGATAGCAATTATGATTGATTAATCATCTTGTATCATCAATTATGATGATGAAATGAACAAATGTCCAATTTGTGACATCATTATGTGTAATTATGAAAATAATTTAAATTTTCCTTCAAATTTCGAAGTTTTTATTATACTTATTATATCATTTCAATTTTCTCCTGTCCAATTCACCACATTTTCACCGAACAAAGACTCGTATTTTGATTTCATATTCTATAATCTCAGTTCAAACACAAGATTTCTTCTTTCTTGCACTCAGTGATATATTTTCCTTTTCATCATGTGTTGTTGTTAATTTTATTATCATTGTTGTAATCTGTTGTATCTGTTGTGTAATCCGTGTTCCATGTAATCTTTTGTGTTTTGTGATATGTTGATTATAAGGAGAGGAAAATGGATAAAATGGATGATTGAATATCAAATTGAATCAATATAATAATTATGATCCGAACAGAAGTTTCAATTGGACAATATGTTGTTTAGAACATTCAATTTCAATGAAAATCCAATCTTTCTTTCTGGCCTGAAATTTTTTATATCCCGTATTTCAATTCAGCTTTGACCGAACTAATCAAACCAACCATAAAGGTCCAATCCATGATATTCCTAATGAGGTATACACGAGTGCACGGTGATATTATTCTCCAAAACGTCAATCCAAACAAGTTCACCAGACTGAATTCGACTCTAATTACACCGAACTTCAATCAACGTATAATTCAACAACCGTAAATATATTCCAACTCATTATGATTTCTTGAAAGCGTTCCATATGAACGAAAAAAAATTCACCTTCTATATAAAATTTCCAATTTCCCAATAGTCCACTCCACTCGACCGAGCCACCGTCTATCCCATGACCACACAAATCTAAAGCAAATTCCCTTTGACAAGCGGGCGAGCTGAAAGACAAGTGCCGAGGTAAGGGGTAGGGAGTGTAAGGGGTTGAAGGAAGGGGAGGAGGAGGGTGCACGCCTGACCTGACTTACAAATTACTTGTGCCAACTTTCCGTTATATACCATCCCCGCTAATTTGAATATAAAAAAGCCTCAGTCTGTCGCGTCAGCGACAGCGCTATTCAAATATTGCGGTCAAACTGAGAACCGAACTGACTGCATAATGACAGCCACACAGTTCTTCCAGTGTGACGTCATAAACTTTGAAGAATGACGAATAGAAATGTGTCTTGATATTAGCATAGAGTGAAAATAGTAGGGGCGTGAGAACACCGCCTTCTGTAGCCGGCCGTGTGGAACTAAACGACGGGGAATAGAGATGTCTCGAGAGAGTGCGTGAGAGAGAGAGAGAGAGAGAGGGTTGTCCACGTTAGACCATGTTATAAAGTCAGTGACATGAATGCCGACAGTATAAGAGTGAAACATTTATTCGGTGGGGAGAAGTAATGTTGAGGGGAAAGAAAAAGAGGACAAACGATGAAGTCATTGGAAGATGAGAGGAAGGAATGACGTTCCTGATTAATAAGAGACTGATTCTGAATTGAGTATCTACTCTGAATGATAGCTTTAGTTCAAATTCCGAATCGAACATGGATGTTTCAGTTTCTTTCGTGAGTTTGTAGTTTTTCATGTTCAGCTTCAATCAAAAAGATGAAACATGTCACATTATTGTCGAGGCGAGGAAAAAAATATCACAGCATTCAATCATCATATCGAACAGACCATCAAAGAGATTTATTGTGCTCCAAGTTTTTTAATAAAGTCCAGTTATGACTGAACAGAGTCGTATGTGTCCAGTGAGGGAGTGCAATGATACTATCTGACATGTTCAATTCAATCGGTGGAATATTCTATTAGAACAATAAATATCAGATGAGATTGATATATATTCGTTCTTCACATCAACCTCAATGAGGATATCAATTACGACGTCGTATCAAAAAAGAGCTTTCGCCCGATATTGAAGTGCTTCAGGGCACATGAGAGAGACTGCCCGGATATCCGGGTGAGCCAGTGAGCGGGGTGCCTGGTGCGCCACTGGGTGACATCTGTGGGCTCCATGATGCTTGGCCTGTAGCCGGACTTTCACTCGACAGGGCGATACACAGGGGAGAGGGAGAGAGAGAGAGAGAGAGAGAGAGAGTGAAGAAGAGAGAGAGAGAGTGAAGAAGAGAGGGAGAGAGAGGAAGAGGATGAAGGAGAGACAGAGAGAAACAGAGAGAGAGAGAGATAGAAGGAGGAACAGAAAGAGAGAGAGATAAAGAAACAGAGATATAGTAGGAAGAACAGAGAGAAAAAAAGGAGAGGAGGAACAGAGAGGGAAGGAGGGAAAGAACGAGAGAGAGATAAAGAGAGGGAGAGAGATAGGAGTAAATTGAAAGAAACAAATAGCGATGAAAAAGAAGACAGAGAGTTCCAAACAGAGGGAGAGAGCGAGAGAGAGAGAAGCAGTGAGATAGTAGGAGGAACAGAGATAAAGAGAGAAGAGGAGGGACAGAGAGGACGAGAGGAAAAGAAGGAGAGAGAGATGTGAGTGATTTGGAGAAACAAGGAGAGATGTAAAAGAAGACAGATAGGTCTGAACAGAGGAAGAGAGAGAGAGAGAGAGAGAGCGAGAGAAGAGAGAGAGTTAATGGTATTGTTTGTTTGTGGTTTCTGAGCGGCACGATTGCAACGGTACGAGATTGAAGGGGGGGACTGTCCCCCAGAAGGGGTTTCATCGTATTTCACTTGCTTTTGAGATATCCGCGGTTAAACGGAGTCAATGACTCGCTCGGGGACAATTGGCATGTTATACGACATGACCTCCATGTTAAAACCTCGGTCAAACTCACAATCAAGTCTAATAGAACCACTTGGTATGTATTCTGTATGAAACAATATCACGTGCTTCACATTGAAGTGCCTGCAATGTATCGTCTCTTTATGTTCTACTCTCTTTGTTGCATTTTATATCTTCTTCAACTCTTTGGCAACATATTATCATACATTTCCCGGAAGATTCCAACAAACTTCTCCTCATTGCTATGAACTCATGATAAGCTAACAACATGGATATTATTTCCGATACAGAAGCTTCAGAGATAGAGCTAATATGTGAATGAGAAAAGTTTCATACATAAGTGGTTGAGGGAAAATCCGAATTGATATACTCTGGCCAGTATAAAATGAATCAGCTAAGTCATTTTATATTGGGTCACGACGACGCCGGTGACTGAGATGTATTGGCGTCGGTGGATGATCCGGGGATGAGAAGATTGATTGATGATGGGGAGATGAGTGGTTGAGAGATGCATGGTTACTTATTGGATGAGCGAAGCGAAGACTCAATTTCACCAAACCCGAGAAAAATGCTTTCTTGTCTAGTTCCACAGGTCGAACAAGAATCCAAAATCAGTTGAAACTTGGCATACAGAAGTTTTTCTATCTGATTCGATACTTTGAAATTTTGAGGCGCAAACGGTTCAATCACTCCTGAGAGAACTCATTTCAAAGTTTTCAAAAATCCTGTAAGAATAACCCGAAGGAAAAAATCGGTGACCAATATTTTCTTCGATGAAATTCAAATTCCCAGGGAATTTTTATATAATAATCATACACATCATTCCGAACTCCGGTTGAATTGAATCAGCCGTTTCGATGTAAAAAAATATATGATTCTTTTTTTTCACTCGAATCCATTAAGATACCAATTAAATCCAAGCATCATGTGTCACCATTAAATTGGAAACGTTGAGAACAGAGCCTCCCTTATTATCATGAAAATCAATCAGGAAATATGAGGGCAGTGATGTAATTGTTTGGCTCTCAAGTTTGATATATATATATATATATATATATATATATATATATATATATATATATATATATATATATATATATATATATGTATATATATATATATATATATATGATCAATCCAAAGATATGTTGTTATATCTAGCTCATCCATAAACGCGAAAACACATAACGCGTTTTCATGGTATCATCATTTCTGGTCAGTGGGAGCGAAGCGATCCTAGCCTGCTTCATGGTAGCTACCCTGGCATTCGTTTCAACCTCGCTGCACCTATGTCGGGATGATCGACAGTGACGAGGGTCGAATCCCGGTCACCTGGATGGTAGTACCGCTCACTGGCCTGTAGTACCTGACGCAGTAATCTATATCTTGTGCTCAATGACGATGGATGATGATAACCAACCAATCAGAGGAGATCTACTCAACAGTCAAAATCAGACTGAAGTGAGAAGTGGTTCGTCGAATAGTGTTGATTGAGAAAAAAAAATTGTGAATATTTCCGATGACATTTTTGTAAAAATTCAGATGAATCTCTTCAAAATTGTCTTTAAAAAATTTATAATGCAAAAAAACGAATCTTATTCATTAATGTTCACATCCGGTGATGGATTGTCTCCATTTTGGATCCGAAGGAAGAATTGTCGGAATATTTGAATTCATTACATTTCAATTCGAGAAAAAATATTGTCAAAATATTATCTTCTGAATTGAGCATGCGTGGATTTCATAGCTATGGAACCATCATGATCAGTTTCAAAGCCAAGGAAGATTCCGTTAGAGAATATTCGTATATTGTTTTTCAATACCAGTGAACATTTTTGTAGACCCACTCGTTATTTTCACGAGACAATTCGAGTTGACCAATATTAATTTCTAATAAATTATGAAGATTTCATACCATACTACATTTTCCAGACAGCCCACACAGAAGACGTCATCCCACGCGGATTTATTGAATCTTATATACACCGAAATTCAAAATTGTATCTGAAATATTTGAAATAGGCCTATCATTGCAAAATGTATATGAGTAACATAATTATATACGAACATACTATCATTTTTTACATACTTCTTATACTATTTATATCATCGTTATGTAGGCTCCCATTGTCATAATAATCATCATTATTCATTTTTGTGGCATCAATATGTATCAAGAATAAAGAATGAAATGATTTGGAATTGAATCGATGCTGTAGAAAATGACGTCTCAGTTCTAACTGCTACTACTTCATCTGTCAACGCTGAATAATGATATAAGCAAAGCAGTTTCACAATGTTCATGTTTTCGTTTCAGTTTCATGATTCGTGGGTGTTTCCACGGCGCTGAAGAGCGGGTTGTTTGTGAGTGACGTGTTGAAACCGCACAGCCGCAGTGACGACCGCCTGTCAAAAGCAAGCGCCTGCTCGCTCCCAACTAATTCGCATCGTCACTTAGTCTAAACGCTGTATAATTTCATATGCACTACGCTATACGCGTTGTCAGACGAGCGGAAAGTAATAGTATGTCGACTTCTTTGTCAAACTTCTACCTAAATTCGCTAATTGGGTGACATAAGTTAAACTTGGGGAAAACGGCTTCGAGTGGTACCAATTTAGCACATTTCATGTTTTTTCTTCAAAATGGCTGACCCGATCAAGCTGAGAATTTCCGAAAATTTGTATCAAGATTTAATTCAACTTCAATCAAGATTTCATTCTTTTGTAAAATATTTTTTTTTCCGCCGTGTCATTCTAACGGGTATTTTTGAAATTTCGAAAATTCATGAAAAAAAAATACGACCCGATGATGCCACAAAACTATACCGATCTTAGTTAGATGAGGAACCATGATGAAAAAAGGTTTGGAGTTTATATCTGTAGCCGTTTGACATGTGGAGAACCGAAAAAAAACATTAAAACGAACACCAATTTTTTTCAGTATGTCAAATTGAACCTTCGCTAAAGCTCATCTAACAACGTTGTTGGTTCAGATGTACAGGAGTTATTAAAAAAAAAGAACGAATAGAATAAAATTTGAAAGCTGAATACTCGAGGGATAGAATAATGGAATGAAATGGGGATATACTTGACAACAATACCTCTTATCCTCGTCTTGTGAGTAATTCTTCGTCAGTAATTCAGATCTCATCAGAACATATTACCGTACTTCTGCACACCAATTTTCGATAGCAAATATTCTCTAATTTCCATTTATTCATTTCCGCGATCAATACCATCACTGATGAGCACTATCATATCACACCGGACCAAGGCCCGGTATTACCAAGTCTAGCTATCCTTTATCTGACAGTTCAAACTTGTTATCACCATGGTTACCTGAGGTATTTGTTTTCACCAACTCTCAGATAAATACTAACCGGACTTGGTAATACCGGGCCTTATTAAACTGAACCTCAACAACATTTAGTTATAACCATCCAAAATTTTCAGCATGAATCATGATTTACCATCAACTTTAATTTTTCTCTTTTTGAATACTTGAATATTATCCAGCTCATACACATCTATGGACAGGTTCGTACCAACATTATATTGATAACCTTTCTCTCTTGGTGTATATTTTATCCAGATGTATCCATTTCCCCTTCTTTCCCACACACGGGTTTAGGCTTAAGTGGGTCCTGTCTTCCAATAATTAGAGGTTATTACATTATTCTATCATCACATATTCAAGCATTTGAATCTGTTCATCATTATTATACACTAATCAATTAGAGACTCGGATCAATGTGTTATTTTTTCTTGAATCATAACTAGGCTCACCAGAATATTATTGTGATGATATTTATGTATCCATGTATTCGTGAAATACAATAAAAAAAAATAAGAAAATATATATAATATGGAATATATAATATATGATAAAGATAATCAACATATCAACTCATAATGAAAAATGATGAATGAATGATGAAAGATGAAACATAAAAAATTGAAAACAGCAACAGTGAGATGAGAAACGTTTTCTAGATGAATTCGGTGAACAACTTCTTTCGGCTCCAAAGCACCGAGAATCAGCGTTGAAAAAACAATACCAGTAATAATTAATTTCTGTTTCGTATTTAATGAACCACGAACGAAGTTGTCTGTGTGAAATGACAAAAGTTGTGAAGTTGAACAATCCAACTTTTATGTATTTCATCAAATATGAAAACTCAGCTTTTCAAAAGTGCAGACAACGCGCAAAGAAGTGAGCAAATTTCTCTGATGCTCTTCAAACTGTCTTTGAATTATTTCAGATAGAAACGTATCTTCGATAACTATCGACATAGTATTCCATCATCCATCCATTCTCTTCTCCATTCTCATCTCATTGTCGATATAGTGACGTGCGATACACGATCTTTATCCGTACATAATCGAGATAAAAGATAATGTATAGCAATAATTGGAGATGAACATGAATGTGGAACTTTGTTCGAAAGAGAGAGATCGATATGACTTGCCAGAAGTTTCTGTTTCTAGTATGATATCAACTTCGAATCTATCAGCTATGCTCAATTAATGGAACTATACTGAATGAATGAATCTGAATATTTGATATACGGAAAATGTTGGTTGTCTCATCATTTATAAATATATATATATATATATATATATATATATATATATATATATATATATATATACACCGGCACACGTAGCTGAGTGGTAAGCTCACTTGCTTCGTGATCCGGGAGGTGAAGGGACATATCGGACCCGGTTCGATCCCCGCCACCGTCCATCTTTACGGGGGGTTTTCGTGGTTTCCCTCTGTAGTCTGGGCTAATGCCGGGATGGTTCCCACAATATAGGCCACGACCGCTTCCTTCCCACTATCCTTCCCACTACCCATAAAAACCTTCATCTCATCGTCCCATCATCTCATTAATCATTCATCCGACGCCAATAGATCTTAGTAATCATTACAGTGCGTCGTTGAAACCCAAAACAAAAAAACATATATATATATATATATATATATATATATATATATATATATATATATATATATATATATATATATATATATATATATACATATATATATACATATATATATATATATATATATATATATATATATATATATATATGTTGAACTCTTTTCTCGGGACAACCACGTTTGCTCTTTTGGATGCAGTTGTTGGATCTGAAAAGATCCGTTGCTCCGACGTTTCGACCGCGAGAACATACGAAACAACATATATATATATATATATATATGCACATTAATATATATATATATATATATATATATATATATATATATATATATATATTCATATATATATATATATATATATATATATATATTCATATACATTCATGGATAGTTAGATATAATATATAAATGAAAAACCCAACATATATCTCAAGACCATGCTTATGGTAATCTATACATACCTCTACCACCAACACAATCTCAATCTATATATAGATGCTCAAACTTCTTTGTCATGCGTTCGTATTTTTCCATCTACTGTACTATATTCTTCGATACAAGTTTTCTCTTCCTTACACTTTCCCTTTGATCATCTGATTTATATGTATCCTTCTTTTTCAAAGTTGACCGTGTTATTTTTTTTCGTCCACATTTCAACGTCTTTTTTTGTCTCCCGGTATCACAAGAAAGTAAGTTGAGCACTGCGCACGCGCGGCACGAAGAGAGTTGGTCGCCTGTGGGACGCTCAAAGCTGGAATGTGGAATTAGAAAAGCTATTTGAAGTTTTAATGGGATCGGTCGGGAACAGAAATTTCCAATAAGAATGATTAAATCTTTGAAAGATAAATGCTTTTTTGCTTCTGTCTGCAGTTTTTGATCGGGTTTGGAATTCATTATGAGACATTCGGTCAGGGCTAATTCATCATGTTTTTCCGGTTATATCATTGTCTTGCTATTCGAAATTCACTCATCAAAATATACATTGTTCCAGAAATTGTTAGTGAGAATAATTTGTAACCATCATTCCAGGAAATTTTGGATTTAAAAATTGTGTACAATGAAATCTCATAAATCTCATTCAAAAATTGGAGAAATATTTCTTTGAAAAAATTATCACACATGGTTGACATTTTTGACGATCTATCCATCGACAATATAGCGAAAAATGTATAAGGTCTATGTTCATCATAAACCAGCCCCTATCAAGAAAGAAGCGTGGAGTTTTGAAGCCTTCACATCGAATTAAGACACTTGATAAAAAAAAAGTTGAGTTTTGAACAGTCTGCTACGAATTCACTCAGCGAAATTTGTCATTCTCACATTCCACTCACTGTTCATTAGGCACAAAATTACATCGAAAATGCTTTCTCTCTTCATTTCTACATTGGGTATAAAAGTCTTTTGAAACATTCGATTATAATCCAACGAGACTCCTTCTACGTATAACACCGAAAACCAATATTCTGAATTGTTCCCAGTCTTTTGGCTCGTGCTGTGAATACAGTTATACGAGAACGAAACGGTGGCGGTGGACCAATCTCAACCAATCAGCTGACGACTTGTGACGCGTCTCCATTGGAGGAAAATGCCATTTAATTCACTGTTCTGCCACACTTCTATACCACCACGAAGCAGGCCTCGTGATAAAAACAAACGGTCCGCAACGGTTTGTCTTTTACTACATGGCTATATGAAAAACAATGATTTTTTAAAGTTAATAAAAAAATTATATAAAAACCTATACGTTATTTGATGAGCGAAAGTGAGATGATATACTGTTTTATTGTTGGCAAAACTGCTGAATGGATAGAATTCAAGATGAGAATTGTTGGATTGGCGTTAGTAAAGACATCTATGATATTCTGACAACACTCGGTATGTGTTGCGTACATAATAATAATAATAATGATATTCATTTCCATCCAGAATTGATCAATACATGATATTGGATAAGTCATAATAACACAATACGATAAAAATACACCATGTACAAAATTGAACATAAAATACAAGAACATCATGATAAAGTGGAAAAAAAATTCAATAAACCCCACATATCTGTTCTATTTGATTTGTGAAGATGATAAATAGTCATCTATTGAATAGAAACACTCATTTATCAAAAATGCGTCAAGGGTATTTTTAAAATCATTTCCTTTTTTGTTCTTAATATTCAATGGTAAAACATTGAAAAGTTTGCACACTGCGCGGTTCGCTCGGGCTTGATTGATCAACAAATACCATACTTGTATGTTCAATTTTTCAGGACCAATAAATATATCATTATCAAACATTATAATCATCATCAAATATTATTATAGAATGATATTATCAAATATTATCATAAAATATCGCAAGTGAAAATGGACGTGAAGCAATGGATTTGTAAGAATGTGCAAATAATTGACCATGAAGATGAAAAATAGAGGCACACAAATAATGCACACCCAATATATATAATGCTTCATTACCTTTCCCACTTCTTGTAGCCTATTTACACTCTTTCAATCGCATCATCCAAAAAGAAACATATATATTCTGTTATTCAACAATTTTTATTCTTATTTTATTATTTATTTATTCTCTTGTTTATGCATTTAAATGCTAGTTATCTCACGTAGCTTTCCAGATGTGTATTTCGAATGACTATGATATATGTTAACAGTGTATAGACCCACAGACAAGTAAAATCGTATGTGAATGTGTGTGTCTACGTTATTATTTCAATATACTGATAAAACATGTCAATAAAATGCCTTGAGTAAAAAGAAAGATGGAACGTTGCTCTACTATCAGCGTCATCGTATTGACATCCGGTTCAGTGGAATGATAATCAGTAGAGTGAGAGATGATGTGGGAAGTGGATTGCTTGTCATCACACTCATCGTGTATGTTATTCTCTTACCTGAACTTATAGTTAGCCAATCATCAGTTCGTGTGACCGACTTTCGGGTTTTTTGATATTCGAGAAATAGAATTTTTTTCTAAAAGTTGGAACTTTATAGATGATGAGTACACTGAATATTCACATGTTCATAATATTATTATATACTTGGAAAACGCTATATACGCGTTCTTAGACGAGCGGAAAGTAATAGTATGTCGACTTCTTTGCCAAACTTTTGCCTACATTCGCCAATTGGGTAACATTTTAGTTATAAATTTGTAAAAACGGCTTCGAGTGGTACCAATTTAGCACATTTCATGTTTTTTCTTCAAAATGGCTAACCAAATCAACCTGAGAATTCCCAGAAATGTGTATCAAGATGTTATTCAACTTCACACAAAATTTTAATTTTTTTGAAAATGAAAATTTTCAATTTTTTTCAAGACGTGTTATTCTATGGGTATTTTTTAAATTTCTAAAATTCATAAAAAAAAGAGTTGATATCCAATATTACCACAAAACTATACAGATCTGAGTTAGATGAGGAAGCATAATGGAAAAAAGTTCAAAGTTGATAGCTGTAGCCGTTTGACCTGTGGAGAACCGACAAAAAAACAAAAAAAAAACATCAAATGAACACTAATTTTTTTCAGTATGTCAAATTGAATCCTCGCTAAAGCTCGTCTGAGAATTGGTGTACGACATTTTCCGAGAGAATAATAGAAAAGAGTTATTTGTCACCTCACCACGAATTCTAAATGGACTTATGGCCAGGTAATTAAAAGTCAGAAAAACCGTATCATAGAATCCCAATTTTCTGAACATTCTCCAGTGTATTTTTATCTCAATATTAAGAAAATAATGGATTTGATAACTATGCTCAGAAAAAATATTGTAACTCCACGCGTGATAAAAACACGAAGAATGCACAGGTTCGTAATAACTTATAAGAATCATGTAGAATTTGTCTCGGAATAATAATAAAAACTCAGTTATTTGTCGCTCTGCAAAGAATTTCACCCTCACAGCGTGAATGAGTTGAACCTATACGTTGGGCTTGGGACGGAGTCATTGGTCAATAATACAGATGAACGGCCACTAATATATTGATTTACCCCGGATAACCTAGTTGTTGTGGTTGTCGTCAACCAAACAAACAAAGAAATTGATTCACTCTCAAACAATGGTAACTAAGTGACACGCGTCATTTCCGAGGTACAACACGTGAGATTGTTTGAATTGATTGTTGAAGGGATCAGAAGCAAAGTGGTCCAACCCAAAAGTCAAAACGAAACACTTCCAATGTAGGTTAATCCGTTTATCCCCAAGATATTATGGGGGCCAGAAAGCTTGGTCCCCATGTTCAAACTTCTAAAACTGGGAGATAAAAAAAAAATAAAAAAAATAAAAATAAATAACACAATAGGCCTACGAATGAAGTGGTTCAAATAGATAATTTTGAGTAAAAAAAAAGGTGTTGGTCCACTTTTCTTCTGATCCCTTCGTATATTCCAATCACAAAATCACTTGTACTTAGGAGTTGATAATATCAAATAATGACAGACACATTGAGATGGAATCGTTTTTCCCTTCAATATTTTTCGAGAAACTGCCATTTCAAATGTTGAAGTACGTTATTGATACCGGGCAAAAACTTGAATAAAGTGAAGTTCAATTATTGAACCCAATAATCGCGTGAAAATCAAGTCACGTCTCAAGATTGGAATATAAAAGCCGAGATTGGAAGCTGGAGTGATTCATTCATAATTTTTAACATATATGAGTACCAATTTAATCTTGGAATGAGTGCCACCGTTTGGTGAAGAAACTGAGAACGATGTTAGAATTATCCTGATTTCAGTATTCCAGGATCGAATCGATTATTATTGAATATCGGGAACATCGGATGCTGAGAATTACAGTTATGGTTGAAGCAGAGCAATCTGAAACCATTGAACGTAGCTGGCTGCGTTGGAACTTCCACTGTTCTGTTCTTGCATATGGCTGATATGGATCGGATTTCAAGCAAGAATCACGAAATTCCAGGAATCAGCTCACAATATCACTTACTGATATTACTTTTCTTACAACCCGTAACGATCATCGTTTCGACATCAGGTGATCATATCTCACATAGTTCGTTATATTATCATCAGATCCATATCATCATATCACCAGTTCGATATCGAGGCGAAGTGCTTCGATATCAAGCGATCGAACATATCGGAATACATGGCAACCTGCGGGCTCCAATGGGAACAATTCCACTGTAATCATTGGGGCCCATTGGTGGTATTAGCTTGGGCCCACTTTTTGTTTGTTTTAGTAATTCTGAATAGGTGATTCGTCCAACAGAATACACATAACCTTTTGAATTGCAGGACGTGCCTGTAACATTTACCATCAGATGAAGAGAGAGAGAGAGAAAAAGGTATATATATATATATATATATATATATATATATATATATATATATATATATATATATATATATATATGTATATATATATATATTCATATATAGATACAGATAGAGAGTGAGATATGGAGGGAGATATATACAGAGAGAGAGTCAGATATGAAGGGAGAGCGAGAGAAAGAAAGAGGAGAGGAGAAATTGAGAGTAACATATATGGAAAGGAAGAAGAGGAGGGTGAGAGAGAGAGAGAGAGAGAGAGAGAGAGAGAGAGAGAGAGAGGAAGAGAGAGAAAGAGAGAGAACGAGAGGGAAAGACAAGAAGGTCAGTCGAAATGGCACGTCTCTCAGGTTATGACCAGTTGGAGGTTGCACTAGGAAATGGAGGACAAACAAGCTTCAGAAACATGATGAATGTTGTATGTGAATTGTTCAATAACCGTTTCTCGAGTACACATCCAAATTCAATATCGAGTTTGTCGACGCCTAATGACTGATGGCGGAGATCTATTGGCTTTGGTGGATGATATATGCGACGGTGGGATGATGAGATGAGATGATATATATATATATATATATATATATATATATATATATATATATATATATACATATATATATATTCATATATATATATATATATATATATATATATATATATATATATATATATATATATATATATATATATATATATATATATATATATATGTATATGTATATTCTTATCTTCTGAAAATACGAAATTCACTCGGATTCACTCCTCAAATATCCCATAGGAATGAAAGAGATAGATAGGATGATTTCATAGAGTTCCTCTTGAAGAAAATGAGAAATTATCATATCGATTCAGTGGTCCCTCATTATGATTCCTCCGTTCACATCGAACACTACGCGATTTCAAGTGATATCACGAACTGTTCGAATAAATGGACAACAATGTCTGAGAAATCGTGTTAACCAATCACAGCTGCGGTTCCAGTTTCTCTGCCCTAAGATCCTCTATTTGCTATGGAAACTTCTGAAACATACTTTCATCAACTGTGTGATCATAACCGATCATGTCTCACTTGAAGACATTCTACTGGTGGATGCTTTTTATTCCACGGAAGAATGTATGAAATTCTTCGCCACACAAAAAGGATCTTTTTGATTGGCTGTTATATTCAACTTTCATTCTGTGAGTACAAATCTGTATCATTATTCATATAGACAATGTTTTTATCATCATTATAATATTCAAATGACAATGTTCATTTAAACTACTGATTAATTTTTCAATATGAAAGGAGAGTATTTAAATGTCAAGTGCATCTGATTTTATGAAATGAATGATTATTATTATCAACTGACAATGTGTCAAACACATATCGCTGTCAAGAGGAATGTTATATCCACAACAAAGTGATTCAATTGGAAACGTGCATTCTAATGTTCGATAATTGTTCAATCCATTTTCAAATTTTAATAATCTTTTCATTTTTCATCTCATCATGACTGGGGAGAACATGCAAACTATACAAAAAGTAATCAGGTGAATCAAATATATACATTTATAATGACATTTCGAAATCAGAAAAGAAGAAAGTAAGAAGAAGCTCACGTGATAACTGAATCTTTTTTCTAGACATTACTGGTGAAAGTTGATATTTATTTCGATGAAACCATCAAAAATGATGAATCGAATTTAATCCACTGTTTTTGATTCTCCAAGTGTAGATAATGAAGAAATACAAACAGTATTTGAGTGAAGCAAATACATACATTTATAATGACATTTCGAAATCAGAAAGGAAGAAAGGAAAAAGAAGCCCGCGTAATAACTGAATCTTTTTTCCAGACATTACTGGTGAAAGTTGATATTTCTTTTGACAAAACTATCAAAAATGATAAATCGAACTTATTCCTTTTTTTTTTATTTTCCAAGTGTAGATAATTAAGAGATACAAACATATGAATACATGTAAACCGACTCGAGAAAGAAAACTCGAGAACTCGAGAAGAATATAACAAAACGGACATTTAACGACAAGATATATCCACTGTCTCCACACGGTGACAAATTCCACACCAACAGTAGAAAGTTTCCAACTTTCATATAGAATAAAGTCAAGTTGTCCAACATGTGCGGGTTGAACTGCGATATTGATGGAAGGGCCGTGAAAATGACCGACGTTCCAAAGTGGCTTCACCGTTCGGATTTGAATGTATAAGGGAAACTCAATTTTCGCAGCCCGGTGGGTCTAATCAACCCTCTATTCATATTCTAACTGAACAGATGACTTTATCGTTTGAATAGGGATTGAACGAAGTATGAAAGTTGAGTTACTAAAGGGCGTGTCCGAATTACCTCATTTATGCGTACTTGTATACTTGACCTTGCTCAAAGGACGGAAGTGACGTCACAAGAAGCTTCTAAATCCATAGAATGAGAAGTCAAGTATGAAAGTTCACAAGCATACATGGCATGCATTCTTGCGAACTTTACTTGTGGTCTTCTGTATTGGGTCACCTAGATCTGTATTACATTTATGTTTCCATTTTTCAACAGAAACCCACAATAAGATGCGATTTCATTTCTGTAATGAAGTAGCAGCTTCCAATTTGTGCCATACTCATCACTTATTATAGAAAATATCACTGTTTTATTGTAATAAACAGATAAAAAGGAGGTTATAACAGTTTCCACCATGATCTCATTGGGGACGTGACAACTGGATTAGACGTGTCATCGACACCACGCTGTAGAATACTTGCTAGACTGAAATGCAAGTTCACATGTAGCAAGTCCAAGTCCCGAGTACAAGTACACGAGTGTAAGTCATTAGTCAAGTAACATTGAAATTCGGGCACGTAATCACAGTCGGGTTTTTCCAACCGGAAACAGAATGAATGTGGATGAAAATACAATTCATCGTGCATCAAAATATATTATAATCGATTCTAATTGAAACTTACAAGAGAAAGTTCACAGACATCAAATAAATGATTCTTTGAATGTTGAAACATGAGAAATTAGAATGCCATTATTTCGAAATCTTCAGATCTTGTGACCGTGCAAAATTTTAGAAATGTACTTTATTCCACTCTGTTCAATATTATCAATAAATATACGCAGAAAAATGCTATGTAATTATCTATCATAAGTCAATTATGAGAAAGAAGAGAGAGTCTTTTATCCACATTGTGAGATTGATTGAACACTCAAATTCATGGTTTATATAATCATGATGTTGAAAGTGAACATTTTCATCTGAAACACATATAAAAGGTGAATCCAACACTTTATCCCGTGTTATATAGATCGGGGAATTGAAAAGTGTTTATATTGCCACCTTAACAAAGAAACACTCTATTACATCCAACTATATTGATTCGTTTTTCTCAACATTGCCATGACTGTATTTTATTTTATCGTTACCAATTCGGAATAAATACTTGGCGTAAACTTGGTGGTGCTAAAAACGTGGCTAGTAAGTTGGATACGTAAAAAAAGATCTATACGCCTACATGAAGCTTTTATCTACTTTCTTAAGACCTGGTTATATGTTCAAGAGAGAGAGAGAGAGAGAGAAAAAGAGAGAGAGAGAGAGAGAGAGAGAGAGAGAGAGAGAGACAGAAGTTGAATGTACAAGATGTGCTAAAACATGATTCAAAAACTTTCCGCGAGACATGCAGTGAGTTGAAAACCTAACCAAGCTCGATGTCAGTGAAATGTAAACTTGAAAAAACATAATAAAAATAATGTCGAAAGTCGCGCAAACTTTTCCATTCGAAAGTGTATTGTAAAAGTTCCCCACAAAGGCATCACGATTTTCGCTTTTCGAAAAGTCAGTCTCTTTTTACGTTTTCTGAAATCAAAAATCGTAACTTTGCGTCTGTCTTTGTGCGTCTCTGTCGGAATCGTCAAACAAGTCTCACCTCCCCCCCCTCCCCTCCAGTCACCCTCCCTCAAACCCCTTAAATCTCTACCCCGCCGAACAAGAGCTCATAGAAAAGCTCATCAAGCCTTCCCAGGGAATTTCCATGACTTTATTAGCCCCGTGTCAATAACGTCCGCATAATATTAACTCAAATTATTCCAGTTGGAAGATCCCACTGGAATAACGGGAATGAACCGAGATTTAGAATCGGGATAGCCGACTGTTGGTGTTGATATGTCATCAGGTTATGTAGTGCACACTATATTGTTGGTGACTGACAGCATATATTTTTTTAAACAGAGAAAAAAATATGTCAACCATTCTAATCAGACTTCACTGAACTTTATCATTATTTTTTCATCATTACAGTTCTATCAGTGATGGAAGTTGTCGATGGATGGGTATATTTTTATTCCATTCGAGATCGATATTCAAAACTGGGCATGCATATTCATTCACTCATGATAGGAGACGGTCTTGTCAACCAAATAATTGCCGCAACTTTGAATATACAACGCATCTCATCTATGAAGCATACAACGCTTCGCATCTATGGAGTATACAACGCTTTGCATCTAGAATGATTAGGATGATGAGAATAATAGTGATGATGGTAATAACTAGGCAAACGCGTTATGTGTTTCCACGTTGATGGATGAGCTGGAACAATATATCAACATTTCTTTGGATTCGTTATAATTATCCATTTTGTGATCCAAACAATTAGGTCACTGCCATCCTATTTCCCGATTGATTTCTATAATGATGAAGAAAGATTCGTTTTGATCGTTTCCAATCAATTGGTGTCACCTGTTGCTTGGATTTGTCTGTATTTGGACTGAATTGAATCCTGGTCATACAGAATTCACGTTACAAAAGTGTGAGGTGAATTATACATGTATGTTAGGATGTACATGGCAATGAAGTATTGCAAAAGTGAAAACTATATCAGATATAAGTCTAGTATAAAGTCTAAGCCTCAATTGGGGAACAATGATTCTGTATTAAGTTTCGATGTTATTGAAAAAATAAGTATACTATAGAATGAAGTCATGATTAAAATGATGTCCGATGATTCGACAGTTTGAACAAATAGAAAATATCGGATTGGAATGAATTCGAAAAATAACCTCATGAATTAGTGCTCTTCAAATTGAACTTCATAGAAAGATTTCTACACGCGATAGATATTTGATCCGTTAACAACCATCCACTGCATGAAGTATAGTTTAAGCAACTTTCTATCGGAATCATCAATCTTGTGCCATTATTTCTCCGATGAATATTGTTTTACATCACTTTCGAAACAAAAGTAAGAATTCTCCGAGATAATACCCCGAGGTAGAACGCTGACGGATCGCACACTGTTATGATGCAACCCGGTCTCGCATGATACTGCATGGTGAAGTGCAGTTGCTGAGTTATGTTCGAGGCACCCCCAGTCCACATGGGGTAGGAAGTTTCCGCCACGCTGATTCCACATTCATGATTGATCATATAACTTGAGCCGTGTTGGACATGAAATCACCAGATACATCGCCTGGCGCAGATATTATTCGTCGATCATACCAATCAGTCGAATTTTATATAGTGCATAGCTCTCTTTCAATATACAATATTATTATCATCCTCTCCCCATATTTTACTTCCAAATTCTTAATTTCTGATTCTTATTTTTTTTCATGCAATATATTATTATTAGTAGTATCCTATTATTTTTTCACTATATATTACATTTCTATAACACAATTGTTCATTCATGATATATTCATGGATGGCACTGTGTTCCATTAAATGAAGATATTATTATCATTGTATTTTAATAACGGAGGAAAGAATAGCACTTCTATGTATAACAGTTACACTCGATATCTTTTCTGACAATTTTCAACTAAGGTCTTTGATATCATTCAAATTCAAGCAACAAGTGTCATCATTTGATCAAGAACGATTGAAACAAAGCCTTCTCTATTATCATAGAAATAAATCACGGAATAGCAGGGCAGTGACGTAATTGTTTGGATCTCAAGTTGGATATATATAATAACCAATCCAAAGATATGTTGATATATTGTTCCAGCTCATCCATCAACGCGAACACATAACGCGTTTGCCTAGTATAGGCTTATGATGACAACTTGAACAATGTTTGTGCAATGAGTTTACATGGTGACGAAGATTAAGTAGTGAACTGTAATATACTCGACGTGTTGACAGACCAATCAAGCGAGGTACGTGTGTGGATCGACTTTGAACTATTCCTAGTTGAGGAGATATATCATGAACTTTCATAAATTGATTCCAGAAAAATCAAAATTTGGAATGTTTTATTGAAAAAGTTGGCTCAATTTAATTCACATCATACGTTATTCAAATTTATGAATACCTGAAAAAATTTCAATTTTTGTACGTCGTATAATTTCCGATGAGTTCATCAAAATCGTGAATCTTAATTGTTGAATAGAATAATTGTTACAATTCTTGAATCATGGGTTTTGATTGGATGTGGATGGGAATATTGGAATAAACGTCACTGTGAACATGCCTAGTGGAATCTCTAACCATTTACTCGTGTTTGTGTCCTCATTATAATCAACTGACGTCATATCATATTGGAACTCGTCTAGTCCAGACCGTTTTCATGAAATAGAGAATACACAGACATAATATCATGCACATCGATACAGTCACACACTCGCATGACATGCTATCATGTATCCATAATCACAACCAGTATTCATAAATACGAGTATGTAGGACGGATATGTTTCAATATGAACCTATCACAAAGCAGGGTTTTACTTTGATCAAACAAACACAAACAAAAAGCGAGAGAGAGAATAGAGAGGGAGAGAGAGAGATGGAGAGAGATAGAGAGAGAGATATATATATACAGAGAGAGAGGAGGAGGAGAGAGATAGATAGAGATGGAAAAAGAAAGATAATAGAGAGAGAGAGAAGAGAAGAGAGAGAGAGAACAGAGAGAGAAAGAGAAGAGAGAGATAAGAAAGAGATAAGAAAGAGATGAGAGAGAGATAAGATTGAGATGAGAGAGAGAGATGATAGAGATAGAGGGGAAAATAGAGAGAGAGGGAGAGAGTGAGAGAGATGATAGAGATAGAGGGGAGAATAGAGAGAGATGGAGAGAGTGAGATAGAGAATAGAGAGAGAAGAGAGAGAGAGAGAGAGAGAGAGAGAGAGAGAGAATAGAGAGAATAAAGAGAGAGAGAGAGAAGAGAGAGAAGAGAGAGAGAAGAGAGAGAGAGAGACTAGAGAGAGAATGGAAATTAATTACACTCCTTCTATCTTCACGCTCACATGCTCTTGTATACATGTGCTACACTTTATATGAAGTGAGCCGAGGGTCACGATCGACCGTCGCACGTATCCACTACCACTATCGATCAGGCGTGTCGGTCTGGCAATACAAGTCATGAGCAACGATATTGCATTGGTTGTAAGCTAAGACTTCACGATATGCAATTAGGAATTTAGTATACCTTCAGAATGATCAGAGAGAGATGTTGAAACCCCCTTACGATAGAAAGTTACGGGCGACTCTACCCCTAATTCTCACCACTAGCGCGCGGGTGGTGAATACAAACTGAAACTGAACCCAAAATAGATTCTTCATACACACAAACATATACACACACTCATATATATATATATATATATATATATATATATATATATATATATATATATATATATATATATATATATATATATATATATATATTTCATCGAAAATTGATACAGAATTATTGTTCTCCAATTGAGACCATGGATGAAAGGTAGGATCGTTCAGGCAGGGCACCACAAGGGCAAACTTTCCATCCCATTCTAGTTATTTGAAACCGATCGACTTCATCAAGACTGCACTGTCGTCTGTGACCATAATTGGCCACAGATAAAAGTCTTGCAGTTTCCGAAAGTCCGAAACACAATGGGAAAAAAATATAATTTTTTTATATTTTGTTTCTATCTCCATCATACGAGAATTGATTGTCTTCAACTCAGAATATGAACATTTGAAGGAATGTATTTCATCATTGACATGTAAATCTTGAGAGGAATCCATGCTCATCTAATAGAAAACAAGAATAACGAGGTTGAGAAAACAAAGAAATAATAACAAGAAAGAATAACGAGAGAAAACAAGGAAGAATAACAAGAATAACAAGAAAAAAGCAATGAGAAAATAAAAAGATCGATAAGAAACAATGAGAAGAATAACAAGGCATAGTTCAAGGTATAGGTGAAAGAGCACGAGGCATCACGGGCGAACTAATCACTCCGAAGTGAGTGACTGGATATGTTGTCATATCAAATGTAACACATTTTCATCAAGCTGTGAAATTATTGATGTGAAATAATAAATGTTTGTAAGTAAATAAGTAAGTAAGTAAGTCAGTCAGTATTCATTGTCTTCAGAATTAATTTGATGTACAAGACATGGTTGAATATAAAAATATATAAACAACCTTCGAAAATTCAGTATAAAATACAAACATTGTATAATACTGTAGTCATTACATTGATTTCGCTACATAAAATAAGAAAAAAAACGGAAGAACATGAAACATCGCGTCCGGGTGCCCTTGGAAGCACTTTTCTCTTCTTCAATATATACATGGCTACATAGACATGGAATGATGTTTCCTAATCATTGGTGAGATAGCTATAATTGGATCGGAAAATGAACAGAATCGAAACGAATAAATATAAGCCAACATGTTGTGAATAAGCGAGAGATTCAAGAAGATGAATGAGAAATCTACGATCAGTCCTGCTACATGCTACATGCTACAGAATATGATATCAAATGCTTGTTGGAGTTGTTCGGTTTGTTTGTTGGAACAAACTTTTTGTGGTTCAGAGCGAGATCAAGTTTATTGCTTTTCCATGCGGCACTTTCCTCGTCTATTAATACTCATATAGAACACTCTATTCACACTTTCAAAGCCTTTTCAGAACAATTAACATTCCATCGAGAAATGAAATTCACCTTCAAGTTTTCTGAAAAGTCTCGTCAAACATCGCTTTCCGAAATATGATGAGTCGTCGTTCGCAATTTCATATTCATCTCCCAAATTTCTTAAATACAATCTATTTCAACTTCAGAACCAAATCAATCTGGATATTTTTCTCATCAAGTTGCTAAAGATGAAACCGAGTGTCTGAAACCTATAATAAAGGCAGGGTAGAGTCTTAATTTGAGAAGGCTACACGGTGAAGCAAAAATAACACCCAGATAAAATCGATAATTTTCAATAAGAATTATTTATCGAACAATTTGGATTCTATGTAGAAATCTTTATTCTCTCGGCTGGACAGAATACTGTCATGGCAGAAGCAAAATGAAAATTCTAGTGATGTTGGTTTTTCAGACAGAGTTGAGAGTTTCTCCATTCTGAATCAATATGAAAAACCTCACCGTTGCGCCTCGGTAAATACAGAATGTAAGAGATAATTCCTCTACAATGTCGACCTAGCTAGAGTTGACTCTCCACGTAGACCATATCGACCGACCGTCTCCCATATACCTCAACACTAACCATCGGATGTGTCGACCCTCGAAAATTAACTCTTTCTTCTCTCATATATTTTCTCTTATGCATAATACAAGTTGTCGGCTCTGTGTGAATCAAAGCTCCAATTTCCCACCGCCGCCGCCGCCGCCCGAGTTCTCATTTGAATTTAGAACGCTCGTCAGTATCATCCCTTCAGTTTCCTTTACCCCCGAAGCGCTAGGCAATCCGCCATCAACGGAACAATTTTATGAGACAAGAGGGATGAGGTTTTTCTTTCTTTTTTATATGCTCACTATCCTATCGCATGCATGAAGGCAAATTATATCAAACATGAGAAAAGGAAAAAGGAAAAACTATTAAAAAGAGATGGAAAATTTTAAACGTTTTTTTTCTCAGAGGAAATGAAGGGGAGGGGAAGAGAAAACTGCGAGTGGAAAAAAAATTTGCGAAAGTTCGTTGTGAATTGTGTGGTGTAGCTGAAGTTTTTTTTATGGCAAATGATAATTTTCAGAAGACTCAGCTCATATGTAGCTGGAATCACAGATGTATGAAGAAAATGACACAGTAGCTTTTATTCCCAACAAGCCTTCTGGACTGATTGTGCATGAATACATTCATATTTTCATGGATCAACCAAGTCATCATGAATTCGAATATGTATCAAATGTCATATCATGGATGAAATATTATTAAATCTGTACGATTCATTGTTCCGAGTGATCAAGGGGGTTCAGGCACGGGGCATGAACAATGGAGAAATTCAGCTTTACCATCTTTCCCACGTTCACGAACCATTGCTATCGAATGAAGTAGTATCATCATGAATTCATTTTTTCTCTACATTTTTTCATTCGAACCCGGTGAAATTATATTTATTTTGTTATTCTCTGAAATGTTGTTAACGATAATTTCTTTCATATTTCAATTGATCGATTTTTATTCTGTGTCTTTGCAATCTTATGATGTGAAAGAGTCTTGAATAAAGATACATATATATATATATATATATATATATATATATATATATATATATATATATATATATATATATATATATATATATATATATATATATATTTATGACCCCGTAATAATCGTGTGCTCTTCAATTGATATCACATTCTGTTTTGTGAATTCATTTGGTTTCGAAGATGATATGTGAATGAATTTCATCAGATACTTGGTATTCAACCACGTATCGTCTCAAAAATGAATGAATTTACACGAATATAATGTCATACTCATGAAAATAGAAGACTCTACAAGTCACTTGATGTCGTTATACTTGTTCGTTCAGTGTCACAGGATCGTGATCATGGAGAAAGACAATATGGATCCATTGAATAGGCATCGTCCATGCACCTCTTGAGAACGCCCTTGTGATGCCCGATCCAATCGGTCCCACTCTCTCATCCACAGCGCCGACTGAGAATCGACGTGTCAACTCTCTGATGGTGAGAATTAGAATGTCTAAGCTCTTCATTCTCAGCTCTTTGGTTGACTCTGTACAGAATATCAATCTTTGGCCCTCACCGTGAATGCCACTTGAAGAGTGTCCCAGCCTAGCTAGCTCCAATAGATTGAGGATTCTGCTTGGTTTATACTCACTAGTAGAGCCAAGTACCATAGCAACATGTTCAGTATTTGTTCGACGAGCTTTAGTGAGGATTCTATTTGACATACTAAAAAAATTGGTGTTCATTTTTATGTTATTTTTTCTTGTTGTTTTTTTATGTTTTTTTGTCAGTTCTCCACTGGTCAAACTGCTACAGTTATCAACTTCAAACTTTTTTTTCGTCATGCTTTTCCATTCAACTCGGATCTGTATAGTTTTGTGGCATTATCGGATGGTAACTTTTTTTTATGAATTTCTGAAATTTCAAAAATACCCATTAAAATAACACAGCAGAAAAAAAAAAAATTTTATTGAAAAAAAAAAAATCTGCGTGAAGTTGAGTAACATTTTGATACACATTTATGAAAACTTCCAGCTTGATCGGGCGAGCCATTTTGAAGAAAAACCATAAAATGTGCTAAATTGATACCACTCGATGCAATTTTCACCCATTTCTCACTTAAATGTCAACCAATTGGCAGATGTAGGCAAAAGTTGGGCAAAGACGTCGACATACTATCACTATCCGCTCGTCCGACAACGCATATATGGCGTTTTCCTAGTGTATTTCCATTGTTGTTGGCTCGAAATCTCAGCACTGCTTCTGAGGAGGGCTGAAAATACGTCACATGTTCACGTTCCAAGAGACCGTGACTGTTATTATCTCGTATTGTCATGGTATCCAGGTCTCTTAGAGAACATTATCCAATCAAAGTCCTCAGTCTCTTGTCGCTAGATAGGCCTATCAGGACGTTATTCCAAGTGGCAGTCGTGGTAAGGATCCTTGATGAGCTCTTCAGAATAGCACAGTCATCACAGTGATTGCATGCAACATGGATTGCATTACACGATGCATCCGCTTCATGAATACCCCTCCCCCCCCTCAACCCTCCCCATTACCATGGCAACCGGTCTATATTATAATTGCATTTCAGAGTCCGATGTCGCACACGATATATATATACAGCATTTATCTTCTGTAACATAGCTTTTTTTGTTGGAAAAAAATTTAGGACGAGTCACTCAAGTATTCAGCATATGCAGATTCGATTTCAGAACTACTTTTTTCGACTTCGGATTGCAAATGGACGTTTTTATTTATGTTCTCTTTGATCGTATATACGTTCAATAATTCTTTCCGATACTCAACATGGATTGAAATGATTAATGGAAGGAGTTATTGATATAGATCAGTGGAGATACTGATTGGCGTCTGTGGATGAGATATTCATTGTGTACGGAATGAGAATTTGTATACGTGTGGATGTCAAGAGTTGTGAATGACACGTGGACATCCGAATCAAGAACAATTTATCCATGGAAATAATTCGGAAAAGTAGTTTTTTTCTCATTATGAGAGCACATGAGAGTTGAATCAGCGAATATCAGTTTCCATGGTGATGAATTTTGAACAAAATAGGCTATCAAAATTATAATGAAGAGAAAAACACGGAAATTTTGTATACTTCCAATATGGTATAATATCAAACAATATAACGCATGTCATATAACTGTCGAGTGTATACGGCTGGAAGGATTTTTTCAGCTGTATACACTTGAAAATTATGTGATATGGGTTGAGTAACTATAACTCATACCATCTTGAAGGTATTGAGAGTAGCTGTGTTTTCTTCCTATGAGGATGTTGATATCTCATACCGTTCAAAAGATATCATAAAAAACCTGTTCATTAAACTACCATAGACTCTTGACCGTGAAACAGAATGAAAATATCTTAAGAATGACCAGATGATCAAGAGAGAGAAAGAAAGGAAGAAAGAGAGAGAGAGGGAGAAGATGTAAGAGAGAGAAAATGCTCACTTGTTTTTAACGGTGAGTCTCCCAGTCTAAACAATACACGCAATTCAGCAAACGTCTGGCAGCCTATGCCATCATGAACATAATATAAATGCAAAGTACCCGAAACTAGCCTCGAAGAACATAACATCCAGTGAATGATTTTCAAGACCTAACTAAAGACTTCCTTTCAAGACAATAAATAGGCGTATATTATACTCTTTTAGACTTTTTCTCTGTCATTAATGTCAGTGAAAATGTTTAACTTTCAGATTTCTTCTCAAAGATATCTCACTGCATTGCTTTCTAAATTGCTAGACGCTCATTCAGGAATCTTTTGTGCGAAAGCAGCCAAGTTTTCCTCCAGATAACGAACATTCTGAGAGGAATCAAGCTTATATATTATGATGAAACTTTGCTTGAGATGACTTTGGAAGTTATAATCTTAAGTTTATGGCTAAATTCCAGTTTAAGTTGAACGCGAAAGAGTAAATAAAATACCAGATACAACTTTCAGAGATAAACGCATGAGAAATCTCGCATGAATGATGTGTATTATAGCCATTCGGAGTTGGTTGCGAAATAAATGAAAAACGTTTTCCGAATACAAAAAAAAACAAGTAGGCGTATAGGCTTCTGTCATGTGACGTCACTCATTGATAAAGAGACAGACAACAATGTCCATCAGTTGGAATTGACCAATCAGAATATAAGGAAGTCCACCAGTTCGTCGTGTTGCTATGGTAACTTGACAGAAGCCTATCATCAACAGTGATGATGGAGACATTGAAATGACATCTAGACTTGACAGTGTTCCAATGTTACCGAATTGAGGGGAAGAAAGACAAGTCAGGATAGTTCGGACTGAGCACTTACGTCACGTCACAACTAGAATGATTTCACTCACCACTACAGAAAAAAAAACTGTACAATTTCTCGGGGTCATTTTACCAATTCTGGTGATGATGATTTTTTTGTTTCAATTATATATTCGAATAGTTTCATTGATGAGCGTAGCAAAGTCTCCATCCCACTCTTATAGGGCTTTGTATGTGTGTTTTTTTTTTCTTTTTGTAAGCACTCCACAGGTCGCAAACGTGGACTAATCAACATGAAACTTTTTTTTTACACGCAAACTCATCCAACTCAGAACTGTATAGTTTTTGGAATGAATCGGTCGGACCGATTTTGAGAAAATTCATCTCGAAGTTTCTAAAAACCCCATAAGATTTGACTGGGCGGAAAATGTTGAAAAATAAAATCCCACCAAATGGGATGAAATTTTCTCTGAATGTGAATACACAGATTTTCCACATTTTGACAGAAATTGTGACAGAATTGAATTGTCGAGATTCACTGCTTTCTAGATTCAAAAGTTACCCAACAATGAAGTATTTTGCATATGTGTCAAGGTGTGTATACCAGAGTCAATGAAGTGGCAAAAGTAGAACTACTTTAATGAATTTTATAGCTAATTCAGATATCAAGGTGTCAATACCAGAGTCGATAAAGTAGCAAGGGTAGAACTACTTCAAGGACTTCTATACCTTATTTAGATATCTCGCTCATCCCTCAACGCATATTTCGCGTTTGACTAGTATAATTTAATATAGTATTTTACGCTCACAGAATAACCACAAAGCCTGAAACAGGCTTGTCTGTGGGTGTACACAAATTACAAAGTATGTGTACAGTACATTTGAGACATACAAATGAAATTTGATAGAGTATACTTGAACTCAAATCTTTAAATCTTTAACTCAAGGATACTTAAATCAACTTGAAACTTTTTCTACATATTTCTGTCAAACAAGAATAGGCTGAGATTGTTTTTCAGAGAAATCGGTCGGATTGTTTTTTCGTAAAATGATCGGAAAGTTTGAAAAATCCTTGTAAGAATAACCCAGGGGAACAACACTTGGAAAACAAGAATTTTTTAAAAGGTCTCAAATTTTCAAAGAATTATATTATACACCTCTCCAGAGATTTTTGCAACAATCAGTTCGGAAATAACAGAGAAAACGCAATAAAAATGTATATTTCATTGAATATTTGGATCAATTGGATTTGCAAAGTGTAAATGCGACAGGTTGCAGCACTATAAATATCAACAAGTTGCAGGTAAGGTTTTTGAACGTTTCAGGTAATCCAAGGTTCGTAGATGTAAATTGACCTGACAAGTTATTTTTTATTCTAGATTCCCATACTTCTAAGCTCATCTCACAACGTGCATCCCGCGTTTTCCTAGTAGTTCACATACTAACTAAAACTATCTCGCACTCTCTTTTATTTTCCTAATAGTCACAATGTATACCCTTCATTGTGTACATCCACAGTTGAGCCACCTTCAATGGTCTTGTAGAAACTGTGAAGACTTTATTCCGTTGTAACCAGGAAGGGGAAAAAGGAAGGAATATTCTCGTCGAATGAACTGGACTCAGCAAAGAATTTCAACATGCAAATATTGCACATTATTCCAAAGTGTCACACGAATCTGTTCATCCGTTCCGAGAACGATAATCATGATGTAATTGTTCTAATTGATTCGAAAATATATCGGAAAGGTAAAAACGTGACCGGCACATGCAGCGTGGATGTTAACGCACTTGCTCCATGTGACCCGGGAGGCAGTGAGTATATCGGACCCGGTTCGATCCCCGCTACCGTCCATCTTTACAGGAATTTTTCGTGGTTAACCTCTGTAGTCTAGGCTAATGCCGGAATGGTTGCCACAATATAGGTCACGACCGCTTCCTTCCCACTATCCTTCCAATTACCCATAAAGACCTTCATCTCATAATCCCATTATTCATTCATCCGACGCCAATAGATCTTAGTCATCATCACAGTGCATGATACATGCATGATACAACCCGATACATATTTTTGAAAAAACATGAGGTTAAATGTATCGTATGACGATTATAAAAATGAGCACAGAGTGGAACAGGATTTTTAGTACAAGACGGCCGTGACTTGATACTGTCATAACTGATGTGTGTTTATTGCTTTCCGTCACATTTCCCACGAACTGGCTCATATCTCACAGCGCGTGTGGCGCGTTTTCCTTGTAGATACTATAAATCTCACGCAATAATAGTGAAGAGGAAATAAGTTTCCGCGAATCACTTTCTGCAATGTGCACAGTCAAAGTTCAGATGATGTATCATCTATTAGCATGGTTGTTATTGTCCAACATACGCTTCTCGTTTGAACTGGGCTCATAAAACATTTCACATTACACAAACTCCTTGAATTCTCTGTCTCTCAATCTTTTTCTCTCCCTCCCTCCCTTCCTCATTGGCTCTCTCCCTCTCTCTCCATATCTCTTTCCTTCTGGTAGATTCAATATTAAACGCTGGTTACATTATTTCTCTCAAAATAAGAAATTCTGTTTCTTTCCGGAAGTTGGGTTGAAACAAATTATTTAAACATGGAGGAAAATGTAACTTTTGCATATAATTGCGATCAAAAAGCTATCGGTATCCACTGAAATGAATGGATAATGAACAAGGTAGGCTATCATTTTTCGGGGATCTATTTCCTGCATCTCAGAGAACATTAATTTTTTCGTGAAAAATCATGATATTCAATCCATAAAAATGGTTTTCTTGAAAAATACTCGAGAATGAACCACCTCAAGAACTGGAACTTTCCCAATGATTTGGCGATGAAGTTGCACTCTTTGGATCCGTTCTTGAATGAAAAAAGTGTCAGTTGACTATACACAGAAATATTTTCACCATAATTCGTGAAATCTGCTCATTTTTTTCTCATCGATGCGAGAATAATAAAATTTCAACGAATTTGAATTTCCAATTGAAGGCGTCTACCAGCTTTATTCTTCTCAATCGAGACTAATGCTGGGATTCCATACTTGCGTTATTCGGATTGCGAATTCGCTGAGCGGTTTTCAAAGCCACCATGGTCATGAAACGACCAATCAGAGACGAAAGTAACGCTATTTCTGATTGTTGAGCTCGCCTCAATTCCACCGCCTTGCGAAAGCGAAACGCAAATCGCGTTCATGGAAGGCCAGCATAAGAGTGGGATTGTGGGATCGTCAGGGCTTGGCTCACGACCACGAGAGAAAATAGCCGGAGACAATTGATGGTAGTTGTGGGTCCGAAACCAAACAGACGTAAAAACATATGTTTTCTTCTCATCCAGTATATTTAAGTTATCCCATTCACGGAACACAATTGAAAATACATAATGAAGAAGAATACTTCAATGAATTACAATAATAATGTGGAACATACGATGTAAATAAGGAATGTCAACAATTATCTTTTGAAAGTCTTTTTCATTTCGATATCTGAAAAAAATCACAGCCCATTCTTCCATCTCAACTCTCAGGAAAGGTCTGTAAGTGTGAATATCCATTGTTTTGAGCTCTTCAGAATCCAAGTAATCTACTTGCCACGGTTACTAGAGACGCCTTCCCTATGAACAAAGTGGAAATAACAAATGATCAGGATCAGTACATTCATCCACTAACCAGCTCACTTCAGGTCACCCACAAATAGTTGGATGAGCGTAGTGGAGATTCGATCCACATACCGAAAAAAATGGGCCTGGTTTTTTTTCATTTTATTTTTTTATTCATTTTTTTATAATTTTGTACGTGGTATACAGGTCAGAAAAGAATATATACCAACTTGGAACTTTTCCCACAGATTTCTGTCATACCAGAATAGACTGGGATTGTTTTTCAGAGAAATCGGTCGGAAGGTTTTTCCGGAAAAATCGTAAAGTTTGAAGAAACCTCATAAGAATAACCCGGAGGAAAAATACTTGAAAAACAAGAATTCTTCAAAAGCTCACAAATTTTCTATATAGATATATAGATTCTTGCAACAATCGAATGAGAAATAACAGAGAGAACGCAATAAAAGTGTACATTCTTTTGAATATTTGTATCAATTGGTTTTGTAAAGTGTATATGCGACAGGTTGCAGCACTATAGATATCAGCAAGTTGCAGGTAAGGTTTTTGAACGTTCGAAGTAATTCAAGGTCTGTATATGTAAATTGAGCTGACAGAATATTCTACAATCCAGATTTTCATACTTCTAAGCTCATCCCACAATGAACATCCCACGTTTTCCTGGTAATAATACATGCTGTAGACTTGATCAATGGAATGTAACATGAAAATGAGATGAAAATGATACACGTTAATACGCACATCGAGTCCATCAAGCTTACCCTTCGTCTATGTCAGGATCTTCTGCAGAATACGTCGGAGCACATTCACCGCCCACTGAGGCAAACCCTTTGCTGCATCCGGTTCTGAAGCTCCCAGTGGGTCTGGTAGTAGTAGTGAGTCTATTATATTGGAAGCCATTTTCTCCAACCTGACCCTCAGGTAGACTGGAGTAAGGGTCAGGGATACCGAAAGGCTGGTTTCTGCACAAAAATGTAGAGCATATTGATAGCAAGCTAGTACCACTGATACATGAATACAATGGAGCCAATAGATGCCAGATATACACGAGCACGGCAAAAAGGTGTTTTTAAAATCTCACCCTTTCAAAACAAACATGGTAAGAGGAGATTACAGTTTTCAACCCAAACCTTCCACGTTTTCCTAGTGTATTGTGGAAGCAAGGCTGGTCCATCACTAGTTGTCTTTGCATAACCGTTTCAAGGGTTCCCAAATTGTGACGATAATTGAACACATATCAAACTATAGTCAAACGCGAAATATGCGTTGTAAGATGAGCGAGATATCTCAATAAGGTATAAAAGTTCTTAAAGTAGTTCTACCCTTGCTACTTTATCGACTCTGGTATTCTACACACCTTGATATCTGAATAAGCTGTTAAAGTCGTTAAAGTAGTTCTAGTCTTGCCACTTCATTGACTCTGGTATTCTACACACCTTGACGGATATAAAAAATACTCCATTGTTGGTCAACTCTTGAATCTAGAAAGCAGTGAATCTCCACAACTTAATTCTGTCACAATTTTTATGATATATTCTATGAATATTATCAGTCTTTTTATTTTTTTTCTTCAAAACGACTGATCAGAATTGCTTAAAAAATCGTAATAATGTGTAAAATCCATGTATACACAATTAGAGAGAATTTCATTCCATTTGGAGAGATTTTATTTCTCAACATTTTCCGCCCAGCCAAATCTTATGGGGTTTTTAGAAACTTTGAGATGATGATTCTCAAAATCGGTCCGACCGATTCTTCCCAAAAACTATACAGTTCTAAGTTGGATTAGTTTGGGTGTACAAAAAAAGTTTCATGTATATCAGTCAACCCCTGCGACTGAGTGCCCCCCTGAGTGCTTCCAAAAAAAAAAAAAAAAACACAGACAAAGCCCTATAAGAGTGGGATGGAGACTTCGCTACGCTCATCAATGAGAGCTTGAACCAAGACCTTTTCAAAAAATCATCACCTACTGACGGTATGAGTGGCTTCCCATGTCAAAATCGAAGATAAAATCAAGATTTGAAAAAAATTATCTGTTAATTAACTAACAAAAATGTATAGCAATTTTTCTGCCTGTTTTTGAATATTTCTCATAGTTTTCGGATGGGTGATGGATTGTGTTTCATTGATTTGACATATTTTCAGAAGGTCTCGTCGTAAACTTCCATTCGATAAGATATGTCAACCTAGGCCTCAATTTGGAAACCAATCGGGTTATACCGGACTATTATGCAAAGGACCATAGCAATACATTGGAGTTCGAATGGATCTTCGATCGGGTTATCAATTCCTCTCAAACTTTTTTTTTTCAATAATATCGAAACTTGATACAAAATCATTGTTTCCCAATTAAGGCTAAGGATGGAAGATAGGATCGTTTGGACGGGACGGGGCACCGCAAGGGCGATCTTAACACCTCAAAATCTAATAGATATTGAGAAAGGATTATCACTCTCCACATTCAACAACTATGAGTATTCAGGAATTATGATCAACCAAACATCAGATTGAAGTTGTTGTAATGTGACGTCATCACCGACCCTTAGTTCGATACTGAATCTCAGAACGGTAACTTGAGACTTTTTCTTTCATTAACAACGAGACTTTGAACAGAATCACCAAGGGTCCAGTCATTCTCTCCGATCAGCTCATGTGGTGGAGCAGAGAGATGATGACTATAAGTTCAACAAACCACTAGAAAATGGTCCAGTTTAATCTGTTTCCACAAAAAGTTCAAATATATCTGACGATTACAACGACACCACAAGTAGTTTTGGTCGACCAGTTTGATAATGAAAAAACTTCGGCCATATTTGTTTTTTCCACAGCCTTCTCCATTCGGGAAATTCTGTTCTGATGAGATACTGTCTTGTCTAATTCGTAAGGCTGTGGTTCATCGATACTTTATTTTTCATCTGCGTATCAAGCCCAATCAAATGGACACAACCGTTTCCAAGCCGTGTGTTTGAATTCAATTCAATACCTAATCTGCCAATTCTATTTTTACATTCTATGAATAGGTCATGATGAAATATATAAGGCAAGTCAAAAATATTATAAAAAAAAAAAAAATGTAAATAAACGTTGTTCCCATGAAACAATGCTATGAGAGATACTCACGTCAACGGGCGCGTCTTGTACCCGTCTTCATCCGCCTCGTAATGGTACCCTTGTTGCACACCATCGGGCGACAGCCACTGTACTGTGCCGGTTACCACGGCAACTCTGTCGCCCGTCTCACTGAGCCGTGTTGATCCTCTCTCCTGGCGCAATGTTCCATCAGAGGTAACGTATCTGAAGATGAAAGTACGAATCAAAATTCAAAAAAGTTCAAAAAACAGTTCAAAAAAGTTCAAAATTAAATTCGCGAACGGAATGTCATATGGAAAAACTGATGATATGAAATTTGAGAAATTCTCGATGCATTCAGATCAGTATGCGTTGGATATTTTCCGAAAGTTCTGATTGATAATTTCATTCTATATTTTTTTTCAGGAGAATATTCTGATTTTTTTTTCATGACTGGATTCCCAGATCTATATTGAGATCCGTCTTGAATTAATATCATGCAACATTGGTCAACACGGATACCATAACATGAATGTAGAGATAATTTTTGTTGAAAATTTATATTCGAATTTATTTCTTCGAGAAGCTTTCAAATCGTTTTTCTTCGAATCGGAAAAGAATAAGAGAATTGGATGAATCTACGAGTTCACAGAGAAACACACGTTGGTCAGAAAATCTTCGAAATTCCGCAACGAGTGAGAAAAATGGCAGAGAACCCAGAGGAAAACGCTATAAGATTCCAAAAGACGTGGACTAGTGATGAGCATTGGTAACGGGCACACGTGAGATATTCTCGGAAACATAGTGGAAAGGCTACAAATGACCGGATGGAAACTGCGATCAATGAATTAATTTTTGATAGATTTTTCTGTCATGTCAATGAAGTATGAGCCTACTGGGAGTAAGGTGATATTGGTCATGATTGTATAGGCCTTAGTATGTTCAGTTCAGCTATATAGTACATGGATATATTCTATATATATATATATATATATATATATATATATATATATATATATATATATATATATATATATATATATATATATATATATATATATATATTATGAATATATATTTCATTCAGGTATATATATATATAGAGAGAGAGATAGTATCATATATATATATATATATATATATATATATATATATATATATATATATATATATATATGTATATATATATATATATATATATATATATATATTTATATATATATATATATATGATACCATCTCTCTCTCTCTGTCTCTCTCTCTCTCTCTATATATATATATATATATATATATATATATATATATATATATATATATATATATATATATATATATATATATATATATATATATATATATATATATATGTATATATATATATATATATATGAATATATGTGAAGAAGAGAGATGGACATATATCGATGAAATTTCCCAGTAGGAAGTTAACTGCACTCACTTGAAATAATAATTTCCCAAGGTGTCGAACATTGTTGAGTTTGAGCTCACAAGTCCATTGTCGTCATCCCGGCTCACAGGCTTGGCCGTCACCATGGTGACCAGTGTTCCAACCAACACGACAAGAATCTGTCCAACACACTACAAGCTTGAATATTGCAGATCCATCATTCGACTACCACAATCTAATTATGAATGGGATAGTACTAATTCATTTTGGTTAGGGTCAAATATAGATTCCATTCAGAATATTCAGACCTCATATTCACCGTATTATTCCTATGTATGTAATGTCAGTGGACCCGCAGACACGTCAACTTCTTGTGACTTTGCGGGTCCACAAAATTATACTCAAATCTTTGTGAAAAGATGAATTGAAACAAAATTACCTCAATAACCAATATTTCTACAAATGAGAACAAACGGGCCTCTCTCGAGTTGGTTTCCAAAGTATTTCCACATCCGAAAACAAAGCAGGGAGCCTAATTATGCGAAGAAAAGAATATTTCATATATATTCATATATGTGTATATATATATATATATATATATATATATATATATATATATATATATATATATATATATATTTATATATATATATATATATATATATATATATATATATACATATATATATATATATATATATATATATATATATATATATATATACATATATATATATATATATATATATATATATATATATATATATATATATATATATATATATATATATATATATATATATATATATATATATATATATATATATATATATATATATATATATATATATATATATATATATATATATATATATATATATATATATATAAATATATATATATATATATATATATATATATATATAAATATATATATATATATATATGATCATAATAGAGGATTCCGTCATGCATATGAGTTATTCCATGACTCCTCATATCACAGATAATCGAGCTCATATCAAGGAATCTGGCAACGGAGTTATTCGCGATTGAGGAATGCATTTGAATCGAATAATGAAAGAGATGCCTGAAATTGATTCGTCTGAACTACAGGCTATATAAGTCCGGGACCACATGTATCAACAAGAGAAGATGACAGTCTTTCAACATGAGACAAACACAAATCCAACAATTATCATATAGCCATCTTGACACAAACAACTGAACAATATTGATACAAATGAGTTATCAAACACTTACCTGCTCATACATGTTTGTTACCTGTTGCTCGCTCGTTAAACAGAAGCAGACTGACCGACTGAACACGTGATAGTCATTGAGATGTGTTTCGGCAGCCGATGCGTGACCCAAGTTCACGTCAAAAGGTGATCCTTTCTAATTGCATGGATTGAGTTGGCCCGTCGAAGGTTGGTAAGTTTTTTGGGATGAGCTCAAAGTCGTTGACGTGGGAGGATGGGGGGGGAGGGGAAGGTCAAGCTGTGTTGGAAATGTCACGGGGAGGGGGAAGGAGGAGGAATTATGATATGTGGTAAAATCACACCTCTGCGAGGATTCAATTTCAATTCAATTTCAATTTCAACATGTTTTTCATTCTTATTAAACAATTAGATGACAAATATGAAATAGGATAACAATATGGGAATAATAACAAATAAATTCAATACGAATATAACGGTGAATAAGAAGAATAAAGAAGAACTGCCATTAGTGCGAAATAGGTTGATTATTAATAAAAAGCCTGCATAAGAACGAATTCTTGTGTGCGGGCAACATAACGTATGATTATTTAACAAAAGTTGGCTATGAAGCAAATAATATAATAAGTAAAATAAGTACATATATTTTGTTAACAAAGAAGACAGAAACAAATTCATTCATGACTTCGACATTCACAATGGTATTATAATTTGCGCGAGCTAAGCGATGTGAAATTACGAACCTGATATGAAATCTCGTGATTTGTGTTACGGTATATAACGTATTTTTTTGGTGAAAATGATTCTTCTATAAATGAACAAAATGGTTGAATGGAAGTTGATGATGATAGAAATCAACCATGGGGAAATGAACAAACAATTTTTTTTTTCAAGGGGGGGATTTTTTTTCATCAATTATTTAATTAAGATCGCCCTTGTGGTGCCCCGTCCAAACGATCTTACTTTTCATCCTCAGCCTTAATTGGGGAACAATGATTTTGTATCAAGTTTCGATGTTATTAAAAAAAATAATTAATTATTCGTCTTTTGATTCATACTTATTTATTCTCTTTTCTCACACACAAGCTCCGGCTTATGTGAGTATCATCATATTTTTCAAAAAAGATCAAATAAACAACTTATTTTATTCTCATTATTACAACTTATTACTTTTCATTATTCACGCTCATTGTTCTTTTCTTTTCATTCGAGTGTCAATATGATTGAAGAATTTTCCTTGTTTAGTTCCAGATACTATTTGTAATTCTGTTAATAAAAAGTATTTTCTCATAATGATGAATGTTAAATAAATAAGAAGAAAAAAATATCCCAATATAAACACATACATGTTCACAAATTCACAAAGCCCGATACAGGCTTGTCTGTGGTTCCCAATAGATAAAATAATATGTTGGATTTTATGAATGAGTGATAGTGAAAAAAAAACGGTCGATCGTCGCTTCAAGAAAGTGGAAAGATGAATTCCGTTTGACACGATTTGAATTATGAGTTTACACATAAGATATATGATACATCCATTATATCTCATTCGCATAAGTGAACACAAAAAAAGGTGAATATGATGATGGGATATCAATTTTCTTTCTGAATATATGCAACTGACGACGAATATATATGAATTTCATTCAAATGACTTCTTGTTTGATGTGGCCTTGACCTGAACTGACCTGCACCAACCCAATCAACCTCTCCAGACAGCTTGATAAACCTGCATGTTCCCTAAGGACTTTGATGCCTGTATTCCACGTGATTGTGGAACAAGAGATGCGATACAGTTCTCATGAGATTATGTATAGCTCTTCTGCGACATTTATAGCAAACTGTCACTTCTGTCGTGTCCGCTAGACCGAGTGACAGTTCAGACATGTCCTGTATTCCAATTGTTTCTTCGATTCTTGTCGAATTGATCAGTTTTTTTCTTGAATTTCACGACGAAACTTTATCGAGAAAGTCAGGATGAGGTGTGTTTACATCATCAAGATCTTGTTGGAAGAAATATTTTCGTCAGATGACAAGGACAAGGAATTCCAACATGCGAATGTTGCACATACAATGAATGTGTCACACGAATCTGTTCATTCGTTTCTGAAACGATTATTACGATTTTATTGTTCGGAATTTGATTCATGAATTCATCAGGAAGATCTAAAAGACTAAATGTGAGACGAAATATATCATGAAACGATTATGAAAATCATATCCTTCTAGCTTATCATTTGTATATTTGGTTGTAAGTTCGTATTTATCCTATATTTGTACAATCCGCAAATCTTCGGAAGGAATAAATGAAAAAATAAATGTGTGAACTTGGCTTATATAATGACAGTTGTGGGTCGAAAACTCAAACAGACGTACCAATACAGATAGATTCAATTCAGGAACTTGGAATACTCTATCCACAGAACACAATTGTGGATATATAATGAAGAGAAATAATACTTGATTGAGATATGAACCCAATGGAGAATATACGATGTGAATAAAAAATATTAACAATTATCGTGTGGAAGTGTTCCATATTTCTTTATAAGAAAAAAAATCGGAATTGACATTTTTCAGTTCCACTTTGAAGAAAAGATTGTGTAAATATCCATTGTTTTGAGCTCTTCAGATGACAGGTAATTTATCTGCCTCTGTTACTGGAGACGTCTTCCCTACGAACAAAGTGAGAATAATATATCATGAATACTTCATTCACTCTCGGACACGCTCATACGTTAATCAAGTCAATAAAGCTTACCCTTCATCTTTGTCAAGATCTTTTCCAGAATACGTTTGAGCACATTCACCGTCCACGTAGGCGAATCCTTTGCTGCATCCGGCTCCAAAGCTACCACCAGCTCCAAAGCCACCACCGAATCCGTTAGATCCAATGTTGCTACCGGAGTCGGTTCCAAAGGTACTTTGTCCATGACCACCAGTCATACCAAAAGGCTGGTTTCTGTACAAAAATTTATTTATTTATTTATTTAATTACTTTGCAATTAATACAAATTATTGGTGGCAAAGATCTTAAAACTAGGTTACATTGAAAAAACATTATTTGAAAAAAAAAAAAAAAAAAAAAAAAAAAAAATGTATAACATATT
>OZ023336.1:34758960-34766460 GCA_964007535.1 Brachyptera risi
CAGTATTGACAGGGTAGGGGATTGTCACGGGATTTTTACATGTCAAAAAGTCGGGGACATTTCCACTTTTTTTCTCCAATTCAATCAATAACTTGAAGAAAATCAGTCACATCAGAGAAACAGGCCGGAGCTACATTCATTCAAGTTGAAGTAGCAAATCACCCATGAGGTATCGGTGTGGGGTGAGTGAGAAGATCGGTCGGAGTCTGATGTTTACATATGATTTCTTCGTCACAAATAAATGAAGACTCTGCCTCTCTCTAAACGTTGCTCAATCAACACAGAGTAACATGAAAATAGAATATAAGATATAATATGTATAAGAATAAGATGATGAAATAGTTTTGAAAGACAACCAAAGACCTATAGTCCAGAAAAGATAATATTGCAGGCGATCACATTATAACATACACCATATGAAAACGATATATCCACACATTTAATTTATTCGGAGTGGGCCTGTATAGAGATGGATTCTGAAAATTGAAACGTACCCTTCAAGGTGAAGGTGGTTACAAGAGCAGAGCATTTAAATGCCATCCTCGCATCATCTACCACAATGCCATTACAACGATACAGTTATTCGAAGATTTTCTTGTATAAAACCCGCTCCCCTCGATAATTTGATCAAATTCAATAATTATTTCTTATTTATATTGGGTTTTAACGACGCACTATACTGATGGCTACGATCAATTGGCGTATATAAATTATTTATCTTCTGAATTGAGAGAAGAAGTATTTCAATAATTCCAGTAAGTATAGTCAATATCATTCAAAACGCATAAGAACGGGAATTGAATCACTCCTGTTGAATAATAGTGGTATAGACTTTCATTCTATACGACTATCCGAATATATTGTCACAACCAACCCCTGGAATTTCACTGATCTATATTCTCATCTGTTATCGTGGCCACATGCCTCAAGGTCAAGTTTTATCCGCGACGAAGCTGCAAGCAGGTATACTCAATTCTTCTGTCCTACGTCACTCGATCTAAGAGCTTGGGAGGGTGCCATACAAGATACTCCACTCACATCTGACGTATCACAACACGATCATCGTAAATCAGTGGCACGGATGAACCTCTTTGATTCGATCTCCTTTGAATTGAGTTCATTTGACTGGAATAAAATTAACAAGGATAGCCGCTATTCATCAGGCCATCGGTCACATGTCCGAACGTTGTTGTTGTTGTTGTTGTTGTTGTTGTTCTAGCGCGAAGCCTGAACAAAACTGAATCAACCAAATCCGACTAACTTTATCCACCTCAATTAACCAAAACTAACTAATATGACTAAATCAACCAAACAGACACACTTCATCAACTGACAAAATAATATGAAACTGCAAGATTACATAAATCTGTACATATCAATGGAAACTTACTGGAATTTTTTCCTCATACGAACATACCTTGACTGACAAAAAATATCAACATTATTACGTATTGTTGGATATTTTCAAAACAATTTTCCTGTCAACAATGTTTTTTGAACATTGAGCTGGTCAGATGACAAGATAGTTTGACAAAAAAAGGACAGTTTTAATTAAAATCATAATTATATTCAACTATAACAGTTAATACCCCACAGTTATGGTGCTTTGTGGAAATGACAAGTGAATATAGTATGTGTATTTCATGTGTAATTAATGAATACGTGGAAAGAAAGAATCGAGAATTCTGCAGGAGTGTGTCAAGTTTGAATCGAGAGTTCCATGGTATTTCCTGTTCGCCTGATGATACGTTGCACCACATGCATGTGGGATGTCAAATCCCATGCAACAGACTTCTGTCAAGTGACGTCACTCATTGTTGCAAGAGACAGGCAACAATGTGCACCAGTTGGAATTGACCAATCAGAATGTTTGGTAGTTCACCAGTTCGCTGTGTTGCTATGGTAACGATTGTTTGTCATTTGTTACGTGACAGAAGCCTATATCACAAAGTTGACATGTTGAGTCTGATGGAAAAAGGTTTCTTCACTTGTTATTCGAGCTGTTCCATGATCGATCATCATGTAGGCTCACTTGCGGTGTGGATTTCTCTTGATTCTCTTATAACAACCTTGCATGGCCGTATCAAGTCACCAGGGCCCAGGGCCCAGGGCCCAGATTCACAAAACATCATCACTTTGTTTCGGCTCAAAGTCACGACAATTTCCAGAGATAACACCATATTTTATCAATTATTGCTGATTTTTTCATTGTAATAAATAATAAATTGATGATAGTAATGGGTTTGATCAAATTGGGATCAAAGTATAAAAAAATGAATCAAGTATGATATTATCTCTGGAAATTGTCGTAACTTTGAGCTGGATCAAAGTTATGACCTTTTGTGAATCTGGGCACAAGAGGTCCAGGCTCAGGGTGCAGAATATTTGAGAGGCGCCACATTCTCACCAGCCCAATGAGATCAAAAGATAATATATTGAATGAAATTGTATATATTGAGAACAGGTGTATTCAATATTAGAGATATTCGTTTTGTGAGCTGTGAACTTGTTGATTTTTTTTTAAGATGATGATTATTGTTTGCTTAACGACCCCACCAACAGCTAGGTTATACGGGGGTACGAATGAGCGGATGGTAATGGAATTATGAAGTGATGATAAGTGAAAGGACGTTCACAAAAACCCATGCCTTATGCGGGACTCGAACCCACGCCCAACGGTTACTTCAGTTTCTGAAGCGGTGCCTCAGCTGACCGAGCTACAGATCTTTCATTCGATCCATCAAAATCTATATAATCTGAAAATCGAACAATATTCAAACTCCAAGTTTTTGTTAATTGTGAAGTTTCAAAGAAGGATCTTGAATTGTTATCTGGCAAGGACATTCAAATAATGATACGGAAGTACATCAACGACAAACAGAGAGTCACCTCCGTACACAATGGTGAATTAAAATTGAATTCTCAGAATTAATTGACGCCAATGAAGTGAACACAGGAGGCGTGAATGATGGAAATTCACAACAAAACAAACAGAACGGCAAGAAGGCTGTAATCACACCCAGTATACATATAATCATGAAATACAAAGCTTCCGATCAACAGTCGCCCCTATCTGACACCTATAGCGCACGGGTGGTTCGAGCCCTCTTCTTCCTTTGACACAAATAACCAACTACCATCTTTCAACCCCCTCAAAGGATCTGAACACCTTGACGTGGTGTGGGGGCTTGCGTAGCCCAGTGATCTCCATAGCTGTCGTCGGGAGCAATACATTCTCTCCCAAACGGGTCACTCATGGCGATAAGGTCTGGAGTTAGGGACCATACCAGGGTCGGACCGTCTCGGTCGAATGAGAGCTTTTTGGTGACCGGAGTATATATAGAGGAAATACTGAACCTCGCTTTTGTATTTCATTTTATTTTCTTGTCACTTTCCTCCTCAACTATCGTCTACTTTCATTTTATATCATCTTTTCTTAATCTTGTCTTTCTTTCTCGCTTCCTCCATATGCTCAAAACATCCACAAACGTCGACAACAATGAAAAAATGATTATGCAAGTAAATGCATTTATGTACATTCTATACATGTATCTGACTCTGTACTGTGAATATTGTAAATTAATTATAATAATGTACAGTGAATAATTTTTATAATATTATCATTATCTAATTGACATTGACAATATCATTATGTATGATCAATCTGTCCAATAAACATATTATTATTATTATTATTATCATTATTATGATCGGACATGAAGATAGGCGCAAAATGACATAACTGTCGACGCGCCTTCAAAATTATTATCATCCTCTCTCCATATTGTTCGTCGAATATTCCCCACTTTTTTTGGTGCACAATTATTATGATTTATATTATCATTATATTATTTTTTTGATGTATACGACAAATTTGAGAACACAATTTTACATCTATGCTATATCTATGTATGACACTTTGTTCAGTTGGATGGAGATATTACCCAACACCAACCAACCACCTTTGAAATGCAATAACCAATTGTTACTCACAGCAATGTATGATGAGTCCTGGCAGAAGCAGAATAAGCAGCGACGACGTAAGCGATATCCATTGATGCGTTGCGATTTGTCGATATCTCACTCTCATGACGTCATAATATTAATCCTCACGCGTATGTTTTACCAGCCATCTGACGTCACTACTTGATACTCTCAATTAAGCTCTCCTTTCAACGCACTTTGCAATTAATTACGCTTAAAACTCGAGCCGCGTGTAATTAATAGAGATACGAAAACTGAAAATGTTGACGATGAAATATAAGTATTTTGAATTTTGGAATCAGGATCTAGTCCTGACTAACCGTTAATTATATCAGTAATAATTATATTATCTTAACTCAAAGTTATTGTACTCATACATGATCATAAAACGTCATAATACGAGTTAATGAACCACACAATATTTCTACCTACAATTATTTGAGATAATCAAAGATTACACATTTTCTATAAGCTATGATTATTTTACACTCGTATACGAATTCACATGTAGATTCGATATCAAAATATTGTACGACACTCAATTACACTGATTCTAATAAAACTAGAGTTGTATATAGGCCTATTGGTTAAAAATACAATAACATTCATAGATATTATTCATAATAAGTTGTAAACTTAGTGTAATAATGTATTTGTCTGTAATATAAATGTTGTATCATATATATTGACTGACGTCGTAAATGTAAATACACGGTGGTTAATCGAGTCAAGCATACGCGTGTTGTGTCAACAAAGTCGCCCTTCTTACTGAATCGGCTGCATCGTTCCTTCGTCAGCTGTGCTGCATGGGGTAACCATGGCAACCGAGAATAACACCCCCTGCCCTCTCGCCGTGATAACGACCCCCCCCCCCCTACGCTATTCACAGCGAGCATGCGCTCTATTGTCCATCAACGAGATGTGTCGAAAAACATCCCCTAGGTCGTATTATACTATTCAAAACTGTGTTTGGATTTATTTATCTGCAATGTTATAGATGGTGTTTTGTGAATTGGTCTTTAGAGATGTTTGGTTTTTTGTTTGTTTTTTGTTTTGGTACTACATGTGTGTGAGATTGCTCTTTGTGGATTTTTTCTTTGAGGGTGTGATGCGTTAAGGGTGTGTCAGAAGAGGATTGAGTAATGATGTGTATAGAATAAATGTTGTTTATATTCAAATCAAATGTTTGTTCTGTGAAGGAAAGTCTTTGATTCACACTTGAGAAGTAGGGGTTGTTGGAATTGGGAAAATAGTCTATATAGTTGATGAATGTTGATTCTTAGAAGGAACAAGAACATTTTTCAGTGATAAATTGTTTTTTCTCAGATAACTTTTGATACAAATTATGATACAAAACAACATATTTAAGTTATTCATAATGGCAATCAATATGAACGTTTAAAAATCACCAAACCTCAGTCATGATATTCAGAAAAATACAAATACGAAAAAATAATGCATCACATTCTCACAGATCCAAAATGTACTTTCCAATAAGAACTGAGATCTATTGATCTCAGTGGATGATGAATTGGATGATTTGAGAGTGAGATGTGATACAATTCCATATTATGTGTCCAGAATATTTGGAAGGAAACTGCCGTGGCTTGTTAGTGAGGAACAGTCCCAGTCTTCACTTTGAATGACTAAAAATCACTAAAAATCACTAAAAATCAATAGAAATCACTAGAAATCACTATAAATCACTGAAAATCAATAGAAATCACTAGAAATCACTAAAATCACTAAAAAAATTACGAGGAAAATCACTAAAAATTCGGACAGGATGGTCGATCATGGCAGGAATCAAACCTTGGTTTCCCGAATGATAGCTAAGCAAACTAACGAGTGGTCCACTCTTCTCGGTGATATCATAGAAAGAAGACATTCCACCAAGACATGTCACGTGATGTTTGAAAGAAAATAACTTTCAATTTGATCTACACTAACTTCATCCTCAATCTCTTCTCACCCCCTCACCTGTACCACCTGCAACACACCGCTATTAGCACCATGTGCATGCTGGGTTGTGCTGCTACCGAGCAGTCTATCCACTGGCAAGCATGATGACCTCTGCAGGAACAGCTGAGACAAATGAAGATGTGCACAAGGATGCTTCCTACTTCAACCCTGAGAGTTCTGGTTTGGTGATATTGTTCATTTATTCACATTGGGTTAACTACGCATTCTACCGATAACAACGATCTATTGGCGTCGGTGAATGATGTACGAGATGATGGGATGATGAGAGGAAAAATTATTTCATCAGGTATTTTCGGATAGTGAGGAGTCGTTCGTGGCCTGTTGTTGAGGAACCATCCCAGTATCAACCTGAACGACAGAGGTGAACAACGAATAACCCCTGTCAGGATGGTTGACCATGATGCGATCAAACCACGCTCTCATGAATGACGGTTCAGTGTGAAAACCACTCGACCACTCGTATCAGTGGTGATATTGTTCGAAATATTGCTGGTGGTGATCATTCAGCTAAAAGAATGTTTTTAAATATTCCAATTTGAATAGAAGAGACGTTTATTTCATTTCATCTCACAGATAATATTATCATAGTTTGTAGTTATTGTATTTGTATATTACTGAAATATGAATATGAATGAATATGACTTTTTTTCACGGGGATTCAAACCCAGAACAAGAGAAATTAATTGAATTCGGGATAACCGTTATTCTGAGTCTTATACGACTACAATACTGTTATCTCATTCAATTATCGGTTAATTATATAATATACAAGAAGTTATAACCAATGAACTATCCAACAAATTGCTCTTTTGTGAAGCAATCTTTATAATACTCCGATAAACAACTTCAATTAAAGTTTGAACCAGTTCGGAAACTACTTACATTTATATTTATAGTTTCACATAACTGTTTTATTGTATTTGTTATCGAAAATCTTGTATTGTATTTAATTGTCTCGTATCTCCTCATCCTATTACGACTGCATCGTCACAGTTGTGTTGAGATGACGTGTCGGAACTACCGGTCGATAATGACGATATATAGAGGAGACTGTCGTTCGGCGTATGCATGTTTCATCGAGTCAAATGTGGTCTTATTGATCGTTAAGAGTGAAATATAAGTTTAATGTTTGAAAATTTCTTGACGGAAAGAATTGATATTAGTAGAACGAAAATAACCATCAAAATAGTGACGGTTCCATTCGATTACGATCCCAAACTTTCATACTATTAACGTATCATCAATTTTCAGTAGTTTATTTGGACATGGACAATTGATAATTCATGACTTTTTCCTCATGATATGAAATAATATGTCTTTCCATTGTTTTCCAAGTATACAGATATTCTTATTTGCATGCAATTATGAGGAGTAAAACAGACTCATCACATTCAAAAACTGAAATTTCTTTCGGAAGAGCACACAATAAACAGCAAGTTACCTTGATTTAGATCACGACTTGAACCACTAGGTTAGAACACCTATCCGGTTCATGGTATTTGTATTTGTTGTATTGTATTGTATCTGTTCATT
>OZ023336.1:34768960-34896460 GCA_964007535.1 Brachyptera risi
TATATGTATATATATATATATATATATATATATATATATATATATATATATATATATATATATATATATACATATGAATTATATATGTATATATATATATATATATATATATATATATATATGAACATATATATATATATTCATATATATTCATATTCATATACATGATGAACATTATCATCCCTGAAAAATACCACCTCGTCGGGGAACTTCCATATGAACCATTACACACACATTGATATCGCTGGAAGGTACACGCCTCGTTGGCTCAGATGGCTTTAGCGATGGATACACTTGCAAGTCTTTGCAAGTGAACAGCGCGAGTGAGAAGTGAGAAGTGAAAAGCGCGAGTGAGAAGTGAGAAGTGAAAAGCGCGAGTGAGAAGTGAGAAGTGAGAAGTGACAAGTCCATCGCATCTTGTCTGGCGTCACCTATTGGTACAAATGACTCACTGCAAACTAACTAACAAACTTAGTACCTAACCTACAGCAAGAAATGGAACACAATAATAGCAGTCAAATGTTGAAAGTATTATAATCAACGTCAAATAAATGGACCAATCACGTTCGACTCGTTGGTTTCGCTTTCACTTGTGGAGCAATGCTCGACTTCTGAAAGACTTTTGAAAAGTCTTTCGAGTCGGTAATTTTGTCGCTGTGCACCAATCAGCGACGGTATTGGAGCCGACTTCCACTTCTCACTTCCAAATACTTGCAAGTGTATTCACCACTTTAGAGCAGTTACTTATCTTGACATTTCGCGCGTTGCCAATCAGTGAAAGCGCCTCAATATGGAGATTTGCAACGACTCTCTCATTTATTATATTCCCATCTTCCTTCATGTTTAATGCTCACCATTGAATAATCGTATTTTTTCGAACCATTTATTTTCCTGTGAACTTCCCATACTCGAAATCATGCAACGTTGCTCATATGAAGGAGCAATTGTTTCAGAGAAATTGATTTCGTCAGATTCTTTTCCGAGTCGCCATTCGATCGAACTGTGTTCAAAGCACAGCTTTTCGAAGCATGCTGAAATAGTGGATGAATTATTGCTAATTTCATCATAACTCGTTGTGCATTGACTGTCTAATCGATAATTAAATACATCGCACTCGAAGGTGATAATAGTCGTTGAGCTTGACCGTATCGTATGGCAATGTAGCACGTTGCATGTACACAAACTGAACAGATACATTTTGAAATATCAATTAGTCGTCACGGGAGAGAAACGCTATGGTTTCGAATACGTCGATGTAAATTGAAACACATCCGCAGTGCAGTGGAGTCACTTCTATCGGTGAGAGGGACTGCTACGGGAGTGAAGGAACTCGAGGTTGCATCTGAAGTACGAATCCTGAGAAGAGAACATCAATATTGTTATTATTTGATTCATATTGTGAAGAAAAGTGGAGGAATAAATGAATGAGTGAGAAAATAATCGATTTTGAAACAAATATTGTGACAGCATCCATCGATATTGTGCCTGACCAATTCGGTCAAGTTGCACAAGTGCCTGGATACAATTGTACAGTGATCGATTGAGGCGCGTGCGTGATCATGCTCTGTTCAAAAGAAGTGACAATGAAAGTACTTGTCTCTCCGGCAGTTTCAGCGGCATCAAACGATGCTTCAAAGGATCAAGTCTACAAAATTCATGCGGATTCAACCTCAAATATCAAGGAGGACACCACATTCGAATACACCAATATAATAACTGCCATGCTTCCAATCGTTTACTTCAACAAGGTGCTTGGACTTGTGTGTTTCAGCATCGGAAGGGAGAATGGCATCATCAAGATCAAGACATCTCGCTTCGGCTCAATTCACAACTTTATCGTCAACGTAGCTATTCTCTCGTATCTTGTTTATTCATATACAATTCACAAGCTGGTATTCGAGAGTAGTCAGAGAATGAGCTCCGTGATTAAAATTGTGAATATAGTTGCACTTTGTATACGTGCAATGAAATCAATCGTATATGTTATGGGAGCACAAAAACAAGCAGCTATTGTTGCTTGCATTCAAAATTTGAACGACATTGACCACAAGATGGATCAAGCCAACATTCAGATACCTTTTCGAAAACACCGACGTGTGGCGAGTACCTATCTGATACTGTTCCTCATTCTGTACTCCGTTGGCATGCTTACATTCCGAGTGATTACTGTGGGCTCAATAACAATAGCTTTCCTGATGAAAATGTTCATCGACTTGGTTAGCATAACAACGGAGTCCCAGATTCTCTTCTGGATTTACTCAATAAAGCAGCGTTTCCAGCTTCTCAATGAACACCAAGAAGTTGAGAACATGGCTGCTCTTCACTCATCACTATGTCGTTTTCTGGCTGCTGTCAACAGCATCTTTGCATCCCAGCTTCTCGTCGGGATGACTTCGTCCTTTATCCTCATTTTAATCAACAGCTTCTTATTTGTGATCCTTGCAATGGCGCATCGGATGTTCAAGACTATTCTCACCACATTCTGGTTAATTTTTCAAGCATGCAGCGTCGTCTTCATCTGCTGGACGTGTGCTTCAGCTTGCACTGAGGTGAATAGATATTTAGTATAATTGGGAAATTGCAGAATTGAATGCTTCGAAATATGAACTTAGTAGTCCCAAGGCGGAATTTTCGAGAAATTGGATCGAAATCATGTAACGGTACTTCGAATGATTATAATTTCCTTGAAATTATACATCTTTAGTACGTATGTCGTCATTTCACTGTTTCGGATCAGAATTTGTTCATTATCTTTCGAATGATGTGAAGATTTTTAAATTGACAACAATGATGTAGGTTTATTTGGAATGGGTTATGTACCATGCATATCCTCGAACAAGAATATTTCTATCAATCTGTCATCTGAACAGTTGTCAAAAACAAAACCGATCCTGGCGAGTATCCCGTAATTTGTATCCAATGTGACATGATTTTGTCGAGTTCATGGGTGTGCGTTGAGTGGGGACCACAATAACGAACATGTGTGGCAAATTTCATGGAATGAAGTGGGCGGGTACGAGCAGTGCAATCCTTTTCCTTGATTGTTAACTCGTCAATCTTCAATCACCAACCATTCAGATCGATGATGTTAGAGACCAGATCGGAGATCCATATATATATATATATATATATATATATATATATATATATATATATATATATATATATATATATATATATATATATATATATATATATATATATATATATATATATATATATATATATATATATATATATATATATATATATGTTGTATCGTAGACTTTGGAGGCTGGAAGAAGATGATAAAATGACACTTTCCGGAGATTTGCCTCTCCTCGGAACAACTGGTGGCTATATATAGTTACCTGGGATCCGATGTTTTGCCTGAAAACTTTCAGCCATCTTCAAGAGTAGTTGTGAGTATGGTATCCGAAAATCGAGTGACTAGGCGCTCCACGAAGCCAGGCTCTATACATGAAGTCCGGGAGATCACGCGACCAGTAGAAATCAATTCGCATTCTGATTGATCGAACGCGTCTGGCCAATGGTAACTACCCTCTTGGTTAGTATCTTGTAGGTGCGACCTCGGGACGGTCGAGCTGGTGGATCTCCGAATCTGTCGCGCTCGATGCTAACGCTCTCGGACGGAAGTGACGATCCTTCACTCCTCGAACTCGGGCGCGTGGTAGACTGGCAGTGGCCCTCATAAAGGCCCTGCACGTTCGGTTCGGAAAAGTCACGTGGCATACTGGCAGTATGGCAGGCCGCCGACTCTTCCAAGCCAAGTATGTCGGGTCTTTGTAAGGGCTTTTTTGTGGGGAATTGATCAGTACCTTCAAAAGCGGCACCTGTTGGTTGTCGTGAGACCGACAAGGTCTTCTGAATTGTGGAGTAAATCAATGATGAATATCAAATCAGATTGGCTCGTGGTAATCTCCTGTATGTCCTGTGTTACAGAGTAGAGCTATTGGAGACCGGGTCCACGATGCTCTCAGGCGTTCAACCGATCCACTCAAGTCACAGAAGGTAAACAACCAATCAAATTGGGAAGCATGATGTGAAATAGAAATCAGAATGAACTACCTCATTGAAAAACCACTATATTCGTGTGGTTTAATATCGAATAAACTATCGCAATTTGTGAACTTGGTGGACTTGGACTTAGTTCAAAGTGGAAGATATCGAAATTCGTGTGTTTTGCTCACTATTAATATCAATGCTAATAATGTCCGGATACATATCACAAAAACGGTTTCTACTTTCAATGTTTTCCGGACTTGCGGAAAGACTTTTATCTGCGGCGGGAAATGGTCACAGACAGCGCATTCCTGGTGTTAAAGTTCATTGGTTTACAATAATTTGAAAGGGGTGGTGGGTTCCGGCCAAACGATCATACGTTTCATCCATGGCCTTAATTGGGAAACAATGATTTTGTATCAAGTTTCGATGTTATTAAAAAAAAAAAAATTGTGGCTGTTTAATCTGTCTCACTAATACGGGGTGAGCGTTGCTATCTCATCGATCAGCCTAACTCCTGGATAGGCTAACATGTCAATCATAACTCCAACAGTTACACAGGAACAACTCTCTTGTGGATCTTGAGGACAAGTCTGTGACTATGTGATTGTTGTTGTGGGACGTCATCACATTTGAGAACATTTTCATTCACACATGTATCGATATTATCAAGGATCATTCATCATTCAACCCCAAAGTCTTATGTAATATATTCTGTGTGAAATGCAAGAGAGTGAGAATTCAATGTTGTCTGTGGGTGGAGATGATTGACTTGAGATGATTGATACGAATGGGAAGAATGGGAAGAATAGGGGAAACCAAGTATGGTAGAATTGATATGCTTTCAATGAAAAAACAATACAGACCACTTCAATTAATATCACTCATATGGACAATCTCGAATTCAACCCTCCTGAGTCCTTCAAGTCGCCAAGTCCGTTCTCTCTTCACGAACAAACTCACAATAATTCATTCGGGAGTCGAACATTCAAGGTTCATTTCATCATGTCCGGGAAGGAAGTCGAAATATATAGTTTTTGTCAATTGAAATGTAACACCTCATCGATTGTGAGATAAATGAGAAGAAGAAAAATGAAGAAATTGAGAGAATTTTCTCTCTCTATCACCCTACCTCTGTCTTCACGATCTCTCTCGCTCTCTCTCTCTCTCTCTCTCTCTCTCTCTCTCTCTCTCTCTCTTTCTCTCTCTATATATCTCTCGATTTCTCTTCTTCAGATCAAACTCCTGCTTCCTTCTCCTCCTCATCTCTCTACTCCTCCTTCTCCATATAATATATATATATACAATTAAACATATATATATATATATATATATATATATATATATATATATATATATATATATATATATATATATATATATCAAACTCCTGCTCTCTTTTCAGCCCTATCCTCCTACATCCCTCTCTACATATATATATATATATATATATATATATATATATATATATATATATATATATATATATATATATATATATATATCAAACTCCTGCTCTCTTTTCAGCCCTATCCTCCTACATCCCTCTCTACATATATATATATATATATATATATATATATATATATATATATATATATATATATATATATATATATATATATATATAAACCTCCTGCTCTCTCCATTTCCACCTCTCTATCTCTATCTTTCTTTCTCACTCCCTCTCTCTCTCTCTCTCTCCACCTCTCTCTCTCTCTCTCTCTCTCCACCTCTCTCTCTCTCTCTCTCTCTCTCTCCATCTCTCCCTCTCTCTCTCTCTCTCTCTCTCTCTCTCTCTCTCTCTATATATATATATATATATATATATATATATATATATATATATATATATATATATATATATATATATATATATATATATATATATATATATCAACCTCCTGCTCTCTCCATTTCCACCTCTCTATCTCTATCTTTCTTTCTCACTCCCTCTCTCTCTCTCTCTCTCCACCTCTCTCTCTCTCTCTCTCTCTCTCTCTGTCTCTCCATCTCTCCCTCTCTCCCTCTCTCTCTCTCTCTCTCTCTCTCTCTCTCTCTCTCTCCATCTCTCCCTCTCTCTCTCTCTCTCTCTCTCTCTCTCTCTCTCTCTATATATATATATATATATATATATATATATATATATATATATATATATATATGTACATATATATATATCAATCTCTGTTGCAGCTGATGCTCTTCTCCCACCAGTTGCTCCACCAACAAGTGGCCGTCTCGGCTTGCGGCTTCTTCAACGTCGACCTGAACCTGGTCTACGGGGTAAGTTCCTGAACGAGGTCACTCAACAAATTCAACATCGGTCAATCGAAAGATATTCCAGCTCTGATAGACAATCAGAAAATATGGGTTCAATCTCAGAGCATTACATACATTAATGAAGTATTGATGGAATATGTTTTCACAAGTGCTTTGCCTCCTTCAACTGCGCAGGTCTGAATGGTTCAAAATAATACCTCGTTTCAAACATTATCGACACTCTTGATTGTTATACCTATATTTTCTCACCCCAAGGGTCCAGTTTGTTTTTTCCAAGGTGATATCCAATGTTTTTCTCAGCTATTTTGTATTCTGTTGACAGGGCAATAAGTCAACACTTGGTGTATTAATTGTCCATGATACAGATCAGAATATAAATGATAGATAACTTGAATGAATATATCGGGTTGTCCCCAAGTCTTTCATATATCAATATATATATATGACACGATTAAATGATATGAATATATATGAGTATCATATCAATATGACATGTATCATACCATATATCATATCATATTATATTATATTATATAATATTATATTATATCACGATTATATTACTCGAACATAATATTATACGATAATGAATGAAAAAATTGAATATTGCTCTATATATACACATTCTCTTAACAATGTGGTGATACTCAAAACTGACTTCATTATGATATAATGGAGGTGTATATCTACTACCATACAAATAACATGCAGTAGTCTGTGCTTTCTTGGAGACAAACCAGAGCCAGAGGTCCCATTTGCCAGTCGCGACTTTGCGGATTCCTTTGTGAATTAGTTGAAGATCAAAGTGACTGGGGTACCGGTGGCATTGTTGAACAGTGTAGTTCGATAGAAACCGATAGTTGCGCTACAGCCAAGTGGAACCATCGAATCAGATACTGACCCCGGAAATAATTCACTTTCAAGACACGAGTCGATACACCTTCTTTGTTTTATGATGAAGTCTGTTGTATATATACATCTTTATTCAAGACTCTGTCTCACATCATAAGATTGCAAAAACACACAGAATGAAAGTAAATTAATCAAAATATGAAAAATGATCAATAATAACATTCCAGAGAGAATAAGATAATAACAAAATGAATTTAATTTGATGCGAAACAAAACATGAGTGAATAAATCTAGAAATGGTGGTGATAGAAATGAAATATGATGATGAAAACTTGAGAAAAAAACGGAAATCAATGAATCAATGTTTGAATAAGAAGATGTAGGAGAGAAGAAATAATGGAATGATGATAACGAAATCATACAAAAATGAATTGTTTCACGAAAAAAAAAGAAAGAAAAATGAGGAATAGTTTGCAGTGAAAACAAAATTGAGAATCAAAGCTAAATACTGTGAAAACGATATCGTGGAACTTGTAGAGATCCTCGAGGGGCGAGTGAAACGATGCTATAAATGACTTTGTTGTTGAGTCTGAATTGCTCACAAAATTATTGGATGAGCGTAGCGAAGACTCAATTTCACTGTACTTGAAAAATCGAATGTGTTCTTTTTTTTCGCGCTCAACAGGTCAAACAGAAATTCAGATCATGATGAAACTTGGCACACACATGAACCCCTATCTGACTTGATGCTGTATAGTTTTGAGGCGCGATCGGTTCAACCACTTCTGAGAAAACTCATTCCAAAGTTTTCAAAAATCTCATTAGAATAACCCAGAGGAAAACATTCGTGAAAAATATTTCATCTGAGAGGATTCAAATTCTCAGAGAACTTCAATCTGATAATGGTACACATTATTCCGAACTTTCACTCTAATCGGATCAGCCGTTTCGATGTAAAAAAATATATAATGTTATCTGTGTTAATTATTCAAAGCTATTAAGATACCTATTAAATCAAAGCAACAAGTGTCACCACTTGATTGTAAACGATTAAAACAAAGCCTTCTTGATTATCATATAAATTATTGATGGAAAATAAGATGGCAGTGATGTAATGGTTTGGATCCCAAGGTATATATATATATATATAATAACCAATCCGCAGATAAGTTGATATGTTCCAGCTCATCCATCAACGCGGCAACACATAACGCGTTTGCCTAGTACAAAGAAATGGTGAATTGTGCCTCGAGCCCCTATCATATCCCCATATCGACCTCTCATTGACGATTCAATGATGTTCCTATGTTTGTCTGTACCGTGTTGCCAGATGGTCGGTGCCCTGACCACGTACCTCATCATAATCGTGCAATTCGAGTTGGCCGCTCGTCAATCCAACGCCATGATGATAGCTGGCAACAATGCGACGAGAGTGAACTAGCTGTTTTTCGGGTCACTCCGGATGATAGGGACTGCCATATGAGAGAATACCTCAAGCTGTTCAAGCTGAGTGGAGAAGAGTTAATCTGCTGTATTTGTTTTAGGCTCTAAGACGCACTGTAATGATCACTGAGATATATTGGCGTTTGTGAATGATGAGGATGATAAGATGATGGGGAATGGGGTTGCGTGTTCTTTGTATGGGGGTGAGAAGTCAGCCACGGTCGGTTCTCGAGAAAACATAAAGTGAACGTAAAGTTACGTACATACTTACATACGTAAGTTACGTAGTGGTACATAAAGTTTGTAGCAAAGTGAACGTGAGTGGGAAACTACGGAAAAAATCTGGTGGGATGGTCGATTCCAGGGCGGGAATCAAACTCACTTCTTGTGTATTTCACCTGTGGTTTGATGTAATTCTGCATTATAGAATTATTATTGAAATATGTGTCCTCTTCTCCATTGGATCCACATAATTCACATATTGTTATTGGAAGATGTTCAGACCTGATTCATTCAAATCAGTGGATATTTATGATGAAACTGCACCTTGATTAGGATAAGACAGTACATTTGAAGCATATGATTGGCAATTGGTATATTTTGATGAAACATCATGAACACACGTCATCACGTTAACAAGTATTCATTCAAGAAATCAAGAAATTTCAAATCAGAAATCAAAAGATCAAGAAATCAGAATTTCAAGAAGTTGTTTCAATTCAATGTTGAATTTTGATAATGATCATAGATTTCTCGTAGCTCCTGATGATTCATCATGAAGTCTGAATATCGAATGATTGGGAAATGATTCTGAATCCCTCCATAGTTTGGTACATTCATAAGATACAGTACAGTCGCATTCCTTGTGTATTTTAATTGAAGTTTGATGAATTCATATACAATATATCACATGAACATATTATTCGTGTATGTTATCTACAGATTCTTTAATCGATCCTTCAGACTGGGGATGCATATTTTCTGTTCACCTGAAATCTGTTTTCTTTTTCAATTGTGAAGAACGGATGCATTTGTTATATTCTTCTCATCTCCAGATTGGTGGATTATTAAAATGAAGTTGCATATTCCTTGTTAACTCTCTGTGGCTCGATGGATCCCCCGTGACTTTATACTTGAACTACATATGTATTTTAATTTTTTTTTTCATATGTTGTCCTGTGAGTTTAGACTATACAGTATAGTTTCGTATTTCCTGTGTGTTCCACGTATCTGTATACAGTTTGGTGAATTTATACTCGATGATTGATACAGTTATACTTATATCCTTGTGTACTATAGTATATCATTGTGTATTTTACCTGGAGTTTGATAGGTTTATACTGGTGGCAAATATACATATTTTTGTGTAGTTTTGTGTAATTTGGTATATGTATTCTTACACCACAGTAACTAATGCATATCTCATGTCTGCTCCATCCCAAATATACGTATGTGTATACTCACACCCTTCAATACTGTTTCATATCACTTGTGTATTTAATCCGTAAATTGACAAATTCATACTCGGAGTACGGATGCATATTTATTGGGTATTTCATCTGTTTTTGTGTGAATTTATACCATGAGGCCTACAATACGGTTCCCTATTCCTTGTGAATTTCATTCGAAGTTTTTTTAAGAGTCACACCATACAGTACAGAAGTATAATAATTGTTTATCACATCTGTTGTTTGGTGAACTCATAATATACAGTACATTCTCATATATTTTGAGTGTTCTATCTTGAATATAGTTTTCAAAATTCAGACTAAACACCACAGTTCCATATTAATCGTGTATTTCAACTGTTTTTTGGTGAATTCATAATATACAGTACATTCTCATATATTTTGAGTGTTCTATCTTGAATATAGTTTTCAAAATTCAGACTAAACACCACAGTTCCATATTAATTGTGTATTTCAACTGTTTTTTGGTGAATTCATAATATACAGTACATTCTCATATATTTTGAGTGTTCTATCTTGAATATAGTTTTCAAAATTCAGACTAAACACCACAGTTCCATATTAATTGTGTATTTCAACTGTTTTTTGGTGAATTCATAATATACAGTACATTCTCATATATTTTGAGTGTTCTATCTTGAATATAATTTTCAAAATTCAGACTAAACACCACAGTTCCATATCAATTGTGTATTTCAACTGTTTTTTGGTGAATTCATAATATACAGTACATTCTCCTATCTTTTGAGTGTTCTATCTTGAATATAGTTTTCAAAATTCAGACTATACACCACAGTTCCATATTAATTGTGTATTTCAACTGTTTTTTGGTGAATTCATAATATACAGTACATTCTCATATATTTTGAGTGTTCTATCTTGAATATAATTTTCAAAATTCAGACTAAACACCACAGTTCCATATTAATTGTGTATTTCAACTGTTTTTTGGTGAATTCATAATATACAGTACATTCTCGTATCTTTTGAGTGTTCTATCTTGAATATAGTTTTTAAAATTCAGACTATACACCACAGTTCCATATTAATTGTGTATTCCAACTGTTTTTTGATGAATTTATATAATTAGGTTCATGAATACTATCCCGTGTCTATTACAAGACGTGTTGAATTATCGAATTTATCTATCATTCGATATGTTATCTCAGCTCGACTCTATCGGTATATTGTGAAATAGTACACAGCCATTGTTGTGTTTTCATGATCAGTCCTAACATCATAGCGGCAAATGAGGGAGTGAGTACCGCTATGGGGTTCATTCAAACAATTAGTCAGTAAAGTTGAGCGTTACTATAGTTGTATTCGTGTGCTCTTTCAATTTCCATCAATAAAACAATAATGCCAATTAAATACTTTTGTGTCCTTCAATTCCATTTGTTTCCTTTCGTTTCCTTCCCTTACGCAATGAGTGAACTAATGGTCAGGTCCTTGAAGGCACCTTTGATCGTGCGTGTCATGTCCGAGGACCAGGGTTCGATACCAGACGGCTGGTGGTTCAAGTTGCTTATAACAAAGTCACAGAAACATAGTAGATTCTAGCGCAATCGCATAGGATATACTGAAGTAACTGGTATACGCCATTCAGGTGTGATACACTCTTTCTCTTCTGATAGCTTTTACTCATCTATTCATACCAATATCAACAAAAAATCCTCATGTGAATAATAAAAGAAGGCGAGACTACAGAAATTTAGGAATTCTGACCGATGTGAAAAATAAGAGAATTATATCGATTGGAAAAAAATACTTTCCGAATTGAGGTAATTTCATGATATTCAAGATGATCTTATATGTATTTTAAATTACTATTGATTTAGATTACCACTATAATTTACTGATCATGTACTATGTTATACGTTTTTTATGATTATGTAATAATATTTGATGATCATGTAATTTACATTCGGAATGAAAAAATGAAAAATGAAAAAAAAAAAACAGATCGACGTCATCAGCAAATGAGTGATGAACATTTAAGAGCCCGCATCTTAGATGAGCATGTTTCTCTTCGAAATGCTCTACCCAAGTTCGATGTGCGTTTAAAAGTTTGATTGTGGGTTGAAAAGTGAAAAAAGGATAATATTGGAAGAGTTCCAGTAACCACCGCTAGATGGGGGAGTTTTTCATTTCATAATTTGGACAAAATCTAGTTACATTACACATTTTGGCCAAGGAAATTGGGAAAACTGTATAATAAAAGACGAATCAGAATTTCAAATATTGATGAGCAAAGTTGAACTTAAGGATGTGCGTTCAAGATGTATTTCTACTATTATTCGGTGACCGGGAATTAGGCAATGAAAATCATCAAATTAGGCACATTTTGATCCAATTATTGCTCCATAATAAAATCATTATTCAATTTTCGATTGAGCATATCCAATTGTGAGGGTATTGTTTATTCATTGCATTTTACCGCAAGTCTGTAATGTTTGTGGTTCTTGAGATATATGTGGCCAAAGTAGACCCTGTAAATCCGTCTAAGATGCGGGCTCAGTATGAATTTCCTGCCTGATGAGTGCATATAGATATGACTAAACAGAAATGAGAGAGATAAATAATCGCTTTCCATCACATACTCCAGCGGGTACAGAGAGAGATCCATGTCGATCAGTCAAACCGTGCCACCTGTGGAGTGCTCACAAACAAAAGTTCACAGACACAAAGATAATTCATTTTCGCTGGGAGAAGGAAACTTCAATAACATCGCTACATTCTCCTCCTTCATTTCCAATCACTTGTTCCTGTTGGACTCTCCTGTTGGAGGAAATATAGGATTCACGACCGTGACATGAAATTGAATAACTCAAATATTCCAACTCGAATATGAAAAAATAACAAAGTCATTTTATTAGTTCTAATTATATGGTGAATACAATGAATATTATCAGAATCCTATCGAAAAAAAATCAGTTTTAGATCGTTGGGTTTTAATAATCTTCTAGATAATCTATTCAGGGCGTTAAACTCACCCATTCGCAAACCATTTATTAACTGGCTTTTGAACGTTAATGTTATGTTTTCTGTACACATATAATGATATAATAATGAATAAGTGAATCAAATGGATATACAATATAAGTACAATCTAATTTCTACTGCTGAAGAACAGACACAAAATACTATATTATTCCAGCTGAATTAGTCCACATCGATCATATTAAAAGTGGTTTTATTTGGCAGTGGTTTGAGGACTTCATTGCAAGGCTATATTGTCTTGCTTCATGTTAATGATGGTTGAAAACACTATAGCCAATGCTAGAAATTTGGAAATTTATGGAGGCAATTATTTGAAGTTGAACGACGCATTGTCACCAACGTCGTTGTAAGTTTAAGTTTGTCACAGCTAGAATTGAATCAAGCAAATATTTCAGGAGAAAATCAGTGAATTTGATATTATTGGTGAACGTTTCAAGAATATCAAATATCCACTATTCTTGCATCAAATTTTGATCTGACATTTCTCTGATTTCTTGAAATATATTTCCGCGATTGGAGGATATACTATTATGATATATCCAAGAACTCTCTTCAGGAATGTGTTTCAAATCGAATCCATGTCATTTGAAAAATCATGAAATTTTCTGAAAATAGTCGGAACAAACTCGAAAATTTGTGAAATGTGTTACATTGATACATTGGTATATAATCAAATACTCATTTCGAATTTCAGTTTCTGTGAATATTTTGCCACAATCCGATGATGAAAAATAATGGAATATTGAATAATTCCCCCGAATATGTGTTCAAATTCATCCAAAACTTGAAAAATATGAAATTCATGAAAATATATATAACAAATCTGAAAATTCATCGAATGTGTTACTTGATAGGCCCACATCGGTAATATCAAACGTACATTTGAAATTCCAGTTTCTCGAAATATATTTCCACATATCAATGATATACAATTATGAAATATCTGCGAATTTTCACGAGAGTGAATTTGAATTCACCTCACACTCCAAAAATTATGAGAATTCATGATACAAATTCGGAAATTCATGAAATGTGTTACTTATTACATCAGTAAATTATCGAACGTGCATTTCAAATCGAGCACGGTAACCCATCCTGATTGGTGGGCGCATTCGGCTTACAAATCTTCGTCCTCCCATTAGAACCAAACACGACATTGCACGAGAACGTGAAATAGCCACAAGTCGACGACTTCGTGTAATACGTGTGCGTGTACTTCTTGCCATCGTCCACCTTACCATTCTTATCCAACTCGCCCGTCACCGACTTCGTCACTGACACGAAACTATCCGGCGTGCGACCCTCCTCACCACTCTGTCCGTTCCGCACATGCGCACTATTCCTGAACACTTTCCCGCCTTGCTGGGAATACCCTCGCTGAACCGAGAACGATCTCTCCCCACCGCTACGCACTCCAGCATTACTGCTGTAGTACTGTCGTCCCTGGTTACCGACAGGAATGTTCATCTGATGAGGTTGATACTTGTTGCTCGGTAAAGATACTGTTTGACCTTGAGATTGAGACCCATGAGGGGCACGCGCTGATGTAGAGGGATTCCCAGCAGATGAAGAAGTCACTTTCCCTCGGAATCCTGATGGAATTATGTAACCGGGAGAACCGGGAATAGTAGTTCCCGATTCGAGGACATCTCCAGGTGACCAGTGACGTCCGTCATCAGATTCCTGGACAATTTTAGCGTCTCCACCCAATGAACCTAGCACAACGTGTTGCCTCTGAGCTGGTACTCTCCCGGAGTCCTGGTTTTGATTCAGACCGTAAGCACTCTGATGTGTCTGCACAACGTGCTGATCGCTGACACCGTATGTACCCTGGTGGAATTCCTTCCCGGTTGATCCCGTATTCCCGTGTTCCGCTTCTATTTTGTCGTAATCCTCGTCGTCGTACTCCTCGTCGTCGTCGACGTTGTCCTCCTCGCCACCGCCCCCTAGACTGCTGTGGGTTCCTTTTCCCAACAGTTGTCCGACGGGACTCTTCGACACCGTGGTCGGCTTCGTTTCCAGATTAGCCTTGGGATAGCTACTTACTTGCTGTGTATTACTACCACCATACTGGGTACTGCTGCCACTCTGGTGAGAACTGCTACTTGTTCGCTGACTGACTACCTGTTGCGTACTGCTGCCACTCTGTTGGGATCGACCATGCTGGGAATTACTGCCACTTTGTTGAGAATTACTGCCACTTTGTTGAGAATTACTGCCACTTTGTTGAGAATTACTGCCAGTTTGAAGTGAATTACTGCCACTCTGCTGTGAATTGCTGCCACTTTGGTGAGAATTGCCGCCACTTTGATGCGAATTGCTGCCAGTTTGAAGTGAATTACCGCCACTTCTTGGACTGTTCTGATTCTCGATGCTGGATATCGGTACATACCCTGGCAGAGGATCAGTCCTCGTCAGTCTGGACGGCTCACTCTCGTGTGTCTTCGAGGAACCTGCCACGAGGTTGCTACTCGTCTTATCGGTACTGGCAAAGTCCTTGTGGTCACCGAACGGGGCGAACACTGCGATTGGTTTGAACGGTGTCCCGGTTCCAGGATTGAATCCAGCCTGTTGACTGGCGTCCCCTTTGCTCCCGGATCCCGCTTGAGCGGAGCCGGTGTAGGAGATGCCGTAGCGGTAGGAACCGTCGACTTGCGTCTGCGATTGGCCGGAGTAGGTGCCGCTCTGCGCGGAAGCGGTGCCGCCACCGCGGTACGGTATCTTCTGAGAGGTCTCGGTCTCGGACTCGTTCTGGTAGGGTTTGAAACCGATCTGAGCCTGACTGTTGGTGCTGCCGGGACCCTTGGCTTGGGATTCGGCCATTCCTCCCTGGAGACAGAGCAGCACGTGGATTATTATGATAATGCGAACACTCCTCATCAAAAAAAAAAATAATAATAATAATGATAATATTTTTTTTTTTTTTTTTGAGAAGATTTTTTATTACACAAAATATGAATTATATACAAATATCGTGAACCCACAAAGTCATAGTAGACTTGTCTGTGGGTCCACTGATTCTGTATAATAATAATGATAATAATGATAATAATAATGCAAACCTGATAGTTAGTGGAGAGAGAATGAGTTTTTGAAAACATATGATGGTGTGTATGATCTTCATTCAGATTTCTGCCCATATTCGGGTTGTCGATACGACACAGAATAATGAAAATAACAAGATACAGAATAGAGGTTTCTCATCAGGAGAGGATGGAATATGGATCTGAATGAAGGAATTATATGAAGGAATGCGTTCGTTGCCAAAAGTAGGGTGCTCAGATTTGAAGTGATAGTGACAGAATAGTTTAAAATTATAGAATACATTCAAGTTATGGACGAAACAGAATTTAAAGAAGAATGGATCAAAACCCAAACGTGTATAACATAGTATGATTATTGAAAATTCGAAAATGAAAGTCAATACGGAGATGTGTTCGTAGGTTGGACTGTAACTGTGAATGAACGAAATATTGACAAGGGAAGAATATATCCTTTATGAATGAATCTGAATGGAGAGAAAAACGAGTAGAAAACTCTCTCAAATAGGAGTGAACGTAGAATCAGGTCATTGACATGAGAAACATGTCGACACACACCGGCTTGGTCCATGACGAACCGGCTCGGACAATATCGACCCACTCCTTCGAGTACCCCCAGAAATATAACCGAGTTATGTTCATATTATCTGACCTGCGAGCCGGCTTGTACTTGTGTGTTGGTCGCGTGGTTCCAGCCTCCGCTCTGCGCCGCCGACGACAGCGCCCCCGTCTCCGAGCCCAGCTGCACCTGCGTCTGCGTCTGCCCTGTGCCGCCTCGCCCCATCGCCGTGCTGGACGCGCCCTCCTGCCCGCCCGTCACTTGCGACTGCGCCCCCCTGTCGTCGTCCCCTGTCTGCGCCTGCGCGCTGAACGAGCCCGACCCGGTGTACGTGCCGCTGACTTGCGCCTGCGCAGTGCCCTGACCCACGCGACCTTGAGACGTGGCCACGGCCTTGAGCGCCTTGTCATCCTGGACCACGGAGCTCTGTGCTTGGGAGTCTCCTTCCTTGGCGGTGGTCGAGCCACCGGGTCGGACAGCCAGATTGTCTGGACCTCCTGGGTATACTCCTGTTCCATATCCGGGTCCACCAACTTGGCCAGGTCCGTGTCCAGGTCCGCCAACCTGGCCGGGTCCGTATCCAGGTCCGCCAACCTGGCCGGGTCCGTGTCCGGGTCCGCCAACCTGGCCGGGTCCGTATCCAGGTCCGCCAACCTGGCCGGGTCCGTGTCCGGGTCCGCCAACCTGGCCGGGTCCGTATCCAGGTCCACCGACTTGTCCAGGTCCGAATCCGGGTCCACCAACTTGTCCAGGTCCAAATCCAGGTCCGCTAACCTGTCCAGGTCCGTATCCAGGTCCGCCAACTTGACCAGGTCCGTATCCGGGTCCGCCAACTTGACCAGGTCCGTATCCGGGTCCGCCAACCTGGCCGGGTCCGTATCCAGGTCCGCCAACCTGGCCGGGTCCGTATCCAGGTCCGCCAACCTGGCCGGGTCCGTATCCAGGTCCGCCAACCTGGCCAGGTCCGTATCCAGGTCCGCCAACTTGTCCAGGTCCAAATCCAGGTCCACCAACTTGTCCGGGTCCGTATCCGGGTCCACCAACTTGACCGGGTCCGAATCCGGGTCCACCAACTTGTCCAGGTCCGAATCCGGGTCCACCAACTTGTCCAGGTCCAAATCCAGGTCCGCCAACCTGGCCGGGTCCGTATCCAGGTCCGCCAACCTGTCCAGGTCCGTATCCAGGTCCGCCAACCTGGCCGGGTCCGTATCCGGGTCCACCGACTTGTCCAGGACCGAATCCGGGTCCACCAACTTGTCCAGGTCCAAATCCAGGTCCGCTAACCTGTCCAGGTCCGTATCCAGGTCCGCCAACTTGTCCAGGTCCAAATCCAGGTCCACCAACTTGTCCGGGTCCGTATCCGGGTCCACCAACTTGTCCAGGTCCAAATCCAGGTCCGCTAACCTGTCCAGGTCCGTATCCAGGTCCGCCAACTTGTCCAGGTCCAAATCCAGGTCCACCAACTTGACCAGGTCCGTATCCGGGTCCACCAACTTGTCCAGGTCCAAATCCAGGTCCGCCAACCTGGCCGGGTCCGTATCCAGGTCCGCCAACCTGTCCAGGTCCGTATCCAGGTCCGCCAACCTGGCCGGGTCCGTATCCGGGTCCACCGACTTGTCCAGGTCCGAATCCGGGTCCACCAACTTGTCCAGGTCCAAATCCAGGTCCGCTAACCTGTCCAGGTCCGTATCCAGGTCCGCCAACTTGTCCAGGTCCAAATCCAGGTCCGCCAACCTGGCCGGGTCCGTATCCGGGTCCACCAACTTGTCCGGGTCCGAATCCGGGTCCTCCAACCTGGCCGGGTCCGTATCCGGGTCCACCAACTTGACCGGGTCCGTATCCGGGTCCACCAACTTGTCCAGGTCCGAATCCGGGTCCACCAACTTGTCCAGGTCCGAATCCGGGTCCACCAACTTGTCCAGGTCCGAAGCCGGGTCCACCAACTTGTCCAGGTCCGAATCCGAGACCAAATCCAGGTCCAGTAACTTGGCCAGGTCCATATCCTCCAACTTGACCGGGTCCACCAACTTGGCCGGGTCCGAATCCGGGTCCACCAACTTGGCCGGGTCCGTATCCGGGTCCACCAACTTGTCCAGGTCCGAATCCGGGTCCACCAACTAAACCAGTTCCGAATCCGGGACCAAATCCAGGTCCAGTAACTTGGCCAGGTCCATATCCTCCAACTTGACCGGGTCCGTATCCGGGTCCACCAAACTTTCCAGGTCCTAACCCGGGTCCAGTGACTTGGCCGGGTAGGTACCCAGGTCCACCAACTTGGCCGGGTCCGAATCCAGGTCCACCAACCTGGCCAGGACCGTATCCAGGACCAGTTACCTGGCCGGGTCCGTATCCGGGTCCTCCAACTTGACCAGGTCCCAATCCAGGTCCACCAACTTGTCTAGGGCCGAATCCAGGTCCACCAACTCGACCAGGTCCCAATCCAGGTCCACCACCTTGACCGGGTCCGTATCCGGGTCCAGTAACATGGCCGGGTCCGTATCCAGGTCCGCCACCTTGACCGGGTCCAAATCCAGGTCCGCCACCTTGACCGGGTCCGAATCCAGGTCCGCCACCTTGACCGGGTCCGTATCCGGGTCCAGTAACATGACCGGGTCCGTATCCAGGTCCGCCACCTTGACCGGGTCCAAATCCAGGTCCGCCACCTTGACCGGGTCCGAATCCAGGTCCGCCACCTTGACCGGGTCCGTATCCGGGTCCACCAACTCGGCCAGGACCGTATCCAGGTCCACCAGTTTGACCGGGCCCGTATCCAGGTCCACCAGTTCGACCGGGCCCGTATCCAGGTCCACCAGTTTGACCGGGCCGGTATCCAGGTCCACCAGTTTGACCGGGTCCGTATCCAGGTCCGCCAACTTGACCGGGTCCGAATCCAGGTCCACCAACTTGGCCGGGCCCGTATCCAGGTCCACCAGTTTGACCGGGTCCGTATCCAGGTCCGCCAACTTGACCGGGTCCGAATCCAGGTCCACCAACTTGGCCGGGTCCGTATCCAGGTCCACCAACTTGACTAGGTCCGTATCCAGGTCCACTAACCTGTCCAGGTCCGAATCCAGGTCCACCACCTTGACCAGGTCCGTATCCGGGTCCACCAACTTGACCGGGTCCAAATCCATTCCCACCTATCTGTCCTGAGCCAGGTATTCCCTGTCCTCCGCCTGGAAATCTTCCCGTGCCTCCTGGAAGTCTCAATGGATCAGGGACCTGTGAACCGTCTGGGTACGAACCCTGCCCCCCAGCGAATCTGCCAGGAAAACAGTCGTCGCAGTCGCCGCCCGTTCCCGACTGACTCTGTGCCTGTCCCATGCCGTTTGATCCACCTGCGGGAAAACAGATGACATCAGAAGGAAGCACAACAAACATCCGGCATCGAAATAACGACAGTTGAACAATTTGGTTCTTATCCTTCTATTCACAGGCAATCATGCATTTTTATGAACATGCAAACTCTATTGGTATCATATTTTCTATTTTTATAGAATTTTAGTCATAGAATTCTCATTGTTGACCGTCTGAATATCTTGTGATTGATTCAAACTAAAATCTCTGTGTTGTAGCCTCATTCATAGATTTTCCAAAGCCTTTTATACGCTTCCGCATGACCGACTATTGGAAGCAATGGAAAAATTGGTCTCAGAGGTCCTATGTTTTGTTGGTTCAGAAAGTTTTCATCGAATTGGATAATGACAGTGATTTGGTGACAAGCTTAGCAAACTAGTTCTTATCACATCTGGTGTACCTCAGGGTTCAATTGTAGGCCCTCTACTTCATCTCATCCATGTGAATGATTGGTTGGAAGGAATTTAAAAGTGATCAGTTCTTCTGTTCTTTCATCCGTTTTGAATAATTAAAATGGGGTAATAAGATCGCCTTTGTGGCACCCCGTCCAAACGATCCTACCCTTCATCCACAGCCTTAATTGAGAAACAATGATTTTGTATCAAGTTTCGATGTTATTAAAACAAAAGAAAAGTTGTTCGTATGCTGATGATACAGCTTCGGTTGCGATTCGTGAAGATTTCTCAGCAGCTGATGTTTCCCTTCGTTTCGATTCCATTAGTATTCTTTGTTGGTCACATGGCAACGGTCTGACAATTGATTATCAAAAATCCAGAGTGATGCATATTCATTCATCTCTCAGACATATGAAGAACGTAAACTTGATATACTATGATTATACTTGCTTACATGCAAATCTCAGAAGAGATTGTACATAATCCTGCAGCTTGTATTTGCACTTTTGAAATGGAAAATACTAATCATCAAACTCATTTAGGCCTTGTCATTGTATAATTGATAATCAATCCAGATCGGATAGCATATGGATATATTTTGTACCAAGTTGGGACTGCATATTCGGGAAAAGCATGTCTCGTTCAATTTTCGAAAATGAATCATAATTCTAGCGTCAATTTGATCCATTTATGTTCTACTCAGGGATGTAATTACCATGTTTCTTTCTTAGTTATGTTGATATTCATTACTCAATCTGTATTTATCACCTGATTTTCATCAATTATTAATTACTTGTTCCTTTCTTAATTATTTTTTTATTCAATTTTGTTCATGAATATGACTGATAACATGAAATTTGCTCAACCCACAGATGAACTACACTTTGTTGTTCTGTGGGATACTGTGGATGTGGTGGGTTTTTTATTCGTTGGGATTTATTATGTACATGAGTTATGTATGTATGTATATTAGTATGTATTTAGTATGTATGTATGTTTGTATGTATGTAGTATGTATGAGTGTGTATGTATATAAGTATGTATTAGTTGTGCATGTTCATAAAATAAAATGAATGAAAATGAATGGATAAATAAGAATTTTGAATGTCCATCAGCGAATTGAGAAAAAAATCCTTCCCTTGATTCACTTACTAACAACAGCCCTTGACGACTCAGCTGTCGACTCGGCTTCCGCTTTCCCTTCTTTGTCGCCCGTCTGAAAGTTGAGATACTGCGACTGCGTTTGTCCGCGATAACGACGCGACCTCGTCGTTGCCTGTCGTTTGACGCGTCGTTGACTGTCACGCGGTGCGATCTCGTCGAGGACGGCGTGCGTGACCTCCAGCCGTGGCTGTTGGCTGTCTTCCGGTAGCTCGTTGTCGACCGTTGAAGAGGATTGGTCGGGAGTGTAGAGGGGTTTCATCAGTTGAAGAAAGGAGGTGGAAAAGCCTCGACAGAAGACTGCTATATGTGAGCCGGCTAATTGCCATACCTGTGCACAAATACAAACACGTTTTCATTCAATTCGATTATTAACATTGAAACTTGATATAAAATCGTTTTCCCGATTAAGGCTATGGATGGAAGCAGGGTCATTTGGACGGGGCACCACAAAGGCAATCTTACCATCTTGAATCAATTATCCGAAAATAATTACTTCAACACCAGGACTGCACTGTTGGTGACCATACTTTCAAGCCGCAGATAAAAGTCTTCAATTTCCGAAAACCTTGTTCACATCATGAGTATCAAACGTTTCTCTGGTATATCTTGACATTTCTAACACTGTAGCGACAACGGAAAAATTGACAAACAAATATACTCGAGAAGAAATTTTCCGAATGGGATGGTTAATAACGTAATAAATTTCTCAATTAACTTCATTCGAACTGAATGTGCTCCATTTGGAATGTAAATGTCCACGATCGAGCATTTCATCATCCAGTGAGGTGAGTTCTGTTTCCCAGCCATGAGTCAAAAACCAATCAAGTTAATTGGAATATCATCGAATACAATTTAATGACATCAAATTCACGGAATCGACTTACATTTAGAAACTAAGTATACTCCATATCAGATGCGAAGTCAGCTGTTACAGCTCATAATTCAATGTCTCCGGAATCATTCATTTATTCAATAAATTATGGAATAAAAGATGAAACAATGCTTATTTTTCATTCAACTTCATTCAATATGTAATCTTTCATCAACACTATTCAACAAAAAAGTGAATGTTCTCAGAAGCAATTCAAATATTTCCAATTATCCTGGGCTGTTTATGTTTCGATCTCTAATTGGTTTCCTAAGAATGACCATAAGTTGTGTGATGGAACGGCAATTGTGCATCGGATGAGAGTAAAGCGGAGGCTTATGAATGTCATTTTGTACAGGAAAAATCGAGACTCGTTCTTTATTTATTTTTTATGACATGGCCCCTTCTCGTCATGCAAAGTAACCAATCTACTCGAAACATATTCTACACATTGTATGACGTCATATTGCCATACCACATCTTGAATACAGACAACATGACATCCTGATGGAAGATCAAGCTTGACGAATTGATGGTTATCGAATACACTTGTTATCACTAGTGGTTATTGAGATGCTGTTTTTGTACCCTGATGTATGACTGGAGAAATGCTATACACGCGTCATTGGACGAGCGGAAAGTAATAGTATGTCGACTTCTTTGCCAAGCTTTTGCCTAAATTCGCCAATTGGGTGACATTCAAGTTATAAATGGGTAAAAACTGCTTCGAGTGGTACCAATTCAGCACATTTCATGTTTTTTCTTCAAAATGGCTGACCCGATCAAGTTGAGAATTTTCAGAAATGTGTATCAGAATGTAATTCAACTTCACACAAAATTTCATTTTTTCGGAAAATAAAGATATCTATATTTTTTCCCGCCGTGTTATTCTGATAAGTATTTTTGAAATTTCTAAAATTCATAAAAATGAAAGTTACTACCCGATGATGCCACAAAATTATACAGATCTGAGTTAGAATAAGAACCATAACCAAAAAAAGTTTGAAGTTGATAGCTGTAGCCGTTTAACCTGTGGAGAACCGATAAATAAACATAAAAACGAAAACCAATTTTTTTCAATATATCAAATTGAATCCTCGCTGAAGCTCGTCTAATTATTGTATACTTGATCGAGACATTCTCTTAACTTTTTTTCTACTTGTACCTTCCAAGTAGCAGAAAAGATTGGATTTTGGAGGGAAAAACTACAAAACAGAATCGTAGAGAAAGAAGGTATAAATATCGTAAAGATGTTAAAGAATTCCTCTTCACTGACTCAATCGATTGCAATTTCGCATCAAAACCAATTCCCTCCAGACTAGTTGAAATTAGTTTGAATTAGTTGAATACTTATTATTCCATATTCAGAATGATAAGATCTCAGTTGTGTGGCCTCGTCCGAACGATTCTACCTTTTCACCTTTCCCACTGACATCAGGTACCAGAAAAAAAAACTTGTGTCAAAATGTACAGGATGATGAAAAAACATGTTTCACTCTCCATTTCTTGAAATACAATTATATAAATTTTCAATCTCAGACCCACTAACCTAAATATCAACATAGACAACAGCCGGGTGTTGATATATATATATATATACTCACTTGATGCTTCGTTAGTATGATATTCGAGACATACAGTGTCTTTTTCGGCTGTTTGGTCCTCTTTAATTGCCTCTTCTCCACGCCGACCGGATCCCTAACGCGCTCCAGATAGCATTGCGAAGTGGAGAGATCTTTGTAAGCGATGACGTGCTGGAAAAAACAGTGGAAAACGTGCATGAAATTAGGCTAATTGTTTTTTACGTAAGATGTTAATAATGAGATGGGGAAATAATCGAGTGGTTGTGTTATATAAATGGACCATTCGGTTAAGAAGGTTTTTATAATGATCGAAAAAGTCAGTGACACATATTTTTAGTTTTTGTGATGACTGAGAGAGGCATATGGGTAAAATGAGGGCAGAAGAAGGAGAGAGAAGGACCATTGACTTGATTTAATGAGGCTCACAATTTTCACATATAAGCATGCAATCACAATTGCAACAGTTGAAGTTATTAGTTTATTTTGTATGTTCCATGTTTTCCGATATGATTTTATTATGATATTTTTAATTATGATATGAGATATTCTTAATAAGGATTGTATTCGATAATTTATCAGAATTCCGATGCAATTTGGAATTCTCCGATATTTTTTTTCCAATAACAACGAAACTTGATACAGAATCATTGTTCCCCAATTAGGGCTGATGATGAATTAATAATCGATCAATATCGAATACTTTATGATAAGGCAATCATTCCTGCAATACGGACGAATGACTTTTACAGTTTCCAGAATTATTCATAATTGTATTTCCCATTTGAATGTGATTGTATGAGACCTCTCTAAAAAATGTTCCTCATGGCAGAGTCGATTAAGTAGTTCTACCTTATGTAGCTCTAGTCATGCTACTCTATAGACTCTGCTTGTACACACAATACCTAGTCTTACCGTGCTTTGATCGTAGAACGTCGTCGTCTTGCCCTTGCTCGTCGTCCAGCGCGCCGTGTCGACCACAGCCTCCCTGTCGACATCGGCGCTCTCAGCTGCGGGGTATTTGTGAACCACAACATCATGCTGGGAAACAAGAAACAACAATAACAATCTGGTTTCAACAAAGTGAAACGAAACGAATGTAGGCCTACGATGACTTGAAAGCTCAAAATCGAATAAGCACAACTCCATACGGTATTATTCATCCACAATTCTTCTAGCTGCGAGTCCTAGGCCCGGTTTCACCAGTCTTACTGAGGTTGCTAATCTACTGACTATTAATTTAAGGTACGAGAATAACATATGTAACCAATGGTGATAACAAGATAATCCACTAACTATTAATTAAAGGTACGAGAATAACATGTGTAACCAATGGTGATAACAAGATAATCCGCCAACTATTGCCTAATCCAGTTACGTAAAACCGGGCCTTATACAATTGGTTTTGTCTGGGAAATATTAGGTGAGAATCCAACAGTCCCTACAATTCATGCAAAATTCTCCCTCCCCACAAAAAAATGAATGAATGAATGAATGAATATTATGATATAACAGATATTCTGGGAATAATGCTGAGAATCATCTGAGAATGAATCAATCCGGAATAAACCTCATATCCTTGAAAAATGGTACAGCTAAACAAATATACCGATGGTATTATTTTGTATTCCTGATGTTGATAATACATCTTCAACTCGCGAGAAAACTATTTATCATCATTCAATTGTGTCTGATCAAATGCACTGAACTATACACCCCAGCTCAGCCAGCTGGAGGTTGCTTAGCAACATAACAAATACAAAATATCCCCTTTATATTCGTAAATCCATGATATTTCAGTGAGAATAATCCATTCTCACGAGAAATTCATACGGTCATAAATACAACTACAGCTTTCAAAATCGTCAGATAAATGAAACCGCTGTGAGTTCTCTTACACCGGCACATGTAGCTGAGTGGTTAACGCACCCACTTCATGTGACACGGGAGGCAGAGGGTCCGGGTATCGGACCCGGTTCGATCTCCGCCACCGTCCATCTTTACAGGGGTTTTTTGTGGTTCCGCTCTGTAGTCTAGGCTAATGCCGGGATGGTTCGTAAAATATAGGTCACGATCGCTTTCTTCCCACTATCCTTCCCAATCAACTAATAAACCTCCATCTCATCATCCCATCATCTCATCAATCATTTATTCTATGCCAATAGATCGTGGTCATCAGTAATAATTCGTCGTTAGAATCCAATATATAATATTATAGCTCTCTCACTGTGTACGGAAGTTTCCATACTATTGTGATACTATTGGTAGATTAATTGATACAAGTACGCCACATGAACACGATTCCACGATCATGAACCACAGAGGTCAACTCAGCATGCCGTGTCTGGCACTTGCTATCTATGACCAATCACTCGCGTGGACTGTAAACTACTCACGTCAAATCCTATCATCCTATTAATATCAACATCCCTTCCATTGAGGCCGCGTGAAGTGGTTTCTGTCAATACAAATGACACAAGTGGTTTCCAGCAGGTAAACCAATGAGAGGTTGGTTCTTTAACCGATTCAATTAATTCCCCACGTTACACTAATGCCGTGCACAGAGTCAGTAAACGTGAACGTGAACGTGGACAAGTGAGTAAACGTAAGTGATGGTAATTAAGGAATAATTAATTACAAATTGACCGAGTATCGGTGGTGAAGCTGGTTCTGAGGCGGTGAAGTGTTGACCTATATCATGGTGATAGAGTGGATGTGGGGCAGGTAACTAGAGGGCAGTAAATCTTTAACGACCCCCACCAAGAGCCAGGTCATATGAGGGTATGAGTGAGCGGATGTGGGGGGAAGTTTCTAGAGGGCATTAAATCTCTAACGACCCCCACCAACAGCCAGGTCATATGAGGGTACGAGTGAGCGGATGGCAGGTTTCTAGAGGGCATTAAATCTCTAACGACCCCCACCAACAGCCAGGTCATATGAGGGTACGAGTGAGCGGATGATAATGAAACGATGGAGTGATGGTACGTGATATGATGATTGAAAAAACAACATATCATGCGAGACTCGAACCCACGCCTAGAGTTATTTCAGTTACCAAGGCAGTGTATTAGCTATGAGACAATAGGGGAGGGGGGAGAGGGGGAAATTACGATCCAGAAGTCGTTCCATTCCATTATTTGACTTTTCATCACCCTTGAAATTACTAACTCATACACTTTTTCAGTGGAATCAATAAAATTCAGGTACAAATACAATACAACATATTGGACGAGGAGCATTACGAAACATGTATCGCTTATTTATTGCTCGTGGTTGTTCTAGACCCAAGTAGATTGGAGGCTTATTTTCCTCTGTGATGATACAATATCATCGTATTGAGTGGACAACAATGTCATCCCACCTGTATGCTCCAATCACAATCACACATGTTTTCAATCGAAGTCAAAATATAGATAATAATCCCCAAACTTTTCCAATTGCCGCATCATAATCCGCATGATGCAATCTCCCTACAAGATGATGTGAGCTATTTCAAAGATTTCAATCATGTCAGTATACATTTTTGTTAGATGAGCGTAGCGAAGCTTTCCATTTCACACCCTGAAAAAAATGGGCTTCGTTTTTATGTTTTTTTTTTTTTTTTTTTTTTTTTTTTTGTAATTATGTACGCGGCATACAGGTCAGAGAAATGAATCAATCAACTTGAAACTTTTTCTGAAAGTTGATGTCATACCATAATAGGTTGGGATTGTTATTCAGAGGAATCGGTCGGAAGGTTTTTCCGGAAAATAATCGGAAAGTTTGGAAAATCCTCATGAGAATAACCCGGAGGAAAAATACTTGAAAAACAAGAATTTTTCAAAAGCTCTCAGATTCTCACAGAATATGAAAAATACTATTATACACCTTTTCAGAGATTTTTACAACAATCGAATGAGAAATAATGAAGAAAACGCAATAAACGTGTACATTTTATTGAATATTTGGATCAATTGGTTTTGCAGAGTGTTTATGCGACAGGTTGCAGGTTACTATAAATATCAACAAGTTGCAGGTGAGGTTCCTGAACGTTTGAAGTAAGTCAAGGTTTGTAGATGTAAATTGAGCTGACAAGTTATTTTTCATTCTAGATTGCCATACTTCTAAGCTCATCTCACAACGCGCATCCCGCGTTTTCCTAGTTTCAGATCAATGAGATCACCTTTCTTGAAAATCATTAATACACATATCCATACAATTTTCGAATGAAAAACAATGTTCTCGTGATAAAGAAGATAAAAAACAGGATAAAATAATGAAGAATATAATCGTATTGGTGAATATCAGCCCATAGTTTTCGAGAATGCTGAAATAGTAACACACACATATCATGGAAGCTACCCACACTATTATACTAGTGTACTAGTGTAGCTAGGTACACTAGTACCCACGAGAGATGACGCAGTGAATCCACCCTTGTATCAGTGGTGAGGGATAGCACTCGGAACCCTCATGGACACGGGGCTTAATCGAAGTGGATCGAAACGGACGGCCGACCGGAAGTAGAATTCAGATTGGTTCCAGTTCATATCAGATTATAGTGTATAGGATGTTTTTTGGTAAGGTCAGTCAAATTAGGTTTGATTTGGGACAGGTCAAGTTCATTACATTGGATAGATTAAATTACTCGGGTTATTTTGGGCAGCGCGCAACAACAGCAACAACAACAACAACAAAAATAACAACACAACAACAACAACAACAACAACAACAAAAATAACAACAACAACAACAACAACGACGACGACGACGACGACAACGACGACGACGACGACAAAAACAACTACAACAACAACAACAATAACAACAACAACAACAACAACGACAACAACAACAACAATGACAACAACGACAACGACAACACCAACGACAGCAACAACAACAACAACAACAACGACAACAACAACAACCACAACAACAACAACGACGACAACGACAACGACGGCCGCATGCAGTGATACAGGGCGATTGAACGATGTGCAGCACGGAACCGCAGGCAGATGAGCTGCGAGCGATAAACGAGGACATGTATCTATGAACGGATCGAGCTTGGATGTCGCAATAGTCGTTCAAGTCTGCGATCAAAGTTTGGTACCCTTCAATAAACGGAATCAAGGTTGATCTCCTGCTTATCGGAATCGAATGCAATGTTTATTTATCTGAGCTTCGAGATGTGTAGCCAAGCACAACTCACACTTCCTTGTGCATGGCGAGATGTAGGAATCCAGCATCAATGGAATAGACTTTAATATCCCGAATATTTCACGAGCATATCATTTCTGATATTCTTCGTGTTTCATGATATTTCTCCTGGTATATATATATATATATATATATATATATATATATATATATATATATATATATATATATTTATATATATATATAAATATATATATATATATATATATATATATATATATATATATATATATATATATATATATATATATATATATATATATATATATATATATATATATATATATATTGGATCTTAACGACGCACTATACTGATGGCTACGATCTATTGGCCTCGGTGGATGATGAATGAGATGTTGGGATGATGAGATAAGAGGTTATTTCTTCAGGTGTTTTGGAAGGTGTGAAAAAGTCGGTCATGGCCTGTTGTTAAGGAACCATCCCAGTATCAACCTGAACGACAGAGGGAAACCACGAAAAACCCCTGTGAAGATGGTCGACCAAATAGACGGGAATCGAACCCCGGTCTCCCGGATGACGGTTCAGTGTGTTACCACTCGACCACGCGTCTCGATCCTCTCGATATATCGATTCACCCAACATCATATTTTATTTCACCATTTTTCATCATGAATGTATTTTTCAGAATAGATCTATTTCTACATCAGACTATTTCGTGAATATTTGCATGATTTCGAAGATGTTGAGCTGGATTGTATTTTTTTTTCGAATGTGTGATGGAATATAGAATGAACTGAAATAACCAAACGTCAATCTGGAAGGAATCGTTAACTTTTCCCTCAGGGACCGATCAGGAAAAGTGGTATTTGAAGAACTTCCTGCCTCTGACCGAAAAGTCCCAAATGATGTGTGATTCTTGTTGATGATCCCTTAGTTTAATATCAATTACAATATTCAATCTTCTAGATTATGGCCAAATATTATTATTAATTTTTTTCATCAAACACTTTTGTCTTGTCATTTTGCTCTATTTATTAACATGTAATTTCTATTTTTATATTATTCTGTGTCTAATGGTCAACCTTTTGTAAGGCAGAGACTTCATTTCACACTAATGAAGTATTTATATATCTATATTTGATAGTTGCTGTTTTTAGTAATTTTCCACAGGATGCTATATTTCACATGAATAATAGCCCAACAAACCTGAAAATCAATGCTCTATTTCTACAAATCCATGCATGACTTGTACGTCATCAGTCGTGATTCTCATCCTACGATCCGGTGTGTTGGACGGACTGGCAAAACAGTTGTTGAAAAGATAAGCATTCCACAAACTGACAAGATCAACATATTTCCTGGAAACCCACCATGATTGTGTTACGTTGATCTGACTTGTAGATCGCGTGAAATATCATAAATGAAGCACGATTTGTCACGTCACGTGGGATTGATTCCTCATTACACTCATCCAACTGCTGTGAAATGGATCAATATTATATGGGCTTAACATTTTTCAAAGATCACAGATCACAGTTTCATAGTTTCAGTTGGAAGATCACAGTTTTCCACAACACAAGTGCTTGCATTATCCATCATCCTGTAACCTATTACTCCACTGTTCTATCTATTCATTCATTCAATCATTCCCTCAACCCTCTTTCAAGGGAATCGGAATGGTTAGCAGTTCACAATTATCAGCTTACTAACTTATAGATGTGGCTCATCACATTAAATAATATCAAGTCGATCTATTGATGAATAACAATGATGATAATAACCAGGAAAACGCTATATACGCGTTGTGAGACGAGCAGAAAGTGATAGTATGTCAACTTCTTCGCCAAACTTTTTCCTAAATTCGCCAATTTAGTGACATTTAAGTTATAAATGGGTAAAAACTGCTTCGAGTGGTACCAATTTAGCACATTTCATGTTTTCTCTTCAAAATGGCTGACCCGATCAAGCTGAGAATTTCCATGAATGTGTATCAAGATGTAATTCAACTTCACACAAAATGTCATTGTTTTTGAAAAAAAAAAAAAAAACTCGTGTTATTCTAACAAGTATTTTTGAAATTTATAAAATTCATAAAAATGAAATTTATCACCCGATAATGCCACAAAACTATACCGATCTGAGTAAGATGAGAAACCATGAGGAAAAAAAGTTTCAATTATATAGCCATGGCCGTTTGGCCTGTGGAGAACCGACAAAAAAAACATTTAAAAAAAACTTATAAACGAACACCAATTTTTTTCACTATGTCAAATTGAATCCTCGCTTAAGCTCGTATAAATATATGAGCCTAACATTTTTCAAAGATCACAGATCATAGTTTCATAGTTTCAGTTGGAAGATCACAGTTTTCCACAACACGAGTGCTTGCATTATCCATCATCCTGTGACCTATCACTCCACTGTTCTATCTATTCATTCATTCAATATTACTCCCTCAACCCACTTCCAAGGAAATAGGAATGGTTAGCAGTTCACAATTACCAACTTACTAACTTATAGATGTGGCTCATTACATCAAATGGTATATCAAGTCAATCTATTGACTAGGAAAACGCTATATACGCGTTGTTAGACGAGCGGAAAGTAATATATAGTATGTCGACTTCTTTGCCAAACTTTTGACTACATTCGCCAATTGGGTGACATTCAAGTTAGAAATGGGTAAAAACTGCTTCGAGTGCTACCAATTCAGCACATTTTATGGTTTGTCTTCGAAATGGCTCACCCGATCAAGCTAAAACATTTCACAAATGTGTATTAAAATGTAAATCAACTTCACGCGGAATTTCATTCTTTTTGAAAATGAAAATATTTTCTTTTTTTTCCGCCGTGTTATTTTAATGGGCATTTTTGAAATTTCTTAAATTCATAAAAAAAAAGTTACCACTTGATAATGCTACAAAGCTATACAGATCTGAGTTAAATGAGGAGCCATTAGGAAAAAAAGTTTGGAGTTGATAGCTGTAGCCGTTTGACCTGTGGAGAACCGAAAAAAAAATACAAAAACAAGAAAAAAAAACAGAAAAAAACATAAAAACGAACACCAATATTTTTCAGTATGTCAAATTGAATCCTCGCTAAAGCTCGTCCAATAAATAACAATGAAGGTAATGATAATTGTATTCGGATATGAATGATAAATGAAAATAGGTTCTGATAATTTTGGACTCTAATTTTTAGATGATTTCAACTCTTTCAAGTAATCCCAAAGTTCAATTTGGAGACACATTTTGCTTAAAATTGATTCCAATTGAGACTATCAAATAATTTAGATTTTCTCAAACAATTTAAATTTTCAAGATTAGTACAATGCACAGTTTGTCAAATGATTCAATTCATAGTTGGGCCTATCAGGACCCCTATTCCTGAGATAAATGAGATGTGATAAAAATAAAAGTGAGTGAGAAAACGATTATCTCACTTAACATGGCCGATTTACCATTAACAATCGGCCATTTTAAGTGAGATAATCGTTTTCTCACTCATTTTTATTTTTCTCACATCTCATTTATCTCAGGAATAGGGGTCTAGTTAATTCCAAAGTGATGAGATTGTTTAATTGTGGTGCCAAATCCGAACGATCCTAACTTTTCATCCTCAGCCGTAATGACTTTGTGTCATTTGTCATGCTAGAATCCTCATCTGTCGGACCGAGAAGGTTGACAAATATCAGAATATCCTGTCTGTATTTTGTCGGTCTGCAAGTCTTCAAGGTTCCAGAAGACATCATGCTGGATTATGAAACTATTAATTACTTAAATGCAGTGTCAGGGTCCGCCGGTAATCGAACCTGGGATCGTCGGATCCGAGTCAATGAGTTTTAAACATCATCAGTTCCACTTAACAGAACAGAATGTATTTTCGGCAAGATTAAATAACATAATAATAACAAAATACATTTTTTTCAATAATATTGTATTCAAGATGACATCAGGGATTTTGATCAGCGATGGTAAAGACATCAGTTTTTCTCCCCAGTTTGAGTTTTATCTCGATTCGAGTTTTTTTTACGCAGTAAGAACTGTTCATTACACATCCACTTGAAACTATCCCATTTGCGTTACTCTTCTTTCAGCTTCAAACTGTATTGTTGTGGGTGATAATAGGTCAGATGTATCTTGAGAGATTTAGAATGATGAAATTTCAAGAATGGTCACAAAAAAATAATATCACAAAATTAGGAGAAAAAGTTTAGATTCCAAAAAAAAAATGTGTTCATGTTGGAGTGAGACTGACAGAATCAATTCAGATTTGATGGAAATTTTGTGGAAAATCCTAACTTCAAGGTGTGTATATTTCTTTCACAACCCCTATTGATATCTTGCACATCTCAAAGCGCATACTGCATTCTTTTCATGGTATATTGGTGAATAGGTGTGTGAAAACTAGGTAAATATAGGTCTATCAAGAACATCATTCCTTATGATTGGTGGAATGATCATTTCTCCCAACAGGTGAGAATTCCATCATTCATCTTGATATTTCATCTTGATATCTTGGTTAAATGAAACAGCAGAAGTTATAGTAATTGAGTAATTGATTAATGTAAACCCGAATTTCGCCATTTTTTGTGTTTTAAACAAAAATAAAGACAATTGAATTGAATTGAATATTTATCTGCTGAATTTCAACATGAGTTATTCCACGTATTAGTGATTGTTGCGCCAAAGCTGCGGATAATATTGAGCTATGCCGACGATTGGACGTGAGATTGCGAGTTCAGAGAGGTTATCAATGTCTGTCTGGGATGCAAACAGCTGTGAACGCATCGCTTGTGAATTAGTTCTACAGTTGCAGTACGCTTTGATTGCCCAAGTCCCTTTTTTATCTCTTGTATTCAATGGTAAAACGCAGCACATGCGTTGTATTCATTCATTTATACTGAGTTTGACGACGCACTATACTGATGACTAAGATCTATTGGCGTCGGTGAATGATGAATGAGATGATGGGATGATGAGATGATAGTCGTGGCTTGTTGTTGAGGAACCAACCCAGTATTGACCTGAACAACAGAGAGAAACCACAAAAAAAAACTGTTAGGATGGTCGATCACGGGGGGAATCGAACCCCGGTCTCCTGAATGATGGTTCAGTGTATTACCACTCGGCCACGCGTTGTAAGGTAAGTGATATAGACTCATTCATGTGGAATATGGTGGAAAACTATAAATATGCACATTGATACCAAATCATTGATGCACGACTCTCCCGTTTTACTCTCCCTTCATTTTTAAGAAGTTTGTAATACTCGCATTATCTGCCCCATGACGTCACAAATCATAACATCCAATCGACAGGGTTGTTAGAAATGAAGTGAAATTCGAATATCCATTAGGGGTATCTACAAATCACCACAAATGATATAGATCCAACCGGCCGACTGGTGAAGTCACGCCCATTTCGAGTCGTCAATAATTTGAAGGAAATAGAAGTTATCGGACTTTTTGTGGGAGCCAGGGGAACAATTTCTATTTTTTTCAGTGACTTTTGTGAACGTTTTTTTACTATTAACTTTTTGAAATATCGAATCGGAATGTCAGCACTTACAGACTCCGTGATGATTTTAAGGAATCATTTGTATAATTAACGTTTCAATATATCACTTTTTAATTTTTTAATCACTGAATCTCCTTATTATTGTATTAAATCCTATTTCGTTTTAACATTTTTTCAATTCGATCAGTTCTCTTTTCGTGTACCAATATGCCATATTTTCAATCTATTTCTCTGTATTATTATTTTATGCATTTTGTGTACTGATTGCTATTCTGTTCTATAATATAGTCGGGGACCAATATTCTTTCTTCTTCTCTTGATTGAGGAGAATATTTGAAAACAGTGCACAAAATAGATTCATCAAAAACTATCTATTCGTGATTCGTTGGTAAACTGCTTCTGGAGTAACTAGGATGGGAAGGGGGAGAGCTATTATGATGTTCAACCCTTGGGCCCCAAAATGACTTGTCACGCCCTTATTTCTTCTGGGCTATTTGGGTGAGATCAACCCGGATGTGGCCTGCCGAACAACCCTTTATACCTTGCCATATTTGACCTCAACCGGGATTATCGTTTGCTCAACGACCCCGCCAACAACTAGGTTATCTTGGGGTGACTTTGCGTCAATTATTAGATATATAATATATAAGTGCTTTATTTCCATTTTTTTTTATAACACAACACAATCAAACAAGAAGTTCATGTACAGCGTGGAAAATAATACCTATAGAGATGAAACCCTTTTTTTAAGGTTTGGGGAAAAAGTTGTACATTTTATGCTAAGCGTCAACAAAATTGTCGATTCAAACAATAAAAATAGGAACAATGAATACCTGAAGTATGTAAGTGATATAAAATTAAATGCATATGCGGCATATGATGATATGTTCCGGAAATGGAATAATAAAAAGGTAAGTTGGCGGTATTTTCAGTAACAGATTTACGACTGGAAACAGAATATTATTTTTTTCTCTGAACCGTTCAAAGTTCACGTTCTCAGTGATTACCGACGTTTTTATTCTGTCTCGTTTGTAGACTTTTCTTCCAGCTCCGATGATTACAAGTAGAAAAACAAGTAACTCATACATACTTTAACATTCAGACATTTTCACGATCAACATCATTCCGTCATAAACACAATGTTTTTAGTATTTTTGTCACATATTTCAGTTTAAAGTTTGTATCATCTAACTGAGTTATGATAACTGCAGAATAAGAACGTGTTGTTCTCGTGCAGTAACTGGAATGACATGTTTTACATGAACAAACAAGCTTGTGTACTGAAGGTATAAACTTGTCTGATTGCACACGGTAGTAAAGAAGGTAGAACAACAACTGAATCATCGTAAAAACATGATAATAACATTTAATCTCTCTGAAACTTTGATGATTTAACGCTCTTGAAAGATGTTGTTAAGTTCCGAATTGTGAATTTCGTCTTGTAGAATCATTGTACAGTGGATAAGTCATAGTTTTGATTCCCATATTTGTGTTTCAATATTTCAAACACTTATTAGACGAGCTTTAGCGAGGATTCAATTTGACATACTGAAACAAATTGTTGTTCGTTTTTATGCTTTTTTGTCGGTTATACACAGGTCAAACGGCTACAGCTATCAACTTCAAACTTTTTTCCATCATCGTTCCTTATCTAAGTCAGATCTGTATAGTGTTGTGGTATCATCGAGTGATAACTTTCATTTTTATGAATTTTAGAAATTTCAAAAATACCCATTAGAACAACACGACGAAATAAAAGAAAATATCTTTATTTTATGAATGAATGAAATTTTGTGTGGGGTCGAATCACATTCTGATACACATTTCCGTGAATTTTCAGCTCAGTCGGATCACCATTCTGAAGAAAAAACATAAAATGTGCTAAATTGGTACCACTCGAAGCAGTTTTCACCCATTTATAACATAATTGTCACTCAATTGGCGAATTTAGGCAAAAGTTTGGCAGAAAAAGTCTACATACTATTACCATCCGCTCGTCTAACAACGCATATATGGCGTTCTCCTAGTAATTATAATTTGATAGTATCATATTACATCAAAACACTTCATATTATTTCCACTTGCCATATATTATCAAATTGATCTCTCATTACTGTATTTATGATTATCATTTTGAGTATTCATGAGTTTTTCATCAACCTGTTTGTAGAATCAAGAATAAAATAATTCAAAATTGAATTAAAATTTAATTGTTTGCTATTTTGGTGAACCACCTTCTTCTATCCTGGAAACAGGTACATCTTTTAATTGCTTCTCCATTCTTTGAAGCGGAAATTTGCATTAATCACAAGGAAAATTTAGTTGTATAGTCTTACAGTCTTATAAAATTTCTAGAAATCTCATGAGATTGGGCTGGACGAGAAAATTTGAAGAAGAAATTATCTCCCGAAAAAATATAATTTTCTCTGAATGTGTACGCATGAATGATACACATTATTATCATTTTGTATGCAATTCGAATCAGCCGTTTTGAAGAAAATAATGTAATTGACTGTTTCTATCCATTAAATATGTAGAAATAATAGCAGAATTATGTTGCCAAAAATTCACTGCTTTCTAGATTCAATATTTTCCCAACAATGAAGTATTTTCCATATGCGTCACGGTGTGTAGAATACCAGAGTCGATAAAGTGGCAAGGGTAGAACTACTTGACCGACTTTTATACCTTATTCAGATATCTCGCTCATTTTACAACGCATATGCTGCGTTTGCCTAGTGAAGTCCAATCATCAATTTCTTTCAATCATATCAGTGGATGAGCGTAGCGAAGTCTACATTCAACTCTTATAGGGCTTTGTCTATGTGTTTTTCTTTCTTTGTCTTTCTGTGAGCACTCCACAGGTCGCAGGGTTTCACCGATCGACATGAAACTTTTTTTTCACACGCAAACTTATGCAACTCGGAACTGTATGGTTTTTGGTATGAATCGGTCGGACCGATTTTGAGAAATATCATCTCAAAATTTCTAAGAACTTCGTAAGATTAGGCTGGGCAAGAAAATCTGAGAAATAAAATCTTTCCAAATGGGATGAAACTATCTGTGAACACATCATCACGATTCTGTATCTAATTCGAGCCAGTCATTTTGAAGAAAATAATTAAATTAACTGATTTTATTCACCAAATATATCAGCAGATTCAGGTTGCCGAGATTCACTGCCTTCTAGATTCGATATTTGTCCAACAATGAAGTCTTCTTTATATGCATCAAGGTGTGTGTAGAATACCAGAGTTGATAAAATAGCAAGGATAAAAATACTTCAACGACTATTATACCTAATCAGATATCTCGCTCATTCTACAACGCTTATGTTGCGTTTGGCTAGTATCATATATATAATTGCTAGACACCGATCACCTCTCGTGGGCATATATCGTCACACTCCGGGACAGTCGCCATGTTTATACGCGAAACTAAACTTTAATCGAGCGCGAATTGAACAACATTTGTATTCAGTCTGAAGTTAATGCGAGGGTGCATGTTACCGCTCGTTATGTGTGCACTAAAATGCATTGAAAACGGATGCGTTTACAACAAGTAACTACCACTATAAACCATAGATCGCTACACCGAACATTCAGAACCGGACACAAATCCGTATACACGGATATTACAAGCTATAGTTTACATGTTTGCATGTTTGTCTGCATGTTGTCATACATGTTTTTCATCTACATATTATGAATAGATGTGGATGTATAGATGATATGTTTGTCCGGTTACCATGGCAACTGAAAACTTGATACAAACAAACCAATATTGATATTCACGCTATGTTGACCAATTAGCTATCTCACTCGTATTTATAGTGAGCTTAACAACGGACTGTGATGATAACCAAGATCTATTGGCTTGGTATGAATGATTGGGATTATGAGGTTTATCAGGTGATAGTACGGATAGTGGGAAGGAAGCGGTCGTGGCCCATATTGTGGTAACCATACCGGCATTAGGGCCGAATCCACAAGAGGTCATAACTTTGATCCGGCTCAAAGTTACGACAATTTCTAGAGATATTACCATATTTGATGTATTATTTTTGGTTTTTCAATTTCAATGAATGATAGATTGATGATGATATTGGATTTGATCAATTAAGACCAGAAAATCAAAAATAATAGATCAAATATGGTATTATCTGTAGAAATTTTCGTAACGTTGGGCCGGATCAAAGTTATGAACTTTTGTGAATCTGGAACCCTGGACTTAGAGGTATAAGCCACGAGAAACTCGTGTAAATATGGATGGTGGCGGGGATCGAATCAAAGCAGGATATGCCCCACTATATTTCAATGTATCTTGGATTTTTTATATGTTCTGACCATTTGACGAATGTATTTTTTGAATAAACATATACGTAACATTATGAATCATTATTTCCTCGTAAAATGCTGAGAATGAAACGTCCTCCTTGGATGAAAATTGAATGAACAAATGAATGGATGGATAAAATATAAATGAACTCCCAGATAACATGAAGTGAGCGTGTTGGAAACAGAGCTGAATGTGCCGGCATGTAGTGAGTGTAGAATTATTTGTGTGCCATTGTTGTCCACATATCACAACAATGAGTGACGTCATTCGAAAGAAGCATCAGGAAGAAGTATTGAACGTAGATATGTCGATAGAATGGCGTGGGCTTTTTTTATAGAATGTTCTCAATTTATTTCTCATGTTCTCATATAGCAATTTTTACTTTCATTTTGGGGTGATGCGATCTCGAATGATAGTAAGAACTGAAAACAAATGGCAAAAAACGGCTGAAATCAGCCATTCAGAAAATATAATTCGACCACCAGTCAGCTATTCTCATGTCAATCAACACTATATAATTATTCATCAATATTTCATGTAGTTAGATATGATTTTAGTGAATTACAGATTAATTTCGTCTGTGACGAATCTCTAAAACTTGAACTCTTTGACTTGTAAACATGACCTATATACACAACCTTCATTTTTCAATATGCAACCTTCATCTTGATCACTATTTTCGTTTACCCCTGATCTACACGTGCTTTCCAACTTTTCTCACTCATACTGGGCAACTTCCATTCACCGGACCGTCGGTGCACGTCACAAAATGCGGACCTTGTTGTTGTTGTTGTTGTTGCGTACACTCTGAATAAACCGTAACCAATCCAATCTAACCAACCAAACCCATCCAAACTGATCTAGCCTAAACTAACTCAAAAGAACAGACAACCTAAACTAATTTAATCTCGATTGAAACTAATCTGAAAATGACTCATCCGGGCAGGAGAATAGCCACTTCACCCTTTCTGTACCGATTTTCTCTAAAGAGGGTTGAAGGAATAACCACTACTACTAGTACCACCACTACTGGGTTCAGCGCACAGCAAATCTCACAGTTGGAGTAATTCATATATAATAGTCCAATATCATAATGGGGTGGTAAGATCGCCCTTGTGGTGCCCCGTCCAAACGATCCTATCTTTTATTCATAGCCTTAATTGAGGAGCAATGATTTTGTATCAAGTTTCGATGTTATTAGAAAAGAAAAAAAAGGATAGAAGATTGAACAATCATCCACATCGAGTCTCACGATGCATTCGAATGAGGACTAAGACACATTGTTGTCGTCGAATGATGAGTGAGATGACGGGACGATGGGGCAAAATGACAATCTCACAGCATTCTCGACACAGAGGTGAGAAATTGAACTAAGACCCCATATTACCAATAATAGAAAAGTGTTAATTAAGCTAATTTATTAATTAGGGTACAAAATACCATTTGGTAACCAAGGGTAATAACAAGGTTATCCACTAATCATCGCCTGATCAACAAATTTATTATTCGTAGAACGGGACCCAAAATCAAGCAATAATCTCTGCCAGAGTTGAAAAAAGTCCATGGTTTCGATAGAGCTTTTAAACGACGCAAGATGACCTAGATTTCTACGCGCCGTGAAACCAGAATATTCATCCATTAATCGGTGTTCATCCTGACGACATAGGAAATTACCACAAATAATCTCTGTCAGGATGGTCGACCATCCTGAGAATCAAGCTCCCTACTCCTGAATGAACCTTCAGGACTATAGCGTCCAATCCACCCTTCTCAAGCAGTGAAGATTACCAAAAGTAATTCCTATATTTTCTTCAGTTTTTCTTCATTTTTCTTATATTACCGGTTCTTCGTATATATATATATTTATTTTGTCATTATCTCAATGTGTTGTAATTTTATTTCATATTTGTCGTGTAATGATTAATAAGAATGATAAACATGTCGCATTGGATTGATTGAGATTGAAATACAGTTTTCAATGTCAATTTATCGTCCCCACCACCACCCATCTTCACATGGGAGAGACAAATTCACTCACCTTAACCGTGTGCCCCCATCCCACCATCACGCAGATTATTAGGGTTACCCCTAGCAACCTGAGCATCTTATCGTCTCTTCACTTCCTTGATCTGTCTATCTCTGTTTTTGGTAGTTGTTGGTCCGTCTGTAGCACTTGACTTTCTGCACTGAGATCGACGTCTGCGTTGACCTCACGTATTTAAAGTTGACCTCCCCCACTCTCGGTCGCGATAGCATATAGACTAGGCAGTGTCTTGTGTTGGGCAGCCATATGCAAAAGATGGGCGCCATTAAACAGCAAGGAATGGAGATGAATGGGATGATAAGACGTCGTGTTGGTAAATATGATATGTTTTTTTTTTTTTTTAAGAAGAGTTGTAAAGAGCAGTGGCGTGAATGAGTATATAATAGGTGGTACAGTGGCGGTAGTGCTGAGAGAGGTGAGAGAGAGAGAGAGAGAGAGGAGAGCGTCTTGGATAATTCAATTATTCAAGTCGTAATCTTGAATAACTGATTACGCCTTGTTTGAATGAAATAATTGAATTTCGATAAGAACGAACTCTCATCTCATTCATCAAGTAATTAACAGTCTCTTTATAGTACACTTGTATCCACGAAAGAAGAAAGTTGTCTACCAACCAAATAACTGTAGACACGTTCACACAATCGTGCTGCAACTTCGAACTGTCAACCTGTTGAAAGATGCAGTTGCGTTTTAATCGTACGCCTCGTCATGAAATTATCATCCAGAAAATATCACAATACAATACATATAAAACGGTGACATTTGTGTTTGTTATGCCCTTATCATGATAGCAGAACTAAATGAAATGATGAAATGTGTGGAATAATGTTGATTCAAACAATGGAATAATATAATCTATAACCTGAGACTAAAAAAAATATATATATATATATATATATATATATATATATATATTGGGATGCAATATATCATATCTTGTAGTCTTCAATGGAACAAATATTCCTGAAGGGTTATGACAACTTGATATTTTGATGTACACCTGATTTTTGATTCCGTAATCACGAATGATTTTTTCTGACCTCGTGTGGTGATTTTTTTTTTATTGCGAGTGACTTTTTCATTTCATTTCATTTTTTTCATTTCATTAGATTTTTTTCATTTTGAGTGATTATTCCTGACTTCGTGTGATTTTTCCGACTTCGAGTGATTTTTTTTATTCCGCTCGGTTCTTTTCATTTCGAGTGAAATTATTTGAATTTCAAGGGATTTTTATTTATTTTGAGTGATTTTTTTGATTCCACTCGGCTCTTTTCATTTCAAGTGATTGTATTTGAATTTCAAGGGATTTTTCTGATTCCACTCGATTTTTCCGACTTCGTGTGATTTTTCCGACTCAGAGTGATTTTTTTCATTTCGAGTGATTTTTTTCATATCATTCGATTTTTTTTTATTTCGAGTGTTTTTTTCAACTTATCGTGATTTTTCCGACTTCGAGTGATTTTTTGGATTTCGAGTGATTTCTTTTATTTCACTCTCAAGTTCAAGTGATTCACTTGATTTTATTCAAATTTCGAGTGATTTTTTTAAATTAGATTTTTCCGATTTCGAGTGATTTTTTTTTTTCGATTCCACTCGATTTTTTTCTCATTTTGAGTGATTTTTTCTGACTTCGTGTGATTTTTTCCGTGTGATCACTTCGCGTGATTCTTTAGATTTAGAGTGATTTTTTTTATTTCACTTGATTTTTTTCATTCGGAGTAATTTTTTGTGATTTTTTTTCGACTTCAGTGATTTTTTTTTTTAATTTTCTGACTTCGGTGATTTTTCTGTAATTTTTCTCACTTCGGTGATTTTTTGGTGATTTTTTTCAATTCGATTGATTTTTTTTCCAAGTGTACATCTGATTTCAGGAGTTGTTAACCCCTCGAATATTTCCCAACCAATATCTCTTGGGTGCATCACAAGGGTTGATTGTACCGGGGGGGCTGTGCTCCCAGTACGCCACTGCTCGAACACTGCCGTGTGGCCTGGATGTGTTCATCACGGCCTACTTTAGCCATTATCACCGAGTAGAATCAATGTCTCGTTAGCAGCGGGGATAGGCAGTACATTAGAGATGCCGTCTTGTAAAAAACATCATTAGCCGATGAGCCATAAACTCTCCTCACCACCCACTACATGTCTATCTTGCATGTTCAGCGGTTTCTCAGCGTGTTCTTCCTGATCGTAAAAAAACTTCAACACGATAACTTTGAGAAACTATATTCATTCATATCATTACTTCTCTATTATTTTTAATTCAACATGGAATTGATTTTTTTATGTCATTTATTCATTATCAGATTGAATTAATTTAATTACGTTGAGCTGATGCTGGAAAACATAATTAGAGGACTGATATTATTGAATTCAATGGGTTCCATTGATCAAAATGAAACTTTAATTAAATCACATAAAAAAATGAGTCGTGCATTTTCGCTCGAGCAAAGAATACCGTATTCTTTGGTCTATGGTCCGAGCTCTTCATCAGTTAATGCAAAATATTCAGTTTAATTAGGCATAGAAGGCAAGACGGGCCTAACATATTATTTGGCTCATTTGTATTCATTTTCCATTTATTTATCAATTTATGCTCTCATTCATTCATTTATTCACTCGTTATTCAAAATGCTCATTCATTCATTTATTCGACCATGTATTCATTTTATTTATCCATACATACATCTATTCATTCATTCATTTTTCATTTATTCATTCAGTAACTCATAAATCCATTCATCCATCATTCAATCATTCATTCATCCAGTTATCCATCAATTAGTGAATCAACCATTTAGTTCATCCATTTTATTATTTCGTAAATTCATTCGTGAATGTATTCATATATTAGTTGACACATTCATTGAGTCAATAATCCATTCATTTATTTATTCATTAGGCTTTTTTAGGCTTAGGCCTACATCTATCTATTTATGTATTAATCCATTCACTCAAGTAATTGATTCACTCATTACCTTATTTATTGATTCATGTATTCATATATTTACTCTATCATGTTCATGTATTCATTCATTTGTTCATTCATTTATTCATTCATTTATTCTTTCGTAATATCTCAAATTATTTCTCATTTCAGTACTGCGGATGGAAGTGGAACAATCACCATACATTCTACAATAAGCCCCAATGCATGAATACATTATTATTTGTATTTATATTATGTAGACCATCAAGACGTATTCACTCAATTGATTTCGACATAAATATTCACTTGTATTATCATAATCCTCTCATTATAATGATCTTTTCCATTCATTTCCTATTGTAAATTGAATATTATTCAGTAGTTTATTTGTCTGCTTTTCACATCGAGATAGTACCCAAGCATCGTAAACAAGACTTCAAAAAGTGAGGTTAGGTCAGTTTTTAGATGTGCTCAGTGGTAAGAGAAGTGTAGCTACGCATAGGTAGGCTATTAAAAGTGATTTTAAAATAAACAATACAAAATGCCACCTAAAAAGGGTCCTGCTAAACCTGCTGGTAAAAGTAAAGATAAAGGAGATGACGACAAAGGTGCTGCAAAAGAAAAGAAAGGAGGGAGTGCTGTAAAGGTAGGCTAGGTCATTATAAATTAAGTGGTTAGGTGGGCCTATAACCTGGAAGGATTTGGCACAGAAAGCCTACGCCTATAATCCATTTATTCAATCTGAATCAGCAGTAGACCCCATCAGTGCATTCATATCATATATTTTTTCAAGTCTATTACACGGGATTCTTAAAGTAAATCCTCCTTGTTACCTTCCATCAATTTTTTAAAGATTTAAATTGTGTCGCCATTGATGTTGCATACGCATGTTGAATCTTGAAAGATCGAGTTACTGGTGACCAGGCCAATATTCAGATGTGAAACTTCTCATCCCTGTTGAAACTAAATTTCATTTGTGTCCGTCAGGTACGTCACATTCTATGCGAGAAACAATCGAAGATCCTCGAAGCGATGGAAAAGCTGAAAGGTGGTATGAGATTTCCTGACGTTGCTACGGCCTACAGTGAAGACAAAGCAAGACAAGGAGTAAGTATATTTTCAAGGATTACCGGTACCATTAAGTATATATGCCGGTACCGTAGGCTAATGCTTCAGTTGTAAACTTTAATAAATCATGGTTGTGTACTCGTAGCATGACTTTTTGCTCAATGACTACTTAAGAGTCTGGAAAATCAAGTTTTCTCCATCGGCTATAATTCAAGACCTTACTAACGTCAATGCTAACATATTCTATGAGGCCCGGTTCTATCAAACTAGCCTCAACCTCAGAATAATGTTGTCAGTAAGATCTAGGCATGCATATATGCTTACAAGTTGATTATTTTACAAAGATACGCACATTTATACGAGGATATTATACAAATCCTTTACAAAGACTATTTTTAGTTTCACAAGTTGAATACACAAGTTAAGTACCGTATTGGTCATAACTTGAGTGAATTCTGATAAAATAAGCCCAGAAACTCAGATAAGTTCAATACTTCCGATTGGCCCATGTTGTACGTAAGAATCATTTAACTTCAAAACGTCGTATTAAGCCAATATATCAGCTGGAAAGCATAAACCCAATGTTTCAGCTGTTTCAGCTCTTACTGTGAAAATGCTAGTAGACCTAAAATCAAGGTTAATAATTTTACTGCAGATCGGATATTGAGATCCATGTTTCTATTGCATTTTAATTTCGATATAGGCATATGTTCAGGAGATAGGTATAACAAAAAATCGGAAATTGTGCTGAATCGACTTCTATGAACCGGTACCCTCAAACATCAAGTGACAGAACTATGTTGATTTCAGGGTGACCTTGGCTGGCAGATCCGCGGTGCGATGGTTGGTCCATTCCAAGATGCAGCGTTCGCTTTGCCCATCTCAACGGTCAACTCGCCTGTCTACACCGACCCTCCAATCAAGACAAAGTTTGGCTATCATATTATAATGGTCGAGGGCAAGAAATGATTTCACAATAAATATATAATTCTTAATCACAACTCTGATTTGATTTTATTTTTTTCGCAGCCCTTCCATGACAACGTTCATCTTAGTGCTGGGAAACGGTTCAGCCAAATCGATTCAGCCTGAACAGCGTTGAATATTGTGGATGTAGGCCTACTCTCGATGTTTGACAAAAATATTCAGGTCTCAAAACGATTTTAAAAGCCGAATTGCATCTTAAAAAGCGAAAACAGAGAATAACAGTTCGAACAGTTGGACCGGAACTTTTGGCCAACAAGGTGATGCGTTTTCAACTTTCCGAAGTTTTCTCGCCAAAATGATCTAGGGTGTCGCGATAACGTTAAATATTTGAATTGTTTCAGGCTGAATTAATTCGGCTTGACCGTTTCCCAGTAGTCTGACTGATGAACGTAGTCATCACAACAAATAATCACAATATAGGCCTTATACTACATTTTGTCCTATGGTGGTTTTTCATATTTTCAAACTGATTCATCTCAAACGTGGTCCAACAAGTTTTTCAAAAAAAGTATCCTGTGGCAAGCTAGATAAGTCTGTGTACCCTCAGAAAGTTGAGCGGCAGTCAATTCACAGTCCAACCTGTACAGCGTGGACAAAATAAAATGCACAGAGAAAGTTATGTCAAAGTTCTTTAAAGGTCGTCACTAAAACTCAACAAATCATTTTCTGCCCAAACCTCAGTAATTACTCATTTTAATGAGGAGTAGAACCAGATTTAAATAATATCAATTCGTAATGGACAATTAGCCGTTTGTTTTTCTTCAAATGCCATTTAAAACAGTTTAGTGACATGAAATGACATCATTAACTGCTGATAGCCTTAAATAAGATGTTTTCTCAAATCATGAATCAGTCACTGTCCATACACTTGTTGAAACACATGTTAGTCACTGCAGCCTGGTGTAGACTCATCCAACTACAATGCTCGTTGTAGCCGTGTTCCTAGTGTTTACCTTACACGCAGCAACAGCCAATCCTTCGACGGAAAAATGCCCTAACTGTAAGTTGATGTATTTTGAATTTATCTTATGATAATGTTTCAGAATTTGATTAGAAACTTTTTCAATTTGAGAGTCAAAAATAAGTACTGTTTTACTTTAGGTCTATCAGTTCTAGTTATATCAGCTGCGTGAACATGAAATGTATTTTTGAAAAAACGAAGATATTGTTGTAAAATTTCAATTTATTACTATAGGCCTTCAGTGTACTCTTAATCTATCGTTTCTCAAGGGACCAGGTTGAAAAAAAACTTTCATGAAGGTTAATGATCCATCCAGGATAATTCAACATTGATCAGTTGGGAGAAGGGTGTAGGCCTAACCATAGAAATAATAGATGCAGGAAAACCATGTTTCCAGAATAATGCATGGAGGTTTCACTGAATATCAAACATGAATATTTGTATCGAACATTTTATCTTGATTCTCATCGAATAAGTTTTAAAAAATGAACATTATTTTTTTTGAGAAGGTATCACTTCTAGTTCTTCCAGCCTGCTCTCAATGGCAGCAAAATGTAAAGCAGTCAGTAATAGAATTTGAAACTGTGAAGAAACAGTAGAGCATCACATTGATTTCTGCATTGCATTACAGTTTACAGACATCCCACTGACTAAAGCAATTCATAATTAATGTATAATACTATGTACTACTAATAATTTCCTTATTTCAATTCACTCAACATTTATTCAAACTTCTTTTACCGAGTGGGGGTAGGACAGTTTGTGGCGTTCCGAAGTGTTATCCATTTGACTGGGTTCCGATTCTCACCGGTCGTCCAGCTTGACAGATATATCATAGTTTCCAGAGTGATAATCAAGATGATTTCTTAATAACAAGCTACGATCTATTCATTCCTACTTTCCGCAAAAAACATTCTTCAGGATGAAAAAATAACCTTTCATTTCACATCACTCACCGAGGCCAAGCAAACCTAAAGACCGGGCATCATTTGGATACGTTGAACCAGTTATAAATAGAAGAGATAGTTGTGAACGTGATGCGTTTGTTAGACAAGGTACACGACAGGTTCGGAGATCACGGCTACTTCTTCTCGTGGGAAGACGAGCGTAAGCCGGAGCTGAACTGGCTAGAAGCTCGGCAGTTCTGCCGAGCGCGGTGCATGGACCTTGTCAGCCTCGAGACCAAACCAGAGAATGCATTCATCAGCAACAGGCTGGGCACAGGTGAGTTCCGACAATGTTTCTGGAGGCTTATTCTGAAAATATCTCTCGATTTCCATGCGATCGAATCCGATCCTATTTCACGTTATTATATATATATATATATATATATATCCGTCTATATATCCGATTTCGCTATATATCCGTCGATTTCCATGCGGTCGAATCCGATCCTAGTTCGCGTTATTATATATATATATATATATATATCCGTCTATATATCCGATTTTGCTATATATCCGTCGATTTCCATGCGATCGAATCCGATCCTAGTTCGCGTTATTATATATATATATATATATATATATATATATATATATATCCGTCTATATATCCGATTTCGCTATATATCCGTCGATTTCCATGCGATCGAATCCGATCCTATTTCGTGTTATTATATATAGGCCTATATTCGTCTATATTTCTGATTTCGCTATATATCCGTCAATTTCGATGACGACCGAAACGGATTCGATGGCAATGGGCCGGAAAAAATATCATTAATACAAATACAGCCGAATCCATTTCAGTCGCTTTCATTTCCATATGATCGAAATTCAGTTTCAGAATGAGCATCCTGGAATGTTCATCTTCATTATCTATTATATTATGATAATTCATCTTTTTGAAATAATTAGTCTCATTTCCATTCATTGTAATGAGGTCATGAAGAGTTGTTGCATACAGCATCACAACAATATTGGATGATTTCTACTTTCTAGCTTGACTGTGAAGGGTGAATATGAATAAACTTTGTGCACTTACAGCTGAAAAATACAAATTGATAAGCAAAACATAACAATTTCATTGATAAAACAACATTTCTTGCAGTCAAAGAGCAAAGTTGGTTAATTTGGTCAGCCTTTCAGTTAAAATCAGTCAGTTCGCTGAGTTACCAGCACAACTTATATTCCCAACAGATTAGGTGTCGGTTCTTCAGTTTTGTAGTCTATGAATAATTCTATACCTTGAGGCCTGGTATTACCAAGTCCAGTTAGCCTTTATCTGACAGTTCAAACTTGTTATCACCATGGTTACCTATGCTATTTGTTTTCACCAACTCTCAGATCAATACTAACTGGCCGTGGTAATACCGGGCCTGAATCAAATAAATTAATTACCGGTAATCGCTTTCAAGACGAACTCGATTGTTCGCGTAACCAATCTTCTGCGGAGTTTGGTTTAGTATATGCATTCGATGAAAATTTCGATTTGGCACAAACATAGTTCGTTGTTTTGAAAATCGAATGGAGAAATTTTGTTTCATAGCCTACAGTAATGAAATCTTACACAACCAGTGTATGCATACGGCCTTTGATAATATGTCAACTGACATCATATGTTACTTAGAGCCTACAGTCTCCCCATTTTCCTTGGCCAAAATGTGTAATGTAACTAGATTTTGTCCAAATTATAATTTGGAAAACTATTTCATCAAGCGGTACTGTTGTTATTCACTTGTTAGATGAGCGTATGCGAAGATTCCATCCTACTCTTATAGGGCTTTGTCTGTGTGTTTTTTTTCATTATTTTTACTTTTTTTGTAAGCACTCCACAGGTCGCAGGGTTTGACTGAGCAACATGAAACTTTTTCTCTACACGTAAACTTTATCCAACTTGGAACTGTATAGTTTTTAGGGTGAATCGGTTGTACCGATTTTGAGAAATATAATATCTAAATTTCTAAAAGCCCCATAAAATCAGACTGGGCAAGAAAATTTGAGAAATAAAAGTTCTCCAAAAAAAAAATCTCCTGAATGTGAACACAATAATGAGACACATTATTACAATTTTGTATGCAATTCAAACCAGCCGTTCTGAAGAAAGAAATTCAATATGCGTGTTCCATTCGACAAATAGATACGGTAGAAATCATTGCATAACCATTGCTGCGTTTCACTGATTTCTGGATTCGATATTCACTAAATTTTTCCCAGGATTCAAGGTGTGTGGAGTTTTCAATTATACCAAAGTCGATTGAGTGGCCCAGATAAAACTACTTCAACGATGTGATTGATACCTTATTCAGATATCTTGCTCATCTAACAACGCATATGCTGCGTTCGCCTAGTTATTTCCATTGTGTTGGTAGGCATGCAGCGCTACATGTGGACCGGTGGCCGCAAGTGCTCCGGTATTCCGGGATGTGACCGGCCGGACCTACAGCCGGCCAGCGTTTACGGCTGGTACTGGGAGGGCACGCTCGGCAGGATTCCCCCCTCAACCAACAGAGTCGACACAGACTGGAGCAACAGTGGAGGGTGAGACACAAATCAAGCCATGTCAGAAGTTTCATTCGATCAGTCATGACGAGCGATCGATTGGTAATCGATTTCATGCAATCACAATTGACAACTTGAAATGGGCGTGGCTTCACCAGTTGGCCAGATGGATCTACATATATCATTTGTGGTCATTTGAGGATCTATCCGATTGAATATTCGATTTCCACCACAGTTCTAACAGCGCTGTTGATTGGACGGTATGATTTGTGACGTCATGGGGGCGGAGACTGCGAGTCGTCAATTAATAATCGATTGTATACAATTGAAATCACCATTTGATTTTGTGACACTGAATTTAAAGATTGATTGTTCGACTCCGTCAAAGAAATAGATGGCATGAAATTAAATGAAACAAAGATGCTTTTGAATATATATCCAATTCACATTACTTCCCAACATCTATGTGGGAATAAGGAATTGATGGGTGAACAACTATTGAACATAGTTTGAAAATATCAATAAACAATCAAATCAATAATAATCAATAATCGATTGATTCTAACTGATTACTGCCTCATTATTTATCCAGTGTCTGATGATTATTTGTGAATCAATAATCAGTAGTGGAACTGTATGAATTGAGTGAAAGGGAAAGGACGTACATCAGCTTACCAAGATTCATGAGTAGAGAAAGGCCTACTCATAGTGGACAGTCTGTAGATAGAACACAGAGATGGGATAAAAAAGAAACACAAGATTCTGAAGTTTTGGCTGAATTGTCTTGGGCACAGTGTAGTAGAAAGTCGGAGTAGATTCTCAGTAGTAAAACTATGTTGCGGTGGTGATGAGTAGTGGTCAGTCAAGTCTGAGGTCTATACATTCAAACTGAAGTTAGTAATTTATTCAAGGTAAGCTGCTGATTTTTATATCCAACCTTGGATTATTAGATGAGCGTAGCAAAGTCTCCATCCCACTCTCATAGGGCTTTGTCTGTGTGTAAATATCATCTCAGAGTTTCTAAAAACCCCATAAGATTATGCTGTATAAAAAAATTTGAAAAATAAAATCTCTTCAAACGAAATGAAATTTTCTGTAAATGTGTAAACATGATTGATACACATTATCACAATTTTGTATGCAATTCGGATCCGCCGTTTGGAAAAAAATGATTAAATTATCTGTTTTTATGCATCAAATATTATTATAGAAATTAAAGCAGATTCAGGTTGCCGAGATTCACTGCTTTCTAGATTTGATATTTGCCCAACAATGAAGTCTTCTTCATATGCATCAAGGTGTGTAGAATACCAGATTCGATAATATAGCAAGCGTAAAACTACTTTAACGACTGTTACCTTATTCAGATATCTCGCTCATCTTACAACGCATACCGGTATTTCGAGTTTGCCTAGTAGGCTGTAATACAGACGGAAATGCAATTCAAGCCACTTTTGATGCAGATTCTCTTCTGAGTAATGAAATATGAGGATGAATTGTTGGATCTGTCATTCTTGCATGACAATTGGAATTGAATTGTGAATCGTATTATTGCGATCCTTGATGTTTAATTGGTTGAGTACTATGCTGATTTTTACAATTATGGCGAGAAAGACTGTGCACAAAAATCACTTGAGCATGTATTTTTACTTCTCTGTTTCCACTTTCTATGTAAATGAATGTTATACAGTATATAATTCAAACTAAACATGGGACACATTTTGCAAAATGGAAAAAAATGTAATTTTTACTGTGGTAACAGCACATTCTCAGTTTGGAGTATCTGGCTGGTTGTACACGTGATGATCATTGTGGCCCATCCATCGGTACGATAGCTATGATCTCTCTCTCTCTCTCTCTCTCTCTCTCTCTCTCTCTCTCTCTCTCTCTCTCTTTCTCTTCCTCAAAGATCTAATTTTATAATATCGCATACCCTCTTAGTCCTTTTCTGCTCGTGTCAAGTGCGTTTTAACCCATCTATTGTATCAAGGTAAGCTGCTGGTGTAATATCTCGACTGATCCACACCTGATTATGTTCAGCCTCGGCAAGCCCCAACCCGACAACCGAGAGCAGGAAACCGGAGGACCGAGCGAAGACTGCCTCGCGCTTCTCAACAACTTCTACGCCGACGGTATCAAGTGGCACGACGTGGCTTGTACGCATCGCAAACCTTTCGTCTGCGAGGACAAGACTCAGTTACTACCTGTGCCTGTTGCTTCGAACAGCTACCATCACGCTGAACCGTCTGCACCTATCTACCATTCTCCGTCTCACCAGGGTCACGATTACAATGTACCTTTTTCTTCTCCTGTACCGGATGTGAATATGCCTGTAGTTATGTCTGAACACGTAGGCCTACCTCACTGGCCAGATTTCAGTAAACCGTCTGCGCCTTTTTACCCTTCTCCGTCTTACCAAAATCACGGTAGCTTGTCAATGGCATCGGCGCCTCCCGGACCGGTGGAAGTCAAACCGATGTCGCCAGACTGCGACTTGCTGGAGGAATTTCACGAACCAGATTGCCGGTTGCCGGAACTACTTGTGCCAGCTGTCGTACCAGTTTTCAAGCCGTCGTACTGGCCATATTTCACTAAACCGAGGGCAATTTATGCTCCATTAATATGATTACTGTTCTATTGTTGATTCATGACTGTAAGAAGAGCAATGAAATGTTGAGAATTAATTCTGTGTGTAAAGTAAACGCCTACATACATTTTTGTTGTCCGTCCTCTGTATTGGATTGTGTTGAAAAACAAATAAAATACTTCTGAAGATTCATTACGTATATTAATTACATTCCCATTTAATATTCTGCTACAGAATTCTCCTTATATGCAATGACATCAACTGTTTTTATTTGACCATCTCTCGAACATTACTTCCATGTTTCATCCATAATGTGTTCAATGACATAATACTGATATCTAATAATGATCTCTGATGGTACTGATCTCTAAGATCTATTGGTGTCAGTGGATGATGAATGAGATGATGAGATGGAAGGTTATCATATCGGGTTTTTCTGAAAAGCGCGAAGGAGTCGGTCATGGCCCCTTGAGGAACCATCTCAGTATCGACATTAAAACAGAGGGGAAAAAAATATCAGGATGGTCGGCCATGACAGGAATCGAATCCCGGTCTGAATGACGGTGCAGTGCGCTAGCCACTTGACCACCCATTCCAGTTTGCACCCAATTTTTTTTTTCCATGTTGTGTTTCAACGACGCACTGTAATGATGACTGAGATCTATTGGTGCTGGATGGATGATTAATGAGATGATGAGATGATGAGATGAAGGTTTTTATGGGTAATGGGAAGGATAGTGGGAAGGAAGCGGTCGTGGCCTATATTGTAGGAACCATCCCGGCATTAGCCTAGACTACAGAGGAAAACCACGAAAAACCCCTGTAAAGATGGACGGTGGGGGGGATAGAACCGGGTCCGACATGCCCACTACCTCCCGAGTCACACGAAGCAAGTGCGCTAACCATTCAGCTGCCTGTGCCGGTTTGCACATAATTACTATTCGAAACTTTGTACCCTATCGAGCATAAACTGTTGATTTTCTAATATGAAATGGCATGCATATAACCAACTGCCACTTGACAAGTGAGATAATGCTCCGTCTTTTCACAAGTCAAAACTCGTGTCTGAAGCTGTACAATTATAATAAATGATGAAAATATCAGTTGTAAGCAGGGCTGAAAAAAATTGAGAATCATTTTTCGACAAATATCTGAGCGAAGAAATACTAAATGAAGATTGAATGTTGAATAATTACAACTTTGGGTAGAAATTAAATTGAACTATTCAAATGGATCACAAATTGATGAATAGCAAATAGTCAATAATTATAATGACACATGGTTTTTAATGTCATATTCGGGATGGAATTTATATTTATATTATATTTATATTTATTTTTTTATATTTATATTTATATTTGAAATCAATATCACAACAATAATTATTCCCAGTCCTAACTTCATGATAGCATTCAAGGTCAGCAGAACTGACAGAACAATCAAAATTCCTCAAACCTATTATTATTTACATTGAATAACTGAACAACCTTGATGAAATTGCAATGTTATTTTCTAAGGGTAGTTTACTGGTTATATCTTCATGAAGTAGAGCTTTGGTTTGTAAATGTTATAAATACAAGTGTCAGATTGAAAATTGTTCACTTTCGTCTTCGACTTCATCCAGGTAAGATTTCTAATATTATGCACAGTTTTTATTCTTGTAATAGTCCAATAGCAAGACCAATAATAATGATCCAGCTAATAAGTTGATATGTGTTGTAGATGGTTCGTTATTTACAATGTTATACTTTGTCACTGACAAGTTATTTTTACGCACGAATTTCACAAATCAATCTTCTGGTGCATTCAACTTCCCATTAATCTGTGTTTATAGTTCATTATTCATCATCACTAGAAGAAGAAACCTTTATTGGTACCTGACTATATTTTATAAAACAAGATAGCAATCAGTATAAAAAATACATAGAATAATATAGAGAAATAGACTGAAAATATGACATATTTGGTACATGAAAAAAGGAACTGATCGAATAGAAAAAATGTAAAAACAAAATGGGATTGAATAAAATAATAAGGAGATTTAATGATTACAAAATTAAAAAGTGATATAGTGAAACGTTAATTACACAAATGATTTCTTAAAATTCTTACGGAGTCTTAAAGTGCTGACATTCCGATTCGATATTTTAAAAAGTTACTTATGAAAAAACGTTTACAAAAGTCACTGAAAAAATTAGAAATTGTTCCCCTGGCTCCCACAAGAAGTCCGATAACTTCTATTTCCTTTGAATTATACATCTTGAGGAAGTAAGGAATAGTTGGCTGAATGGTTGAACCAAACAACTCAAAACACAGTTTAGGACGAGTTGTTTTGTTGTGGTTACTGGGACAGCTTGTAATTCAAGTCGAGTTTTTATCACCCCTTTCACCGGAGTTACATGAGACCTTTGTCCTTTGGTTGTGCAAGAAAATACCAAAACATTACGCGAATATGTAACTGATTGTGCGTTATAAAAGACATTCACTTGAAATAGCATCTCGTGAGAGCAGATTCGAACCCAAGTTAAGGCATTTAGGAGTCCAGCAGTTTCAAGGATATAGATGAATCATTGTATCGTCCATGATGAAATTTCATGTATTATTACGAATGATTTGATGTGGTCTTTAATAATGTCATAGTCAAGATTGTCCTCGTTCCCGAATGGCAAACCAAATTACACTATTCCCGATTAATTGATCGTTACGATGTAATAATCAACTATGTTGAATATCCATAGATATGTATGACCATAGAATAAAGAACTACGAGTTCTTTATTCTATGGTATGACTGACTGGTTGATTAGACTGACGTGCTGAAGACCGGGGTTCGACTCCCGACATGGTCGACCATTCTAACAAGAGTATAGTGGTTTCCCCATATCATCATGGTGAATACAAGGATGGTTCCTCAAGAAGAGGTCACGACCGTTTCCTTGACATTATCCAAAACATTCACTAAATTATCATTTCATTTTTTTCCAACAATCATCTCATTCGTGATTCACAGGTGCCAATATCTTTGGTCATGCTTTCAGTGCGTCGTTCAACCCAGTTTATATACATGCATGATTGAAATCCGACCGAGTAGCAGTAATACGCTGTAGATTTTGTGACGTAATTGACCACTAGTGATAGGCGAGGCTAATCGCCAGGGCCACCTTGATCTATACATCATGTAGGAATTCAGAGATTCTGATAGGTAAATGTGAAATTTCCCACATAACAAAGCCCATTTGATTGGATGTTCTGTTTTGTGACGTTTAGGGGCGGGTCAATCACTAGTCGCCAATTCTCAATATCCTACACAGTTTGGTATGTGATGTCATCATTGTATGTAGAGAAATGCAGCTTAGAATAACCTTGATCATTCCACAAGTTCCCGGCTACCTACGTAGAAACACCATTCTATCATACGCTGGAGTGAAATGTACAAATCGATATTCAAAGAATGTTACAACAATATTATTTTTCTAAAATTGACAATAGGAGTAATTTTTGACTTTCCAGGTGTCAGGGTTAGTTGTTGATTAATGCTTCCAGATTGAAATCCTATATTAGGAGATTTTGCAAATATTGTCGCTTCACTGGGTGATCGTGAGGAGGAATTATGAATTGGGAATTAATTACTCTGAATAACCATAACTTTGCATTACTTTTGAATATCTCAAACTCTATTCAATTATTAGCTTTGGGTTCAATTTAGAGTTTGTTCACAGATCTTGTCACTGTTACGATTTATAAATAATTTACAGTAAATATAGGATGAAATTTCAGGTGGAATTGATTTAGTATTTTTGTCGATTCATTTGAAACTATTCTCCTCTTTCTATTTGCTCGAAGAAATAATGTGGATGAAACGAAATCAAGAAAAGCAAAGGGAGAATATTTTGAAATACTAGGCAATAAAATTAATAATCTGTCCAGTACCCCTATTCCTGAGATAAATGAGATGTGAGAAAAATAAAAGTGAGTGAGAAAACGATCATCTCACTTAAAATGGCCGATTGGTAATGGTAAATCGGCCATTTTGAGTGAGAATCGTTTTCTCACTCATTTTTATTTTTCTCACATCTCATTTATCTCAGGAATAGGGGTCCAGTGAATATCATCATGCTCTTATTAAATTGTTCCTCTATTACCAGACAATGTTGCCTCTCCCTAACCACGTGACACTCCTCTGGATGACATGTCTGGTCGTATCGGGACTCGTCGTTTCTCACCCTCGCAGCCACTTCGCGCACGTGATCGAATCCACCCGGTCGCCCAAGATGACGCCCGCGCCTGCCAAGTCCGACATACCGCCCGCACGGCAGCCGTGCAGTGATGGTGGCCGCCCTGGGGTGTGTGTGGCGCACATCCAGTGTCCGGCTCATGTGGTCGGCGGGGGACAGGTTGCGTGCGTGTTGCCTAGCGGGCTAGGGGGCATCTGCTGTTCCACGGGACAAAATCTTACAGGTAGGACTCCTCAGTGTCTGTCGACTGTTTGGTGAATATTTATTTATTTATTTATTTATGAGTTGATTATTATTATTTTGAATACAATAAGAATACAAATTGAGCACAACCTAATTTCAATCAAGAACATAAATAGTGCACAATGAGTATACAGGTAAAGAGTTTTTTACCCTCGATCCTTTTGAGGGGGTTCCGTTCAAATAATTGATGATCGATTATATGGTTCAACAATAATTTAAAACCGAAAAGTATTTTTTCCCCAATTGTTCATTTGATTATTCAAAGAAATATCTGTTATTATAGATTACAAATAACCTAATCATCTTATTCATGAAGGGAACAAAAAATCATTCGGGGCAATCTCAAAGTTCTGACATTTCCGAGTGTTGCTTCTACTGCTTTCTCCACTTCTTCTCCATCGTCGGCTAAATCTTTTCCTCTTCCTACGAAGAAATGTTTGGCAAAAATATCAGCTGAAATATCATCGGATTAATTTCATTCACGATGAGATGTTGGAACCATCGTGTTCAACAAGAATAGGGATGTACCAGTTGTTCACAAAATAGCTATGTAACATGGTTATGATCTTCTGTTGCATCATCATCATCATTATTATTATTATTATTATTATCATTATTGAAACTTGATACAGAACCATTGTTTCTCAATGAGTATTGGGTATGAAAAGTGGGATTGGTTGGATGGGGCACCATAAGAGTATCTTGCCACAGAAAACATTCAAACCTGATGCATAATAATATATGATACATGAATATCTCACACACACAATGAGACCAACATATAATCATTAGACTTCAGAACCAGGCACGCAACTTTGAAACCCGTTTCAAAACTGAGATGTATAATCCAATAAGAAGTCATTGCTGAACAAGAATAATCTGTTATTGGCTGATGCATTTCGAGTAGTGGTTGTATATCCTATAATCGATGCTCCATGAATAAAGCAATCAGTGGCAAGTCCACTGTTCTGGTGATAAAAAGCAATTTCATCCATTACTGATGTCTATCCATAAGGTGTATGATGTACATTTTGGAAGGAGGACCCAGCTGGAAATTTTCAAAACAAAAATTCTGTGTTGACAAAGACCACGCGTTGGAAATGATCAAGCTGGCAATAAAATATATTGCAACTTAGAAATGACGCAATTTCTCATCTGCACAATTATGGCTCATATTCATATTTTGTTGGAGAATGTATTGGTAAGTTTTGATACTGTGAAAAAATGGGTTAACAAATTGTTTGTCTAATGGGTCTGATTGCACAGATGTGAACGCGAAAACGGCGCGGACGGGTCTTTTAGTCCCGTCGCTACACGAACTAGAACAATACGTTTTCCAATCGCACGTCCGCATGCGTCAGCTTTTGGCGAGAACAGCCCGTAACCTCGCCGCGCCGTTCTCACACCGTCTCGTACTCGAACAGGGTACTCCGAGCTTCGGCCACTTCCAGCGGCAGCGGCCGATGATGCACGAGCGGGTTGATAAGTGGCGTGAACAGAGCCAAGGAGCCATGGAGATGGCTTTCGCTACGAAAAACTTGAAAGATAGGTATTGTTGAATTAAATCAAGCAAACGAATGAGAATGTCTTCATTTTTTCACAGTCAAGTCGAGTCGGTGGCTTTTCTCGCTCCGAACTGATTAACCACTCATCTTACAATAATTCAATTTGACATGCAATGTAGTTCCACAGTTGGTTACTAATTGAGTCACCTCCATGATGAAAGAGGTGATATCAGAGGTTTTTGCAAATATCATTAATCCATCATTCACCAATTATTACTACAGTATATCATCATCATCATAATCATTATTACTTTCGTCATTAATTGTATTATCCCCACCTCCAAATAACCCTGCTGTTCGTGAAATATGTAGTCACGAAAACAAACAATCAACAAACCAATCATAATTGAATACTCTTTTCCTGTTCATCTTTCCTGTTCATCTTTCCCTATTGTGATTGAAAAATGGCAAATTGAAGCAAGTAACAAGAGTTGGTCAGCTAGAAATTAAGATGAGTTGAAACTGATTCACCCAGGAATAGCAATGATCATGCCCAGTGGAATCATGAGAATTGAATCGTCCAGCTGTAGGCCTAAATACATGAGCTCACCCAATAAATACACATTTCATATTGAATATTTCGTTCCGATTGATGTTGAATAGAGTGGAACTCTTTTAAGTGGCTAGTTGGGATAAAATCCTTCACCAAATGTGAAAGTTTTCATTCGGTAGTCATCACTCGCAAGAAATTGAGAGTATTTCCACTAATCGGGTTTATATATTTTTTTTCCCAGCCACGGTTTAACGAACCGACAGGTAGAGTTGGGCATGATCAACTCTAACCTTCACGGCACCGTACTCGGTGACGCCTGCGTACCCATCCCGGAGTGTCACCCGGAGAGATACCGGACGCTCGACGGCACCTGCAACAACCTCTTACATCCTCGTTGGGGCGCTGCGACCGGACCGATGCAACGCCTTCTTCCACCCAGCTACTCGGACGGTGAGCACCACATCATCAAGTCTTCGATCATATCGTGTATCGTGCTGGTCAACCAGTATAAGGTTCTCAACGTCTTCCTTCACTTGATATTGAAAAGTTTCTTTGTATGTAGCTACCATCCATGCCCGATTATTGTGCCAATTCAAAGTATGAAGAAAATCATTGCTCAAATTTGTATCCAATTTTACTGGCATAAAATGCTTTCACTGCTTGGAAAATGCTCAAGATGCTTTCTTACATAATTGAAATAATCCATTCATTTCACTTGGTTTTATTGATGTAACATGATATAATCAATTGAGTGAGAAAGTACCACAGCTATTTGGTCAAAATCATTCAATCTGTTCTACTTATTTCTGCAACTATTCCAGTCCCATTGTCTTTGACTGATTATGTAAACTCTTTGAGCAGGAATAATTTTGGGTTTTTGCTTGACACGTGTACAAATCTTAGATTTCAGACTGAGATTCAGATGTGGACTTACTAACGGGTACACATTCCCATCTGCAACTGACGTCAAGAGTATTTTATTGGTAATTTTATTCAGAACTAGTGTAGCTATTAGAATTCTTTCAAGATTAAATTATTTGAATTGTGTATCTATATCTGGATATTTGGTCTGACCGTGGTGGATGCGAGCTGGTGAAGCAAGTTGTGCGTGTGCGTTCAGGTGTGTGGGGTGTGCGGGAGTCAGCAGTTCCGGGCCGGGAGCTTCCGAACGCCCGGCTCGTCAGCTGGACCGTGTTCCAGGACCATCATGTGCCGCACGACCACCTGACGCTGATGGTCATGCAGTTCGGACAGTTTGTCACGCACGACCTTACTCTCTCTCCGTCCATCAAGCTCCGTAAGCTAACTCTTCAATCAACCATGTTCATCACGGAGATAGAATATCTATGCAAGAACTATAAGTGTTATTGCTTGTTTTACATACTAGGCCTAGTTATCATCAGGCAATAAGTAGCAAACCGGCACAGTAGCTGAGTGATTAGCTCACTTGCTTCGTGTGACCCGGGAGGTGAAGGGACATATCGGACCCGGTTCGATCCCCGCCACCGTCCATCTTTACAGGGGTTTTTCGTGGTTTCCCTCTGTAGTCTAGGCTAATGCCGGGATGGTTCCCACAATATAGGCCACGACCGCTTCCTTCCCACCATCCTTCCCATTACCCATAAAAACCTTCATCTCATCATCTCATTAATCATTCATCCGACGCCAATAGATCTTAGTAATCATTACAGTGCGTCGTTAAAACCCAATATAAAAAAAAAAAAAAAAAAGTAGCAAAACTCATCTCAACTGACTCATTTTCTTGCTATGTTTGTTATTATCAAATCTCAAATAATAATTGACCAACTATAATACTTAGCCGTCAAAAACTTGCTCTCGTTGATTTTTGCTCTTTCCCGCCACATTGAGAACTTCCAAAGCCATCGTTTCTCTATAGATACAAAAACTGAAAGTCCAGGATCATTTGGATGGCACAAGGGCGATTTTCTCACCCCTAAATATACTCACTTTTCAATAATAGTTATTCTGGAAAACATCAGGTAAAAACAGAGTGATGACCCACAACCGTGGAAAAATAATTTTTGTTCGTGTATCAACTTTTATATTTTTTCTATTGCGACGTGATGAGAGATCTTGGAAATGGGTTTTTCTAGTTACCCTTGGTTGTTGAAAGTAAATGTGTGATGGTTTCTCTTGAGGGTAGGTCAGGACCATTTGCTTTTTACCACTGGCCCCTTCATCTCTTGATATAAACTTTTGATTTTATTTTCTCACCACTACACCTTCTAGGTCCATCTCATCACAAACGTCCATATAACAGTCATCATTATGGTATGTCGCTTAGCCCACTATAAATGAAGTATACCTGGGTCCAAGAATGTGATGATAATTTCGTGTATGTTCCAGTGAATGGCAGTGGAATATCGTGCTGCGATCGAGACGGCAGTGAATTGCCGCCGGAATTACGTCACTTCGCTTGTTTTCCCATCGTTGTCCGACCGGACGATCCGTTCTACTCCAAGTACAACCAGCGGTGCATGCACCTCGTACGATCAATGCTGGCGCCACGATACGACTGCACGCTAGGATATGCTCAACAGGTGAGATGCAGGCTCAATGACCTTCAAACTCGACGAGAAGAAGTCAATGTAATGACGAATTTCTGACTATGATATTTATCCCTCGTAGTTGTTAGATGGTGAACGGGTATGAAATGGTATGAGATTTTTCGAGTGAGCTCCGTAATTTCTTTCCTATTCTTTCATTTCTATGAATTTTTATTTTTTCACATCTTTTTTAATCTCATCCATATGCTCTCACATGTCGAAATAGTTTCTTGAGTAAGTTTTTCACTGAAGTAAGTTTTATGTCTTGTCTGAGCACTGAAAAACGTAGTAAAGAGGTTGCACTGTCGAGTGAATTGTTTTTATTGGTGTTCTACGTTAAGTTTCACCACCCTGTGCACTAACGCTTACATTTATGAAGTAATCATGAATTGGGTGAAAAACTGAGATCCAATTATTCGTGGTAAGCTGCTGGTCTATCAATTGCAACATCTCGTTCTCTTCAAATGACATTTTCCTCCACGTTATGAATCGAATTTCAATATTCGGAGGAAGTTGAATGATTCTTATTTCATACAGAAGAGTAGTGAATTTTCAGGCAGCATCAAATTAAAGAAAATCGGCACTTTATGAAGCATCGTCAATAACACGGTATTGTTTTCCATTCGGTCAGGTATTACAAAATGCAGCCAACCTTGATATGAGAGTTGATGAAAACAAATCGCACGGGTAACCATGGTGATAACGACCCTCGGCCCTGGCATAATAAAGTTGCATATAATGTCAATTCCCATGGATCAGTAAAAAATATTGACATCAATCTGACAATATCAACTGCCACAGTTGTCAGTATTTCCAAGTAGGTACCCAGTATTGGACATAATTTCACGAAATCCAGTTGGCTTGACAAATCTTCTCAACTGCTATCGAACTACTATCATGTTGATAGTTCTGTCACACGGATTCGCTCAAACTTGTATTCATCTTCCAGATGAATAAAGTAACTCACCACTTGGACGGCTCGATGTTGTACGGAACTGACCCGGAAGTGCTGACCGAGCTTCGTACGTTCGAGGGCGGCCGCATGCAGATGTTCAACGATTTCAACCGAGACTTGTTGCCGTTGACGGAGGACAGGGAAGCCTGTCTCACGATGGAGAGAGGATCTGCGTGCTTCCGTGCTGGTGAGCGACTCGTCCGATCTATTGCTCGTGGTTTCAGTAGAGTTGTTACGCGGCTTCAGTACGGAGACGATCTTTCTTGCATGCAATTGAAGTACATTGAATCATTTCATTGAATCATTTCATTGAACATTTTTTGAAATCAAAGGCATAGCTGAACTGGTAATGTAAGAGGTGATGGGACATATCGGACCCGGTTCGATCCCCGCCACCATCCATCTTCACAGGGGTTTTTCGTGGTTTACCTCTGTAGTCTAGGCTAATGCCGGTATGGTTCCCACAATATAGGCCACGACCGCTTCCTTCCCACTAGCCTTCCCATTACCCATAAAAACCTTCATCTCATCATCCCATCATCTCATTAATCATTCATCTGATGCCAATAGATCTTAGTAATCATTACAGTGCGTCGTTAAAACCCAATATAAAAAAAAGAGGACTTGAGTGGAATACGGAGAAAAATTGAACAACTTGAAGACACAGTGAACAACTGAGAGACAATTATTCATGAAAAATATGTTCACTGAGATATCATTATGAATCAAATTATCATTATATATTTGGTGGAGAAGAATTGCATTTCTTCTTCATATATTCTGATCAATCGTATTTCTGTACTCAGGAATTTGAATCGACTCTTCTGAGTACTAATGAATCTTTTCTGTTGTCAATTGTCTTGATTCTCGTATATTGTATTGGTTATTGGTTATCATTATTTGTGAACTTATTCAACGAATAAGATGCATCATATATAGCTGCCCTCGTGGCTCGGTCAACTATCCCTAGCGGTAGATGCTGGTGTCGGGTCGGGCAAGGGTTCCCATTCCGCGTAAGGTACGGGTTTTTGTGAATGCTCAACCTATCGCTTCCACCCATCAACACTATTGTTTCATTATCATTTGCTCATTTATACCCCTTATAACCTAGCTGTTGCTATTGCTGGGGTCGTTGAGCAATACATTGATGACTAAATGAAATCAATTTTGAATGTGCTTGGAATTATTGAATTGTGTAGTCGACGGTGACGAGACTATTTGTGCCTCTTTTAACAAGTGACCTTATACTTTGTCTGCAGGTGATTCTCGCGTCAATCAGCAAGTCACGCTGGTCGTACTGCACTTGCTGTTCACACGCGAACACAACAGATTGGCCGTGGAGCTGTCTCGGTTGAACCCTCATTGGTCGGACGAGGTAATCTTCCAGGAATGTCGACGTATCGTGGTGGCGCAGTTGCAGCACATTATGTACAACGAGTGGCTGCCGCTGATCTTGGGTGAGCATTGAACTCGAGCCACGTCCCCGGCTGGGACCGTCGAGCCATTGCTATATTATTATTATTATCAAAGGATCTTTATTTCCGGAAAAATTCGGCAGAGCCGTTCTTACATTTAACTAGTTTAAAACATAATTCACGTACATTTCAGAAACAAAATTAAACACACGGAGAATACAACAAAATACAGAATGATGCATGAATACATACAGTTGTCGTACACACAGAGATATATGAACATAATGTAAACTCGCAAGAAATTCACTGTAACAACAATAAAATTATAAGTATAACAAAATATTTTTAGTAAATTTACCACCAATTTTTTAGCACTCAACATTCATAGGAAAAAGAAAGAAAAAGAAGCAATAGTGAAAGCAAACTGAAAAGTTGTATGTGGATTATTTTGGTGTCAGTGTACATACCTGACTTTGAACAGTCCATAATTGTGTGAATAGGACAGCTTGTATTGTATCTTCACATCAAATTTGTATTCAATAATCTATGAGTGAGCCTATATTGAAATTGAGCACCACTCTCCCAGGTTCGTCCAGTTCTGGTGACAGATATGAAATTTAGTGAGGTTTAAAGTCAAGCCTAAGAAATGTTATTTCAGATATTCTTTCACTCATCACCCTTTCTTGATCTATTATCACTCACTTATTGGTACCCTCATATGGCCTAACTGCTGGTGGCATCATTAGGCACCGATATAATACTGACGTAATCGGCCAATCATAAAAGTCCACGAGTATGAAAGAGTCAGTTGTGGGTCTCAGGCTTGCTTACGTGTCTGTTGACATGGTAATCTATATCAACATTCATCATAATATTCATTATTTTCTTACACACTTGAATAATCATGGGCACAATACCGTCAATCATTACCATACTTTCATGTGTTGTCTTCGGGAAAGCTCACAAATAGATTGCTGGATTCATTTGTTTTTCAATAATTCTGTGAAACATCTCAATTTTAAATACTTGTGTAAATAAGAACCTGATTATTTGTTGGAAGAACAGATCCACACTTTTTTGGTGTGTCCACAGAGAAAGTAGAACAGAATCAATATAAAATACATGATGATATCAATTCATTGTTCATCTCACATTGAAATCAGCAAACTGGGAATGGATTATGATACTAAACATTAATGGCAAGCAGGGCATTGAGAAGAACCAAGTCTCAGACCGGCTCTGTCTTCTCTAGGCGATAAGGTGATGCACGACTTTGGTCTCGCTATCACTCGCAACAGCTTCTCCACGGACTACGATCCTCGCGTCAATCCTTCGATCACCAACGAGTTCTCCGTCGCAGCGTTCAGGTTCGGTCACTCGACCGTGGACGGCAGGCTGAGGTTGGTCAACTTCAATGCAGATTTTCGTTTATGATCGTGTTTTTAGTAGTTTTGTTTGTTCAGCTTGAAAAAAAAATCGATGAGACTCCAGTGAACTGTCAAATTCACTCTCAAGATATTAATCTTGGGAACCTTCACCTCTTGACTTCTGAAATATCACCTCATAATAACATTACGAGCCGAGCTGTACCTGAAGATGGAATATGGCTATTCTCTTCATGTGATTGACCTGACTTGAAGCATTACTGACCTTTCATTGGAAATAAAATTGTTCACAACTTTTACAATACCAATTTGATCAACAAATTTGACTTCCATGTACCTGTTGGGATATGTTCTCAGTACCAAGTCTCTCATCAATATATTCAAGAGTTAATGTCTTGGTTGGACACAATCCATCTAAAGTCCTTGTCAGGGAGAGCTGACGTCAGAGCTATTTTCCCCTCATCGATACCACCACTACCACTCCCTTGGGGTGAGAAGATCGAAGCTCTCGACGGGACCGTAGCCGAAAGGGTATATTACCTGAGTTGGAAGGAACAATAGAAATTAAATGACCAATATGGAAAGAAATTACTAGAATCGTTTTCGGAGAATTAAGATTGCTATATACCAAAGATATGCATTGGGAATGAAAATATAAGCAATGCAATTTTTAATTTGAAAAAAATTCACTCATATGCGGCCGAGATACGTCGATATGCTTGTGGGAGTGATTTTCATTTCCCCACAAACATATCGACGTATCTCGGCCGCATATGAGCGATTTTTTTCAAATAAAGAAGTGAATTGCTCATATTTTCATTTCCAATGCATATCTTAGGTATATAGCAATCTTAATTCTCTGACAACGATTCTAATTTCTTTCCATAATGGTCATTCAATTTCTATTGTTCCTTCCAACTCGGGTAATAGACCTTTTCGGCCACGGTCCCGTCGAGAGCTTCGATATTCTCACCCAACGGATTGGTGGTGGTGGTAACGATGAGGGGAAAATAGCTCTGACGACAGCCTCAACTCTCCCTGACAAGGACTTCACGATAGAATTGTGCTCGACGTGATTGACTTTGTAAATGTCTCGATTGCTGTCTTCAAAGATTCAGTTGCTGACTTGTTTATTGACAAACGGATGTGGCTGTGAATTTGTTTAATTTGTTTAATCTTGGATGTATTTTTATATATCATTTGTATGATGACTGCTTTAGCACATGACGCTTGTGGGACCTTATCCCATTGTCACATGAATAATGATATAATATATTATGATATATTAATAAGAGTTGATAATAATAATGATGATGATAATAAATGATAAGAATAATGATAAATGATAATATAAGTTTCTAGACCAAATTCAGCCAAGTCGACAACTTTGATCTTGATAATAAGAAGACATCAAAAGTCTCGAAAGTTCTCCATCCTCGTTCTCCCACGTCCATAATTCTTGAAATATGCATTCAATCTTGGCAGTTTGTTGGTGGTGAAATGTTCATGGTATACCTATAACAAAGTTTTGATTACGATTATCCTCCACTGCGTAGCTACGATTGAAATTGGAAATATTTGTATCGATATTGGAAGCAAATAATTATTTGAAATTGCTAAAAAACGTAACCGTATGTTCGCTGCACATTTCAGGTTGATGCGGCAAGGTCATGTGGACGAAGTTATCAAAATGCCCGATGTGATGTTCAATCCGTCCAAGATGAGAGACACGGAGTTCTACGACCATTTTCTAATGACCTTGATGTCTCAGCCAATGCAGACTGTCGATCCTTCACTCTCGGAGAGCGTAAGTTGACGATTACTGTACTAAAAATTTGAAAAAAAATTTGAAGTTGGTGAGAAATATTCAGTAGAAACAACTCATTTGAATGATCAAACTGGCAATACACTGACAGAAGTCTTTGAATATCGATAAAAAAAGTGTAACAACGGGATAAATGAAGAAATAAATACAATATAGTATAATACGTGATATTTGTATGCAATGACACACATTTGGTGGCAAGACAGCCTCGGTGACTTGAAACGATACCTCGGACATGCTTCAATCTTAATCTCGAGACTGGTACACTCGAGGACAATATCTCTGGCATATTGTTGTTCAAGTTATTCACTCTCGTATGTAGAATGTCTGCGAGCATTTCACTATATCAAATCAATTCACCTAATTGAGTACGGTAAAATTATTGTTTAGGACTGATATTATTGGTAGTTCCATTCTAGATATTCATCGTTTTATATTTGATTTATATCATCGTACTATAAGTTGATGATTGAAATACACTATCGACTCTGTAGTTTAGACTCGTGCAAGATTGGATGATTCTCGCAAGTATATGTCATAGATGATTTATGTCCACCAGCTGAACAAGTATCTATTCCGTGCCGGCAATCCGTTCGGAGCTGACCTCGGTGCAATCAACATCCAGCGTGGTCGCGACCACGGCATTCCCTCGTACAACGAGTACAGACATCTTCTAGGCAGACCGCGTGCCCGTACCTTCGAGGACTTTTCCGATCTCATCGATATCGAGGTAAGCTTGCTCTAGTTTCATTTATTCGAGTTATAAATATTTTTTGTTTGTTTTTGCCTTGAATTCCACATGAATTATCAATCGACATCAGTGATATGGTTCTTTTATTAAAATTTCCACTGGAGGCCTCGTGATTGTAGATAATGAGGCATTCATTGTCGAGGGGCACTCTTATCTATTTTCACCATCTGTGTTACACTTGTACTCCCTGTAGAATTGGAATGATGAATCAATGGGTGAACTCGTGCATGATTCAACATGAATTGATGCATTGATGAACCATTAATTTCTTGAATTGAATCAATGATATGATAATTGATATCCAATTCATTCTCAGACTGATGGAAATAAGTGAATTATCTAATTGGATGTGAGGTGAGATGTTGTTCAACATAGGCATCTTAACAATAATACTCATGAAAATCTGGCATTTTGTGAATATCGTAGAACCTCACGGTGGATATGTTCATCACACAGCTGGAAAACAGTGAAGCTGAATTGATTGGGTTTGGGTTGGTTCCAAAATTTCATGGTTTTAATACCTTGTATCTGTCGAGAAATGAGAAGCACGGTCGATATTTGCTCATTCACACCGTCCCTAGTTGCGAACACGTCCTGTACTGTCTTGATCTGGACATCACACATTTTGGATACAATGTGGAAGTACTGAATAGCATTGTGGAAGTATGTGATGAGGTGCGAGGTTAGATTGTCACTGACACTAAAAGTAGCACTGTATTAATTTGACTAGATATTTATTTACACTGATGAATAGAATACATGAATGTGAATCGAGACATCTGATTGTCCCAATGAAGTGTGATGTTCACATGATGACTGTCAACTGGCAACTCACTTGCAGGTTGCCTTCCTGGTCTTTATATACTAGATTCTGGTGTAGAAGATTCTAGACTCATGAGTAGAAGATTCTAGATTCATGATGATTGATGGAGAGTCCCTTGCAGGATTTCCCTGTCTGACTTATGCTAGGAATTTCCCCTGAGTGATCAACCTCAGGAATTCCCTACAGCATCATGAGCCGTGGTTAGGACCAGGTCGTTTTTGCCCCGAATCAACATGTATGTCAATATGTTTTGAATTGTTTTCACCGCTTGGCTGAACAATTACCAAGAGTGTGATAACCCAGTCAGTAATAAGATCATGTTCTGAGATTTCATATTTCTGAATAATAAGATGACTGTTCACGTTCAAGGCCATATCTCGCCTGCGGTCCGTGTACATTTCTCCGGACGACGTGGACCTGTTTGTTGGCGGGCTCCACGAACGCCACATGCCCGGAGCCGCCGTCGGCCCGACGTTCGCTGGAATCATCGCGGATCAGTTCTCTCGGCTCCGCAGGGGCGACCGATTCTTCTACGAGCATGACGGTCACAAACATTCCTTCACTCCCGGTAAATACATCCAGCGTATAGCAGCCGTTTTATCCTGCTCAGTCTGAATGTCAAGCCAGGCACGGGTTCGAGTCAGCATTGGGCATTGATTTTTGTGGAACTGATCAATTTGATTATTCCTCGAACTCAAAATAACCTAGCTGTTGTTGATGGGGATGTTGTGCATACAAACAACACCAATAGATGATTTATAGATAGTGAAATGAGCTGTCAGAGTCAATATGAATAGGGAATAAGCACACAATCAAGGGTGATTCCTAATTAGTAATTTCTGTGGAGTAGAATTATTCACCTGAGCCTGATAAAGAACTATACGAGTGAAACCATGAATTCTCAACCACTGGTAATTGGTTGGAGAATTCAAAAGTGTGACTGGTTCAAAAGTAGTTTATTGTAGATATTTATACGTGTGTTTATACTGAAAGACTTTTATCTACGGCGAAAAATTATGGTCACAGACAGCGCAGTCCTGGTGTTGAAGACCATTAGTTTTAAATAATCAAAATGGGGTGGTACGATCGCCCTTGTAGTGCCCCGTCCAAACGATTCTATCTTTCATCCATAGCCTTAATTGGGGAACAATGATTTTGTATCAAGTTTCGATGTTATTAAAAAAAAAAAAAAAATTGTAGATATTCATTTTAGCAAGTTCATATGAATATTTCATAGATGGTAATTGTTAATTGTCACCAACCAACCAATTGCAATATATTCCAGTTTTCTGTCAATCGTACACTAATGTTCACGAATAAGTATCGTCCAATAGTTATATTTGAATTTCAATAAAATGTATTCACATTTCACCGCTCATTTCCTTCTGAACACATATTGTGTTTGTACAGGCCTGCTGCGGTTCCACTGTGTAGATTGTCAATACATTTTCTCTAGTATGAATTTTGATTCGACTTGATTGACCTCTAGATGTTGTAGTGAGTCGATGATTCCGAGAAGATCGCACTCATCGCCCGCCAAGCCAGGCCAGGACGGCAAGGCTGCCTCTTTTCGAAAGTCTGGTTTTGAGAGATTCAATGTCTGCTTCATTGTTTGTTTCAGAACAACTCTCCGAGTTGAAGAAAGTGACGTTGGCAAGAATCATCTGCGACAACAGCGACAGAATCGAGCTGAATTATGTGTCGCCAAATGCTTTCCTCGCCAACAACCAACCAGGGTGAGTAGTTGTTATAGATCCAATGGTAATAAAACTTGTTTCAATATACTACACTCATACCACACCACATTATTACACCACAGCATATCACACTTATTGGTCAAGAGATTGATTTTGAACGCAATTCATTTAGTTTGAGAAATTTGGAGTGCTTCTACGGATTCAGATGAGTTATTCAAAATTCAGAAGAGGGCAATGAGAATAATAGAAGTGGGATACAGAGCTTCATGCAGAAAATTATTTGTCCCCTTGAGAATGTTAACACTTGCCATGCCTTTATATTCTATGATGTTGGTCAGAGACAACATCAATATGTTTGTACTGAATTAACCATAACACGAGGGGAAGTAAAAATAATTACATAGGATTTAATAGACTGAAAATGACAGATCAGGATCCTATATATGCAGGAACACATATTTCTAATAATCTACAAGAAAAATTGAGAAACTCTACCTGGCCAAGACTTGTTTTCAAACTCAAAATGAGAGAATTTGTAATTGCACATGCATTCTATAATATAACAGATTTTGAAAGAGCTAGAAATTGCAAATGTACATTCTGTTCTAATATACCATACTAGCTTTTATTGAATAAATATCCATTATTTCACCTAATTGTACTCACAAATTTCAATTCTTGATTGTGAATCTAGGACTTTAATGATAGGAGTAAGAAATATTTATTGTTTAATGTATATTTTTGTATTTACTTGTACAATTTGTATTAAGACCCACTATGAAATAAATACTAAATACTGAAGAAAAAATCTGCTTGAAAATCTCTGGAAGGTGGAATTAAATTCTCAAAACTTGAGGAATTATAATTGCTACTGCTTAGCATTGCTTCCAGATTGATATTCGGTTATGAAACCATTTTTGTCAATCATATTTAGAAATCTGACATATATTCCAACATATGTTATACATGTATATTGGAAATCTGTGACATATGTGTATGTTGTTGTACATCTTGACGCATACTTCTCGCGTTTTCAAGAAAAACACTTTGCGTGGTCAAACCTGTCCGATCATATTATATTTTATAGGATTCAATAGGTATCCGACGACAGAAACAGGCTTTTACTTATGCTTCAAGCCCTACAATCTGTCCCAGGTCTATCCATTTCTTGATATGAAAAGTCAATTCTATACAAAAAGCACCCAACAGATTTGATCATTGTTACACCAGCACTTTTTCCAATAAAATGTTCCAATTAGAATCCAATAAAATGAAATGAACAATTTTTCATTGTGTTGAATCTCATAAAGATTGTTTCACAATTGAGGCCAAGAGTGACAGGGTAGGATCGTTCAGACAGGGTGATCTTGCACATTACAACTGTCGGTATTAATGCTCGCTTTATGACTTGTCCGCAGGAATGAACTTGTGCATTGCAACGACCCACGACTTCCGATGATGAACTTGCGTTTCTGGTCAGAAAATAGAAATTAATTGTTCCCCTTGGAATTGCTGAGCTACCTTCTCAACACCTCGAGCTGTGATCAACTTGTTGGAACTGTTAATTGCCAACTGTGTAGAATTGTAACTGTTTATGATTGTTTTGTTTTGTGAAGTCTAGACTATTTGTGATTGAATTCTAGTCCATATTAACGTGTTGTAGATTATATGGTATTATTGTAAGTTATGTTGATGTATGTTATTACCTTCATGAATAAAGAAGAGGTATATAATATCCAATGAAAAAACTAGTTTGCATTCTCATAGATGTCCCGTACTGGTCCCAATGCTTTGGAGTGAAATGAATGTCATGGCTTTGAAACAAGGCGTGAGATTGAATAAGAACAAAATTTGTATTTGTATTTGTATTTATTCATGGTCAAGCAACAAAATTTACATTGTATAAACCAAGCCATATGATGAAAAATATAATCATAAATAATTAAAATAGTAAAACAAGAGTAAGATTGGTCAATGAATCATCAAATGCGTCAATTACATGGAAAATATTTATTCAAGCTATAAAATGAGTTATTGGATAAGAAGTTCTTCAATCTACATTTGAATCTAGTTCTATTGCTGCTAATTTTTTTTTGAAAAAAAATTGAAATGATTAGGAAAACACCTTATGTGTTTCTGCGTTGATGGGTGAACTAGAAAATATCAATATATCTTAGATTGATTATATATCCACCTTGAGATCTAAATAACTATGTCACTGTCCTATTTCATTTTATTCCAATAAACTCCTATGATGGAATAGCATTAACCACAATTATCCACTTGGTGACGTCAAAATCAGAGCCACATTGGATTTTAAGATTCTTCAATGTAAATTTTAATGACATATTATGATCAAGAAGACCGTTTTCGGACATTTTCTTGTCCGAATGTGTCTAAAAATAGAATTGTGGTTAATGCTATAGAGATTTTTTTTAATAGTTTCAATTCAATTGATGATACTTGTCGCTTGGAATTAACTGGTATTAACTTGCTTCGAGTGATCTGAATACATTTATATTCTGTTGACGCACATCATAACGGCTGATTAAATCTGAGTGAAAGTTTGGAATAATAAGTATCATGTTGACATACCGTGGAAATTTGAATTCTCTCAAAGTGATTATTTTTCACGAATTTTCTCCTCAGTTATTCTTAGAGGATTTTCAAAAACTTTGAAATGAGTCTCCTCAGAAATCGTGCAACCGATTGTGTTTCTAAACTACACAGAATCGAATTAGACCAGGATACTTAATGTATGCCAAGTTTCAACTGAATTTGCATTTTCGTTTGACTTGTGTGGCGTGAAAAAAAAACTAATTTCTTTTCGAGTGGGGGCCTATGGTGAAATTGAGTCCTCGCTTCGCTCATCCAATAATTCGATGGAAAATTTGAAAGAGATTTTCTCCACCTTTCCAGATGTTATTCAAGATATCTCGATCAATATCCAGAATCACTGAATAATAGAAAAAAGTTGCATGGTCTGTTGCTCACTGATACGACAATCAGAAATATCACATTGATAATTTTGATTTAAAAAATCATCAGATATATTTTTTCGAAATTCCTGAAACATCTGATCGACATGAAAATTGGAGTGACTGGAGTGTTTGTATCGAGCAGAAGTGGTTCTATAGCTTCACATGTGTTGGTTGAACATAATTTCCATGGAGCAATAAATGTCATTCCAGTTCTTATTACAATTCTTTATTACTTCGAAATGCAAATTTTGACCATTCGAATACGAACTATCCTCCATTCTGTATTCATCCCACATCGCAAACATCCATCAAGTTTCATCGGATTTTTATTCCATCCGAATTCACACAATCTGTTCTACCAACTCGGATGAATACAGAAAAACAAACCAAATTTCGGGCCTCGAATTATTAACCGTAATAGTTAGAATATCGCGTGTCAAAACATCCGTTAGTGCAACTTATTTTGCCATTCGCTTCGATAGTTTATCGAATTATCTGCGATTGGATCTATCAATCCTGTTACCCTCCAGGGACCCCGACTCAAGGGGAGGGGTAAGGAAGGGGGGACAACAATAAAACTGAATAAGTTCAACGCCCCCATGAGCTGGAGTGGACATGACGGAAGCTTGAGACCCACAGGTTTAACTGTTGTCGTGTGAATGCCTGGGGGCGCAGTTGGAGTCATTAACAGATTACTGGAGCCAATATTAGGTATTGTAATTCACGCACATGCGCACAATGAGCTGACTCATGACGTCAGCAAAGTGCAAATATTCCGATACCTACAGAATGCCACCACAAAGACAATTGTTCTCACAGTTCAGAAGGTTAATATTCTGAGTCCAACGATGAGTATCCACTAAGCCAACTTTGAGTTATCATATTTTGCATATTTTCTAAATTGATGGTAATTCTAAATGTGACAGTTTTCTTCCATTTCTCCACGTCCAGCATTGTGTTCTCCACGAGTTCGACCAGTAACATATATTATCTACATAACTAGGAAAACGCCATATATGCGTTGTTAGTCGAGCGGATTGTGATGATATGTCTATTTTTTTGCTAAACTTTTGTCTACATTCGCCAATTGGGTGACATTCAAGTTATAAATGGGTAAAAACGGCTTCAAGTGATACCAATTTAGCACATTTTATGTTATTTCTTCAAAATGGCTGACCCGATCAAGCTGAGAATTTTCAGAAATGTGTATCAGAATGTGATTCAACTTCACACAAAATTTCATCTCTTTCTGAAATAATTTTTTTTTTCCGCCGTGTTATTCCAACGGGTATATTCGAAATTTCGAAAATTCATTAAAAAAAAGTTACCACCCGATAATGCCACAAATCTTTACAGATCTGAGTTAGATGAGGAACCATGATAAAAAAAGTTTGAAGTTGATAGCTGTAGCTGTTTGACCTGTGGAGAACCGACAAAAAACATGAAAAAAAGCATAAAAACGAACACCAATTTTTTTCAATATTTCAAACTGAATCCTCGCTAAAGCTCGTCTGATGATCTGCATTATAGTTATTTATTGTGTTCGTCATTGATTAAAATGGTAATATTGTAATTCAAATAGTGACATATTTGTATAACCCTTGTTTGTGAAACATGATGTCATACGAGTGAATTGATTCACTCATGGAATGAACATGAATATAAATACAAAATGCGATCACAATGAACATGTGAGTACATCTCGTGGAATGCATCTTTTTTCCAAAATATACCCAACCTTCTTGAACCTCTTTTCAAATTACAACTCCTTTCTTAACATTTTTAATGAACATCTCAAAATGATACTTATCGTAATAATATATCAACAATTGTATTTCGATGGATATTATTCTTGAATAGAAACTGCCCTGGAAACAGGAGTCAGCAATGGTCGTCAATTCGAGTCCCGAATGAGATATGTGTTTTAATACATGTCCGTCACTCAACACCACGTCATAATGCCATCATCACGTGTTCATACTTACCCCCCAAATAACCTTTATGTTAGTGGGGTCGTTACGCAAACAATAAACATCAAATATACATAATGTACTACAGCGATTTGCAGTAGTTATTTCTTGAAAATTGACTGAAATAAGTGCATTGCTTGTTGATAATATTCTCCAGTTTGGATGTCAGTGTATTTGAAAGATGTGAAACACATATATAATATGTATATATATATATATATATATATATATATATATATATATATATATATATATATATATATATATATATATATATATATATATATAAATATATATATAAATATATATATATATATATATATATATATATATATATATATATATATATTTATGTATATATATATATATATATATATATATATATATATATATATATATATATATATATATATATTTATTTATGTATATATATATATATATATATATATATATATATATATATATATATATATATATATATATATATATATATATATATATAGAGAGAGAGAGAGAGAGAGAGAGAGAGAGAGAAAGATAAATCCATGAAGAAATCACTTCTATCCGACACAATATAGCAGTACATTGTTATTGCCGGCCCCTTAACTAACAGTGATCCCAGAACTGTCACTCATCTCGCACTTATCTCCATGACCCATCTTCAGGACCGCTCTCAGCTAACGCCCCGCCGATAACAACAAAACAGCGACTAATTCCATCAACAAACAGTCACGAGACCAGCCGGCCATTGACCGACCGATCAGCTGTAGCCGGCGGAAAACCTGTACCCAGGTCACCAGAGGGAATTAGGACAACGAACTTTTTAAGCAGTTTGGTCCACCGGGTTGGAGAGGGGTGAGGTGGGGGGATGGGTATCGATAAGGTATATATTTCATTAGGTAACTCGAGGATAGCACAGTTACTCAAAGACGTTCCTGATCACAATATATCTGCCGTCTTTTATACACGATTCATAGTTTGATTCACGAAGAAAGAAAATTGGAAGTTAGAAACAAGAATTAACTGGAAGGTGAGATTTAACATCATCTTTATATCTGATTTCTATTCGAGTCGATTCAATTTGTTGTTATTGATTGGAACGGTTATAATTTTGTGCTCCCGGCAAATTTCAATTTTCAATTTTCCAATTAACAATAGAATCTATTTTGAAGCAAATTTATCGATATTTTTGAGGTTTTGAGGTTTTCATGTTGATGTATTTTTGATGTTTTTGTTTAAAACTAGTTCACAATATACGAATGCACTTCACGTACATTTTATGAGAGAATAGAGCGGTTAAATGTGCGTTTGTTTGAATTTATTCCTGGATTCTGAATAGAATCATAAACCGCAAATGTACATTCGATATACTCATGACGTTATACACATAAAACAGCACCTCTACTGTATCACAAACATTGTACTTGACGTAGTTATTAAAGTAGACCTACTTAAAGCAGGTGTGTTATCCAATCGTATAATCATATACCGTACACTATCTGTGTATGTGTATGTCAGTAGTATTAATGTCATCATTTTAATTATATTATTAAAATTTCTACATATCAGTATTCAAATTTTTATTCTGATATAAAAATCATCACAGCTTGTGTGAAAGAGTCAATGATCTTGATAGGTGTGTATATTTATTAGGCAAACGCGAAATATGCGTTGTAAGATGAGCGAGATATCTGAATAAGGTATAATAACAGTCCTACATTTACTACTTTATCGACTCTGGTATTCTACACACTTTGTCCTTCATTTGATTGCTACTTTATCTTCTTTGGTATCGTCTATGGTCAATATGTCTGAGACGAGTGGTCGAGTGACTAGCACACTGAACTGTCACTCAGGAGCGGGGTTCGATTCTCCGTGGTTTTCCTTTTCTTCTCAGAACAATACCAGGATGGCTCCTCCACACTGGCCTCGACCGACTCCTTCCTACTATCCGGAAACACCTGATGTAACAACTTTTCATCTCAACATCCCATCATCTCATGTATCGTTCACCGACGCCAATAGATCGTAGCATTAGTACAGTGAAAACCTGATACATATACACATATGAACACTATGGATGAGTACATCGGACAAAATTCCACATATATTTACATATTGATTTCTTAGAATTATTATTGTTCGCTTAACGACCCCACCAACAGCTAGGTCATATACGGGGGTACGAATGAACAGGTGATTATAAATGTATGGAGTGATAATTAGTGGGAGGACATTAACAAAACCTCATGCCTCATACGGGACTCGAACCCACGCCCAATGGTGACTTCAGTTCCTGAAGCGGTGTCTCAGCTAACTGAGCTACCGAGGGTGGCTGGTTATTTTTCATGACACCGAATCAAACGGTGACGCATCCAACAATTGTTTCTTTGATTCCAGTACTGACAACTCCACCATAATGAAGATGTTCTACGGGTTGGCTGTGATGTGCTTGTTGGCAACAGTGTCGGCTGGTACGATCGGCAAAGATACGGCCGGAGTCGTCCCCAAGGAGAGTGACAAAGTGATGGACATATTGGCTGATGCTGGCAAGAAAGAGGTGGAGAAAGTAACCGATGAAGTGGTGGAGAAGGTAGTCGATGCTGCCAAGAAAGACGTGGAGAAAGTAACCGATGAAGTGGTGGAGAAGGTAGTCGATGCTGCCAAGAAAGACGTGGAGAAAGTAACCGATAAAGTGGTGGAGAAGGTAACCGATGCTGGCAAGAAAGTAGCCACTGGTATTTGCGAATGTGCGGCGTTTTTGAGCGAACAAATCGATGCCGATACGAAGCCTCTTGGTTCGAAGCCCGTTTCCTTCCAACCAACCTGTGACGCAGAAGGCAAGGAGTCTTGTTCTAAGATGTGCATGGCACTGGTAAGTCACGTGACTAGATCATGTCGTAGTCTTAGCTTAGTCACATCCTCATTCCATTACGTAGTCACTTTCCGCCTATCTACCATGGCAACTGAAGAATGGATGTAACGAGATGGAGGTTTCGTGGGTGATGGAAGGAAGTGGTCATAGCTCATGACACAGATATTTATCATACCGTCAATACGATCTGAGTAAATACTATCCAACTTACATCGCATGGTGAGTGCCAATCGTTAGTGACAGAAAACAAATGATTAATAATTCATTGATCATTGTTTACCTAACAACCCCACCGACAGCTAGTTCATATGGGCCTAATAATGAGCATATGATTATGCAACTATGGAGTGATGATTAGTGAAGGCCGTTTACAAAACCCATGCCTTATGCAGGACTCGAACCCACGCCCAACGGTGAGTTCAGTTTCTGAAGCGGACCGAGCTACCGAGGTTGGCAAAAAAGTTTATTATTATTATTTTCCCTTCTTTTTCTCTTTCCATCTGTATAATTTTGACCCTTACGCGATCCAGTTGGATAGTTATAACGCATGAAGGTATCAAGAGTTTCTGTATAATTCATCATCAGAAATTTCCATATCATACACGGTTGAAAAGTGATCTCCAAAATATTGATATTTTGCTGAATCGACTGCAATGCAAACTAGAGCATTAACCACTGAGTAAATAAGGAAAGCAAGTTTCACATTTAATTAGGTTGACTGGAGACGCGATTAGAGAATGCACTCAGCTTCATGACATTATTAGGAGCTCTCTCATCTTGATCATTTTCGAGTTAATGAGCTTATATTTTCATCTCGGTATTAGAAGAGTATTCAAGGTCTGCCTGTGATACATACTGAATTTCCGTGAACAGAATTTATAGAGAAGCCAATTACAGCGTAATTTGTTTTAGAGGGTTTAAGTTTCAAACTAATGACCTTTGGAGGGAACTTTCGGAATTATTTTCCGATAGCAAGATTCAACTTTCAAGTTGTCTGAAACCGTTCGAGTATTTACGGAGCAGAATTATATTCGAGCTCGCGTTTCATTCACGTATGGAATGAAAACGTGGTTGGAAGAAGTTTCTCTGACAAAATTGTTCAGAAACCTGAATTTTGAACTGAAGCCGAGAAATTATTGGATAATATACCAGTACCCATTCTGACAATATCGAATTGGCAGTGAGAAAGGTGATTTTTTTTTTTACCCTCGTCTCTCCCTCAAACCTCTCATCTTATATACTTCATAATGCTGTGGCTGTGAACGATATAAGCAGAAGTGAATGAATATACATCTTTATTCAAGATTCTGTCTCACAGTAAGATTTCTAAAAAACACACAGAATGAAAATCAATTAATTAAAATATACAAAATTATCGATGATGACATTTCAGAGAGAATATCAGAATGAATATAATAGGACGAGAAACAAAATATAAGTTGAATAAATCTAGTATGGTGGTAATCGAAATGAAATGGTAATAATGAAAACTAAAGAAAAAACGAAAAAATTTTCTCAAACGAAAATACTCTTCTCATATCAGGACAGAAAATTCGTAAATTGCTGAGAGTGTTTATTTAGGCCCGTTATTACCAAGTCGAGTTAGTTCCATCACACATTTCTAATTTATGGTTCTATTCAGCAAGTTGGTGAACAATGGCATCGGTAACGATAACTCCCAGTTAAAGCTACTCCCACGTTGATAATTAGATCACTGAATAAGTTACATTGAGATAGATATTCAGTTCGAAAGATAAGATCGCCCTTGTGATGCCCTCTTCAGATATCTCACCTTGTAGCTTCCGGTAATGAATGACTTTTTGCAGTTTCATAAATGTTAATGAATCACTCTAAGCTCCTCACTTGTTGAATTATTTCATTGTTGTTGATTTCCCCCTCAAAATTAGGACTAACAATGCTTTGAACTTGATTGGTACTGCTTGATATTCTTTACAGGCTCAAGCGCACCACGAAAAATCGCCGGAACAATTCTGTGAAAAAGTTGGAACAAATTTGAAAGGATTGAAGGTAAGCTGGCTGTTTGATACTGTAAACAAATCTTACATCAAAACAGCAATCATCAGTTTAAATCCATTTGGATGACGTGATAGAGATTCCTTCTCAGATATAAATATGTATATATATATATATATATATATATATATATATATATATATATATCTTTCCCAGATAACCAATTAAATTGGGCCAGGGGGTGTTTCCACCGATTCATCTAGGGCAGGATTCATCTCTCCATCGGTTCCTGCCAGTTCCGACCTCTTCCTCTTCCTCTTCACCACTACTTTCCTCTGCTTCTTCTTCTCTTCCTACGAGTTCCTTCCACCGTTCCCTATCCTCCCACCATCTCTCATCTATCACTACCTCCCATTTTTCTCCTCAGATAATGGAGAAAAATCAGGTTATATGTTCATAACTGTATATAAATATCATTCTGTGGAAGGTATGAAGGGTTCTTATTCTATAACTGAGAACGAATTGAGTGCAAGACAAAAGTGTCAGAGCACATCATGATACACCATGTTGAAATATACGGAATAGACGGAACACAACGAGGATTCAGCTCCCATTTCATTTTGAGTTATAGAATAAGAACCTCGGGTGAAATGAAGTTATTACGATTAACTTTGATTCAATCCTCGATATTGATGAATACAAGAATGGATTGAGATTGTTTCAGAGGCAAATCGGTGCTGTAGATATTCGAAAAAAATATATCAGATTTCAGAAATTTTCTTTGAGAATTCTCGGCTAAGAATTCCATATCAATATTTCTCTCCGATTGGGATGAAATTTCTACATAATAGTGACATTGTCATAATATATATATCTATACAATTGGGAGTAACTTGGTTTCGTCGTAGTTGGGAGTATAAATGTGCATGGCTCATGTGAGAAATGAAGGGTTGAAAGTTTGTAACAATCGATCTGGTTGGATGATGGAGGCAGTGATCAGACTCCAGAGTGACTGTTTCATCATTAAGATGGATATTCAACTTTCTTTCTCACATTTTTCATATTGCTCATTTTGCTCATCCTTAACTCATGTGCAATAAATCAACCTTCAGTGGAGGCTCCCGAAGTGTTGTCATAGTATTTCTCACTTCAGAGAAATAATCAATCTGGTTAGTCTCGAATGCTGTATTCATGACGAATTATCGTATTTTGTAACAATAATACAGTTTTTCAAGAATGTATATAACTAACACATCCCACCAAATTTCGTTCATATATGAATTTTGAAAAAAATATTGAATAAATGAGAACTTTTTTCAATCACTTTCTTCAGAAAATATTAATCGACCATGTCATTTTTAATTCTGTTCCTTCATGAATAAGATAGATTTCAGTCAATAAAGAATTTGGATAGAATACAGGTAATACCTAACGAATTTGAAATTTGATCGACCAAGCGAGTGATAGAGATTTCGAAAACGAATGTCTCACTTTTCACAACTAATTATCGTTAATTTGACCATCACATCATCTAGAGGTTGTTAAACAATTATTGTAGTCTAACATGATCCAGCTAACAATGTGTTATCTGTCTCTAGCCCGCCGTGTTCTACAAAGCGTGCGACGACAAGACCTGGTCACCAACCGGCATGGCTGCTAAGCAACCCTACTGTTGTCAAGACGGCAAGAACGCCCCCTGCCCCTCCGACACCAAGACCAAGACCAAGACCGAAGAGATCAGAGAATTCCCTGAGAAGAAAGAAGTTCCAGTCTCCACTCACTGAGACATAACCATATCCAGTATTAGATACACTAATTGCTTATATGAGAATATTTATTTAATTATGAAAAATAAAATTTTTGGTTGTTATTTCACTGTTATTTATTTATTCAATTCAAGTTTAATGACAAACTGTGATGATAACTGAGATCTATTGGCGTCGAATGAATGATTAATGTGATGGTGAGATGAAGATTTTTCAGATAGTAAGTTTCAGGAATCAAGGTTAGTGAAAACAAAGTGGTTGTAGCTAATATTTCAGGAACTATCCCGAATCAGCCTTGACTGAAGTGAGAAACAACGGAAAAAAGGGAAGATAACGGTGGCGGGGATCGAACCAGGTTCGATAGGCCCCTCAACTTCCTATTTCACTATTATTCTGATGTATGTTGTGATGCATAACAAACCTTGCCCAATGATCCCACCAACCGGTGGCGTATCCAGGAATATGGTGGATGTTGTCTAACGATGGGATGGATGTTATTCACATAGTCTCTCGTCAAATGCTGGATTCGAAGTTCGAACCCAGTCTGACTTGACTCCAATATCCACGGCTTTTGACTTGACTCTCTGCCCGCCAAACGTACCCCATATTCAACAATATAGTGACAACGATATTTCTCATTGGATGAGCGTAGCGAAGACTCAATTTCACCGTACTTGAAAAATCGAATGTAGTTTTTTTTTTCGCGCTCTACAGGTCAAACAGAAATTCAGATCATGATGAAACTTGGCACACACATGAAACCCTATCTGACTTGATGCTGTATAGTTTTGAGGCGCGACCGGTTTGACCACTTCTGAGAAAATTAATTCCAAAGTTTTCAAAAATCCCATTATAATAACCCAGAGGAAAACATTCGTGAAAAATATTTCATCAGAGAGGATTCAAATTCTCAGGGAATTTCAATCTCATATTGATACACATTATTCCGAACTTTCACTCGAATCAAATCAGCCGTTCTGATGTAAAAAAATATATAATGTTATTTGTGTTAATTATTCAAAGCTATTAAGATACCTAATAAATCAAAGCAACAAGTGTCACCACTTGATTGTGAACGATTAAAACAAAGCCTTCTTTATTATCATATAAATTATTAATGGAAAATAAGATGGCAGTGATGTAATGGTTTGGATCTCAAGGTGTATATATATATAATAACCAATCCAAAGATAAGTTGATATGTTCCAGCTCATCCATCAACGCGGAAACACATAACGCGTTTGCCCAGTATATTCCAATGCAAGATTATATATAACGAAAGTGAATGTCTTATGGAACATGAGATCAATTGTTTTTCACTGAAGTTTTATGTAATATCATAATAATTCAGAAGTTCACAAGAATTCGTTGTACGAGATTATCAAAGTTGACATCCATTTTTCTTTCGAAGAAAAAACTTCCGTGAATAAATGGATATGAGAAGTGAAACTATGGAACTGTACACAGAAAATAAAGTAATACACAAAATAAATGAAATATATACCAAGAAAATAACCATAAAACTGCGTTCATTTCAATATCATTCGAAACCTAATTCGAATAATAAATACTGATCAAGTGTGGATAATTTATATTGTAAGAGACATTTCATAGCATATGTATATGTATAAAACAATACAGTAAAGTTATTTATCACTGTTAATTTTCCTACAGTGATGATGATAAATCAAAATAACCGTGCAACTACCGTATATAGCGCTACCTAGACTGCTATTCTAATACTGTATACAACACGGGGGAATTTAAGACCGTTTCAAAACATTTCATGTCATACATAATACATGTTCTTTCATTAAACACGAATACAGGGTTGTTGAGGAGGGGGAAAGAGGGGGAGGGGAGGAGGGGGATGGAGAGTGGGGTCGTGCTTCATAAGTTATTAAACAATAAAAGCCGGAAATAATTAATGTAAAAGTCACAGTTTTGCTAATGGATTGTGTATTTGTGTTGAAGCTTAAGAATGGTTTGAATTACTCATAGAATGTTGGGTTTGTATAATAATATATCGTGCCATGAAAGCTTGAAGGGTTCGTTGGATGGCCTATTTCATGAAAGAGCGCATGCAACTGAGTCAAGAAAAATAAAAATAAATAAAACTGTGTGCATGAATAACTTTGTTACCTATCATGCGAAACTAAAGAACTGATACGTCCACTGAGACTAGTAGTCGAATGGTTAATTCATTGAACCATCATTCAGGAGGCCGGTCAAGATTCCCGCCATTGTTGACCATCCTGGAGCCCTATTCCTGAGATAGATGAGATGTGAGAAAAATAAAAATGAGTGAGAAAACGATTATCTCACTTAAAATGGCCGATTTTCATTATCAATCGGTCATTTTGAGTGAGATAATCGTTTTCTCACTCATCTTTATTTTTCTCACATCTCATTTATCTCAGGAATAGGGGTTCAGATATAGGTTTTTCATGTTCTCCTTCTGTCGCTCAGGTAACTGAGATGGTTACTTAATAACAGGTTACGACTGACTTCTTCCCAATATCCAAAAACACCTGATGGAATTACCTTTTATATCTCATCATTCCACCATCGCATAATTCACCGGATCCGATGAATCGTAGTCATCAGTACAGTGCGTCGATGAACCCAATATAGATGAATTAATCCAACATTTCACCTTCTTGTTTTCTTGGCTCTGGAGGAAGTCTGCATTTGGGCATGAGCATGAGTGACGTATTAGTGAAGCAGTTATAGGAGATAGAATACAGGTACATACATGTATATGGCTGAATAAGTCGAAATAGTCGAGATGTAAAAGTAAAGCAAATTAAATTTGTTAGAATTAAAACGTACATGATTAGTCTAGGGTCTACGTCTTACCTCTCCAGTAGCTATCCTCTGAACCAAGGTAATCTATATTATTCACATGAATAATAATAATATGAACGACATACATTGCCTTGGCTGGAATCAGTTGGCGATTGTAGACGCGAAATATCGAGTTTTTCACATTTTAGATTCAACATAAATCACTCTGAATTGAAAGCTTTGGCGTCGGTTTAACCATCACGATTATGAAATTCGAAATGATCAGAATTGACATGTTTTCAATTTTATTCCGATTGTGATGTGATGAACCACGCAATGAACAAACAGTACATGACGTCAATAATATCCACCTACTGATCTTGACACGTGACTGTGCTAACGACAGAGTTAGATCAGAGCGCCTGCCCGCTCGTCAAACGCCGGATCATATCATTCACGCTCGACTCACAGTCGTCATTTTACTAGCCTTATTTTATTATGGAATGATGGAATATTTGTTTGGATTCTACATTCTGGACAACACAATAATGATCCTTGTTTTAATATCATACAAGCAGCATATTATTATATACTCTGCAATATTTTATTGAACAATTTGTATCATAACATTTATATAATATTATTATTATATTTCAATTTCCCATAACTTGACTTCGAAGACTCACGACTCGCTGTATATCCACGGTGAAATTGAATAATAATCATGGATGAATGGATCTAGCAGAAAGTACCTCGAGTTTAGCATATGTATTCATATATATATATATATATATATATATATATATATATATATATATATATATATATATATATATATATATATATATATATATATATATATATATTTATATATATATATATATATATATATATATATATATATATATATATATATATATATATTTGTATATATATATATATATATATATATATATATATATATATATATATATATATATATATATATATATATATATATATATATATATATATATGAAAATATTTATACATATATATATATATATATATATATATATATATATATATATATATATATATATATATATATATATATATATATATATATATATATATATATATATATATATTCATCATGTATACATATATATATATATATATATATATATATATATATATATATATATATATATATATATATATATATATATATATATATATATATATATAGATATATATTCATATATGTATATATATATATATATATATATATATATATATATATATATATATATATATATATATATATATATATATATATATATATATATATATATATATATATATATATATATATATATATATAGTAACTTTTGTGTTTATGGTTTCATTCGATGTATTGGTTCCGGAAATTGAACACTACCTTGACATCGAATAGTTTTTCGTACGCTTTGTTGAATCTCATGTCTTCCACTCTTCCGTTCTAATTCAACAAGTTGAAATCTTGTCGCAGTATCATCAACTCTACTGAGCAGTTCGCATCTCAATAAATTGGACAGAGTATCGTAAAAATCAGATATCCGAAGACGATAAGAATTGAATAGGTCTACAAAGTGAAGAAATGAATCGTGATATTTCACATAGTTTATAATATTATCGAGACCCGGAAAGTTACATTTCACACTAACAGCGTAACAGATAGATACATTAGATGGACTGAGTCTATGTTACAACTCAGTTTGAATAAGTGAGCGAAAGTAATCCCAATTTTTCAACATTTTCAATTTTACCATGCTGGTACGAATGTCGAAATTTGATCCATATATATATATATATATATATATATATATATATATATATATATATATATATATAAATATATATATTTATATATATATATATATATATATATATATATATATATATATATATATATATATATATATATATATATATATATATATATATGATCAAGAACAAGAATGGTAACTATACCAACTTGACAATGGTACCTCTCTCAATAATCCTACAACTCCATTGGAACTAGGAGAATTCACCGAATTCAGAAGACCAAGTTACGTTTCTCGTCCTGAACCCAATCCTGAAAAATCATATCACTCCGAAATATCACAGCTATGTACACGTTCAATGCCGATATTTGTGTTGCTTATGTTGGCAAACGACTCCATTTTTCTGTGAATACAAATACGGAATCAGTATGTTTGCGTACATGAATGTTTAAACCAGCATCATGTATTTCAGGTCCATACTTCTTGAAATGTGAAATTAACATACATGACATCTCCCTGACAAATCGTTACATATAACTGTTTCCATTCACTCTGTTTCTGATTTATTGAATCAATCAAATAGGAAAGTGTGGACAAAAATACATAGCAAGGAATCTATCAAAAGCTCGATTACGTACCAACTTTGCATATAGAAACGCCAAACATAACAAATGAATCAATAAAGTATTCATCATTGAGTCGAGATGAGGTGAATTCTAAACACAATCACATTTTGAGTCAATAATTCATTCTCCAAAAACACTAATATACATCAGTACACAATTATTACCACGTCACAACAATATCACGTTGTCATATCATTTCGTCTATCAGTAAACGAGGACATCCCACCGAAGACTAGAGTATTTGGGGACACGATACTGGCTCACGATCAACGAACAGGCAAGAAGCAGGGTCTTCGGTCGTATCCATCGTGTCCTGAGCTATCGTACCACTGTGACGTCACGTTCACACTCCACTCACAAGTATATCGTGCACAAGATGGCGTACTGTACATCGCAGTCCGTATCCAACCAGGCCCGGTTATAACAGATCTTCATGTCTTGGGTCCATCTCGAAATTCCAGGAAAAAACGCCAGCACAAAATAATCGGAGGAAAACTGATTGAAAAATAAATTGTATGGACCAGTTAAATATCTAACTGATCAATTAGTAGCCTAAATTGGGAAAAATAATATGAATTGCTGGAATTTCGATTCTAAAAATAGTATTCCATTCAAACTTTAAACACATGCTTTCTATGAATTCGGGCCAAGTAGTAGGCTTCTGTCAAGTGACGTCAATTACAGTTGAAAAAAACAAACAATATTGTTCACCGGTTGGTATCAACCAATGACAATCTCGGATAATTCACCAGTTCACTGTATTGCTATGGTAACGATTGTTGGTCTCTTTCAAGTGACCGAAATCTGTTCATACCATGAGTTCAGATAGATGACGTGACGTCATCTGGATCAGACTGCGCAAACCGAACGCGTTTTCGTACACGGGAATGCCACACCTTGAAAGCTGTACACCTGATACCGTTGGCGGAAACCAGTACCCAGTTCAGAATGCGATTCACTTCGATACGACATATCAAATTGCTTGAAGTTCAGACAGTTTTCACAATATTCTTCCAATGAATAACTCGAACAGTTCTCGATTCTCCATCAATCATTGCAAGAAGCCATGCATTGAACAAACCAGTATTTTGGCCGGTATCCATGGCAACATGTTGATTTCCATGACTGCCGTGATTCAATACCAACATACGCCACATTGCTGTTGACCACTGCACAACCCACTGGATTAAAATAACACCCATTGAGTATTTCAACCATATAAAATCGAAGAAGATTCATAAATACATGAATGATGAATGAATGTTTTTGACGGTAATGAATGAATAAATGTATATAAGCTATGTAAACGATTCCATCATGACTTCTACTTAGCTAGAAAATAGGACCCTTACCTAATAAACCACTCAAAATTTCATGCTAGTGCTATAGCTAGCTCCAAGAGGCTGAGACTTTGATTGGTTAATGGTTACTAAAGAAGCTACCAACAATGACAAAATATTATGAGAACAAACTCACGGTCTCTTGGACTGGATAATAGATCACATTCCGGAGCCCTTCTCATAAGCAGGACTAGCATTTTGTGCTAACAACAGTAGACCTACACAGAGACCAGACACGCTGATATGACAGGAAGCTCTTCTAGTGTGCATTAGCCAATCAAAGTCCTAGCCTCATTGGAGCCAACAAGCACTAGCACGGGATGTATCAGATGAGGGTCCAGAATAACCAATCAAGTGTTCCATCTATAGTCCATATGTTCGACATTCCACCTAATCGAACAACGCCGTCCGATCTCATAAACACAGTTCGCCGTTGTCGTTCTGGCTCTTCTGCGAGGCGTCCGGGTAGACGAACAGTTCGGTGTTGACGCCGTTCGTCTCGTTGTTCTGGTAGCGCCTGATTGGTCCGCGCACCGACACGCCGCGGTAGAAGTTGTTGTGACCTTGGCCGTTGATTGGCCGCACCTCGTGGTCGAAGCGCGCGTTGGCCGAGTACGTGCGCCGCCAGTCGTAGTTGTTGTGGTAGAGCGAGCCGCGGATCGAGGCGCGCGATTGGCAGGTGAGGTCGACACTGTCGGTCTGACCGCTCGGTGACCAGTGGCGGTTGCGGAACGGGAAGCGTTGTTTGAATTCGCGTTTGAATTTCTCCTGGAAATGAGATTAGGGGATTGAGATGTGTGGAAGAATGCGAGTTTCGATTTTTTTACGATGTACCAGAATCAATGAGCTCAAAAATAGGTCGAGTTGGAGTATTGCCAACTTGGAGAATGAATTAACATTTTTTTACCTCAGTTGGCAATTATTACAAACCGTCATATCAACATAATTCACGGTTTTTCATGGTTCAAAAGAGTACAAGACTTCAAATGTCCAAACGTGGTCGTGAAAACGAGCTGAAACTTCATCAGGAATCGCCATTTTATTTATTGATTAACATGTTCCAATTATCTTAAATAATCATATTGGACGATATTGGATGATATTCGATGATTTAGACATTCCTGTGATACTCTGTTTTTGATTTTTCACAGAAATGAAACAATTTGAATTTGAATAGATGGTATTGGATGAAATGACCAATGCCATATTGACAGTGGAATTGCCGGTTATATTTCGATCATAAACCAATATTGGCTGCACACACCATTATGATTCAGGCACCATAGCTTCGCGATTAAGAAATTAGAGAGCGATGTTATGACTCACTAATGACAAACAAACATATATTCGTACACATAAGTCACGATGTAGTGGCATCAAGCTATTTTATCATGTTATAAAGAAGGTGCTCCAACTCGGATCTCGAAAGTGAAATATCATTTTCTTTTTTTGTTTTTGATATTCAATGGTGAAACATTGAATAGTTGAGATCCCATGTGTAGTGGGTCTTTGGAATATTTCTTACTTCTATACTTTTCCAATCTGATATCATTCCTTATTCTGGTATCATGATCGTGTATCAAATGATTGGTAGTGGTCAGTTCTTTATTATCAATTAAAAACATTATAGTGAAATACATATATGAACAAGGCAAAGTTGAAATGTTATGTTTTTTGAAGAGTGGTGTGTACACGTGTCTTTATAAAAAACCTCTGCACATGGATTAAAACTCACATTTGACATGTAGCGTAACGCTTTGTACGGTGAACAATCTTTTCGTGTGAGAAGAAGAACCCCAGAATATTATGTCGTATTGTAGTACTGATTGAATGTGAACATAATACACTAACCTTACTACTTCTATACTGAAGAAGTGTTGTTTCTCGCCAAATGTGTCCAACTTATTACAATTGGATCCTGAATCTAGCTTATTCCAATCGCGAGAAAAAAGTGTTCATTTTCAATGTGTTTACCCTAAAATTTTTCAAAATCCATATACTGGGAAACGCCGTATACGCGTTGTAAGACGAGCGGGAAGTAATAGTATGTCGACTTCTTTGCCACACTTTGCCTACATTCGCCAATTGGGTGACATTTAAGCTAGAAATGGGTAAAAACTGCTTCGATTGGTACCAATTTAGCACATTTGATGGTTCATCTTCGAAATGGCTCACATGATCAAGCTGAAAAATTCCAGAGATGTGTATCAAAATGTGAATCAACTTCACGCGGAATTCCATTCTTTTTGAAAATAAAAATATTTCCTTTTTTTCCGTCGTGTTATTTTGACGGCCATTTTTGAAATTTCTTAAATTCATAAAAAAAAAGTTACCACCCGATAATGCCACAAAACTATACTGATCCAAGATAGATGAGGAACCATTATGAAAAAAAGTTTGAAGTTGATAGCTGTAGCCGTTTGACCTGTGGAGAACCGACAAAAAAACATTGAAAAAAACAACATAAAAACGAACACCAATTTTTTTCAGTATGTCAAATTGAATCCTCGCTAAAGCTCGTCTAATAGGAATATAAAAATATACCAGGACGCGAAATTGATTTTTTTTTCAAAACACCAGAACGCGTAATTCTTGTTTTTGAGACCGGAATCATGGAGAAAATTAAAACCATTCAATATGGGCTCTCATCATGCAGTTGGAAGAAAATCATAAACTCACGTTGTAAATGCCGTATATGAACGGATTGTAGCAGCTGTTACTCATCGCCAGCCAATCACAGCAGAACCAGATGATGTTGATGTACCTGTACCTGGAACACAAAGACAACAACTTATAGTCAATCAGAGGGTAACTGCATATGTGAGTGTCGTTGTTGGATGAGCGAGTAGTAGGTGGATAGTATGGAGAAAGTGGGAAGATAAGCGTTATCTCTCAAAATACCTTGAAAACATGTGATAATCATTGCTGGTCAGTGCCTAGTTCATATATATATATACACATATTCATATATATATATATGTATATATATATATATATATATATATATATATATATATATATATATTCATATATATATATATATATATATATATATATATATATATATATATATACATATATATATATATATATATATATATATATATATATATATATATATATAGGCCTATATATATATATATATATATATATATATATATATATATATATATATATAATTATTTATATATATAGGCCTATATATATATATATATATATATATATATATATATATATATATATATATATATATATATATATATATATATATATATAGGAATTCGAACAAATGACCAAACAAGTAAACATCAGGTATCAGCATGCATGTGCTCCAATATTGAAATGTATAGCCTATGATTAGCTGAAATTAAGTGAATTAGAAAGTGGTTTGTACAAATAACATGGATTCTGGATGTTATAATGGAATCAATAATCCAATTGTATGTGGATGTTGGACAATAATACAATATGAATCATCAATTTACCGAATCGAACATGTTTTATTGATTCATGTAATTAAACAACTCCGTGACTCCGCTTGAATTAGTGGAATTTGCCATTGTGTCTGTGGATAGCCAAATAACAACATTAATAAAAGCATTGATCACAATTACCCATGGATTGAACATTGCAACAAAGAGTAGGGAACCACTACATTTCATCATTTTATGCATCGATCCATTTAGGGTAAACCGACGCATACTGATGCGTGATGACCTAATGGCGTCTGTGAATGATGAAATGAAATGAGATGAGAGTTTATTTTATTAGGTATTTTGGATGTTGGGATGAAGTCGGTCATGGCCTGTTGTTGAGTAACTATCCCAGTATCAACCTGAACGACAGAGGAAAACCATGTACAACCTCAGTCCTAATAGTCAACCAATTTGACTGAATCTAACCTAACACTACATTGCTGGATGACGATTTGGCGTGCTAGCCACTCGACCTCTGGTCTGTATAATGAATGAGGTAGTAATCCAATAATGACAATCGACCTGTCACGTGACTTTTAACAATGTATGACGTCATATTGAGCTAATCCGATTGGTTATATAGTTGTGCTAGAAATTACTAACTTGTGTAATACTACTGTACTTCTGTAGCACTCTCTGCTCTACTGTGACCAAGGCAATGGCCGAAACGTCGAAATCTCGTGTAGCTTTCACCTCCGTGTTCTATCAACGAGCTCTCCACCATAAGTAGGCCTTTCTCTACTGAATAAATCTCGGTAAGCTGCTGTTCTTTGTCTCTTTTCCACCCAATTCATTCAACTAGTGAAATGTTATGTAGGCCATTATGAGAGTGATCCACAGAATAGAGTGATTGAACAGAAGGTACATTGACAATACTTGGCATCACAGAATTCCTCGACAATATCAAAAGCATGTATATGTGAAAAGTCTCGTCTACAGTCTTATTCTCAAACATATGTCTTGAGACTGTCAGATTCTCCTTCGGTTCAAATGAACTTCTCCTTCGGGTTGTTGAAAAGTTTGATCCCAACATGTGTACGGGCACGGTCAGAAATCAAAAGTCTGCTATAAGTCTGAAAGTTTCGTGATGGAATATACTTGAAATATTCAAGAAACGAGAAAGTCACACACTAGGTCACCAGCTGATCATTGTTAAAAATTCATATCGTCCATCATCCACCGCCGCCAATAGATCTGTGTGAACAATACAGTGGGTCGTCTCCAAAAATGAAGAAGAATAACGTATGTATACAAGTTTATATCTGTAGTGGATACAGCTATATAAAATCATTTACGTGTATCCAAGAGAGAGGAAAACTTTCTACCAACAAGTTTATTTGAGAAGCTTTAGTAATGATGAAGATCCGAATAAGATTTTGGAATTGGGTGTTTCTGAAAGATGTAGTTGAGTATTTAATTCTTCTCGTTCTAAAACATCATGAACCCGCACACCACCATAGCTATCCAGATGCAATGGTTTTATTGAAGTTCCTATGTTGGTAGACATTCTCCACCTCTCGTGGACACAAGTATGTCTTTGTATTCTCTCGTGGGTCAATGCGTGACGTCATGAGGCCTCCTTTTATGCGCTATCAAAGAGGCTGTTGTCACAAGTGTTCTTGCACCTCAATTTCCGGGGGTACACAACAGATGGCGTCTGAGCGAGGAAAGTTTTAATGAGAGAGTCATGGAAGAGAAAGGGAAGAGAGGGAGAGATGAAGAAGAGCGAGGTTGAAATGAGATAATTGAATTACTATTCAGAGTAATATAAATTCTGAGAGGTTTTTATTGAGTGAGCGATAGCGCAGATTTCCATTTCACACTCGTTAAGTTTTGTTTGTGTTTTTGTTGTTTGTTTTTAAGCGCTGTTTACATGTCGCATGGTTTGCTAGATCAACATGAAACTCTTTCTGGATACGCAGACTCATCCCACTTAGATCTGTATAGTTTTGGATCGAATCGGTTGAAACACTTTTGAGAACGTACATCATCACACATTTTTGAAAAACCTCGTGAAATTAGGAGGAACGTGAAACAAATTATTTGAATCAAATTATTTTAGAAAATCTTGAGATTCTCATCGGATATAAATACAAATATGATACACATTTCTCTCGAATTCTGAATGAAATCGGACGAAGCGTTCTGGAAAATGATCATGTATTGAATATATATTCACATCGAATAACTTGGGATAGTTTTTTTTCTCATTCCTTCATTCTTATTGTGGAATAAAATGATGGAAAAAGAATGAATCAAATATATATATATATATATATATATATATATATATATATATAGTATCCACATCAATATAGCACCTGATATTGTTCTTCCGTGGAGATTTCAAGTATGTACTCAGTTTCTCAACCCAATGAGTTGAATTGTTCATTACTCCTAAACTTTCAGGTTTCTTATTTCCACTCTCTCAAATGAATGACTCGATGAAGAGTTATTCCTCCAGAGTGGTCATATCGCCAACTTGTGACCCTTGACAGCCTCTCCAATCTTGACCTTATCCCGAGAACAATGGTTGCTGCTAACTTCCCAACGTGATCAAAAAAGTACATCTACAGAATTTTGTATTCGAAATAGTAGTATTCGAAAGTCCCCCAATCAATATCAAGGTGCAACAGAATTATCAATGAATTGTTGGTCGTATAGGTTTGGTTGCCATGGTAACCATCAGAAAACAATGGGAAGACAACCATCAGTATTGACTGAGCCGATATTGACCCAGACAACAGGACCTTTATTGTGACTAATACTTGAAATAATAGCCTGGACCTGAACGGCAACAGAATTTGACCACGATGTAGTGGGACCAACCTATCAAACCATATGAAGAAGACTCTTTAATTTCCATAATTTCCATACTGAAAACATGGAAGGCATTTGCGATTTCTTACGGTCACTCAAGAGCCAGAGGTTCCGACTGCACTTCACGATTCAGCGGATCTCGTGAACTAGATGTAGATAAGAGTGAAGGGTGATATTGTTCAACGTAAAAAATCTATTATTCTCGTGAAAAACAAATTACTGACATTATAATTACACAGGCTTCTGTCAAGTGACGTCACACATTGTTAAAAGAGACAGACGATGATGTCCACCAGTTGGAATTGACCAATAAGAATATTTGTTCAGAATATTGTAGTCCACCAGTTCACTTTGTTGGTATGGTAACTATTGATGGTCATTTGTTACTTGACAGAAACCTACTGAGCCGTGTCTAGTATTATTGAGCATTGTTGTTCTAGATAGTTCGATATTGGAGCAATAGTTGCGCTACAGGCAATCGAGATCCTGGACTCGGTAACTGACCCCGAAAATATTCCACTTCAAATACCCGAGTCGGTTCACCTTCTTTATATTATGATGAAATAAGTTGATATAACTTCATCGTGCTTCGACTCTGGATTAGTTAATGTCAACTGGAAGATCTGAATTGAATGACATTTCCGGTTTTTGGTTATTTTCATTGTTGCTAGCACAAATTTCAAGCACTGCATGCGCATAAAATCAGAGACGAAATATGTAAAGTTCTGAAGTCTACGAGACCGTGACTTTAATATCATTCTGTAGTGTGTCACGGAACTTGGTGCTACTATATTAGAGACTGAACAATCTCAGTCCTGTAGTCTTTTGGAGCTAGCAGGCCTGGGGCGTTATTTCAAGCGACATCCGCGATAAGGTTCTTCCAGAATGCTCAGTCAAACTCTGCGGCGCTTAGTATATATAGCAGATCTTGTATTTCACAGATATATTTCTGACAAATAGACGGTGGCTGAAGCGGAAAATTCAGATGAAACTTTTTTTAATCAAGTCTGAAAAGCCTGGATTCGGCGACAAGCGTGCGGGATAGAGATGATGGGGGATTACGAGCAGGGATATAGGGAAGAGTATAGCTTTCGTCGGATGAATGAAAATCTCTCATGTGATGAAAACGAGAGTAGTTTTTCTTCTGACGATTGTGATTAGATTCATTGTGCATACGTCACGCTACATTATGACATGGTTGATTGAATTAGAAAATGGCTGTCATATTCAGATGATCCACTTTGTTTTTGTATATATTATGTGAAAGTGAAAAATTGAATGTGGAAACATTGTTGGCAGTTAGTCGATCTTCGCGTAGTTATCGAAATAATTTTTTGGATTGGAAAAAAATGTGGTACTGTTCTATAGAGTAGTTGTGAACCGTCCTAAAGAAATTCTGTAACTTCTGACACAAATTGCTCTCATATCATGAAGAACATTATCTGATTCATTCCAAATCTTGACGTCATTTGAATTACACAAGGGGTCACTTTGTTAATGGGAGAATATGCAATATTATCACAAGTGTTTGAATGTACTCATGATAAATGTCTCAGAAATAGTTTTTTCGAAAGAATTGGATTGAATATTTCATTTAGCTCATTAGCAGAAATTTTCGCAATTGTTCAATATCTTGTCTTCAAACAGTGTGTCATTGTGATGAACACTGTTGAAATTCAATGACAAAAATAAGAGGAAATACTCATGAAGAATGCAGCCACTTTCATGTTCAATCTCTCCACCTTGGAATAGTCGCTCAGTGCGAGCGCATTTCTCTCTTTATCAGGAAGAGAACACATTTCACACATTATCAAGCTTTAGAGAACCGAATTGAATTGACGAGAAGAGACGCTTACAGTCGGAATAGAATATCGGAAAGGAACTCTCTCTCTCTCTTTCTCTCCCTCTCTCTCTATGTCGGTATACCTCTCTATATGTATCTCTCTCTCTCTCTTTATCTATCTATCTCTATTTCTCACACTCTCTATTTTTCACACTATCTCTATCTTCTCTCTTTCTCTCTTTCTCTCTCTCTCTCTCTCTCTCTCTCTTTCTCTCTCTCTCTAAATCACACACTCTCTCTTTCTCTCTATCACCCTCTTTCTCTCTCTCCCTCTCTCTTTTTCTCTCTTTCTCCCTCTTTCTCTCTCCTTCTCTTCTATACATCTCTCTCTCTCCCTCTCTCACCATCTCTATATCTCTCTTTCTCTTTCTATCTGTCTATCTCTCCTTTGTATAGACTTTGGCTTGGACACGTTTCCCAAACCTATTTTGTCAGAAGTAATGCACATGAAATCACTTCAGCCACACTGTGTTCAGAAAGTCCGATAGATTGTGAGAGTTTCTGAATTGAGTTTTGACTGATTCTCATTCCATCATATAAATTGATTGAAAAGATCAGGATGATTTTGACTGGTCAATCATCATTCAAGAGACCGGGGTTCGATTGTCTCCATCCTGACAGAGGTTCATTGTGGTCAGCATGTCGTTGGATCGAACCAATATTGATGTGGCTAGATTCAAATAATTTCCAGTCATCTTTCGAAAATCAAATGAACCTGATATGTGGTCCATGATCATTGTGCCTGGCCGAGTGTTTCTTAGTTTATTCACAATGAAGTCTTGACATTTCTCCATCAACGTGATGTTTGCGTGGTCACGAAGAAAGACGCTCATTATATTCCTCATTGATGAGATGGTAAGGTAATCTTCAATCCATAACATTCAGGTGATGTCTACTGGTTGGAAAGAGTATGGGTGAAATTCGATTCCACATTCAAATTGTTGTTACACACTTTCATGTTCATCAGTCGGTATTTCGTCTGACCCGTGAAGTTCGTTCCATGAAATACTCTTCATGCTTGAATACTTTTCACTTCAGGTTTTATTTTCATTGGAAAAACAAAAGTTAGAAACATTACAATCAACAAAATTCACATCGCTCGATCCACAAAGCCTTATATGGGCTTGACTGTGGCGATAACATGAATAAAACAACTCTATAAAACACACACAAAATAAGTTGAAAAACAGGGGGAAAAAAAGTGCAACCTAACATTACGACAGAAAATGAGACATGTGCAAAGTTAATTGATTGAAGAAAGACGTAACCACACAATGAATTACTGAGAAAAATGCTTGTACAAAAATAAAAAAAATTCACACTTGCACATTTAAGATGCGATAACATAGAAAGAGAAGAACAGTTACTAGAAAAAGCATACAGCGAAAAGATTCAACCTTGTTCTGAAATTACATCACTAAAAAAACATAATTCAAGTATATATCTTCATCTTCATACCATGATCTGAGGAGCTCTTTCTATTTTCCATGTAGCTCAAACAATTCAGTCGTGAAAAACTCTATTAATATCATGAAGATTCAAAGCCCGACACACTGTTGTGTTTTCCAATAACGTATAAGGTCAACAATGAAGGCTTATTCATTCAAGCAAGCACAGTATAGATGATCACATACAATTCCTGAGGATATATAACTAGATATTTTACTCAAATACTAACTGTCAATACTAAATCAATATGTTCAAAGATCAATCGCGTTGACGAAAAAAAGCTGACACAAGAAGCTGTACAAATCTTCCGGAGTTTAAACTTCTTTCTCAATGTCTATGAAGCTATTTTCAAGCTCTTTATGAATGAACTCTCAGAACGCTGTCGCAGGTTTCATCAAGTGAAAGCAGTCGAGTTTTTCACCGCTATTTGATCAGCACGGCACGGATCACAGTGATGGGACACGCCCCTTTATCCGACAACATCAAATGAATGGAAGTGCATAACACTGAGTGAAAGTCAGTTTATTGTGACACATTCCAAAAAGGATGTGATATTGAAAATCAGAATACTGTAGAATCAGTCATTTGGATTATTTCAATGATAAATATAGCTGATGTGAGAACGATCCGAATGGGGTTGAATTTGATGAAATTCGCAGATCTTTGGCTGAGAAACACAATATTTGAGTAGTGTTAACCCTTGATATTAATATAATGATTCGATGATGCGTCAGAGATATGTTTTCACATGTTATATAGTATCTTAAACCATTCCAAAATGATAAATCAGAGAGATAATGTTCCATCAAATCAACTCTCCAGCGATATTGAGCATGAGATTCTATTCGGATGGAATATTAGTTTGTCGGTGATAGTTTTCGAACGGTATGAGATATCAATATTCTGATAGAGGAAACACAGTTATTCCTGATACCATCAAGACGGTATAGAACAAGGGTGCCCAGTACGTCGATCGCGATTGACTGGTCGATCGCGACGTCTTTTCTAGTCGATCCACTCAATCTATTATACAATTTTGTATTGGAAATTATTGGAATATTAATGTATATTCAATTTTCTGGGTCAACATCAATTTGTTGACAAAGCCAATATGGCGGCGCCCATGGATGAGCGTGTAAAATCCCGTGTAGAAGGCATTGCTCGAAAGTTTCTTCTGTCTCAGCTGGGACTATAGTCTACAGTCTATAGCTGAAGTCCTAGGTCTTAGCCGCCGAAAATTGTAAACATGCAGGTACTTTGCCACTCTCTGGTTTACCATCATATCTCGTTGGCTATTTTTTTGCAGCTGTGTGTGCTTGACAATAATTTATGCGATAAGAGTTGAATGGTTATAACTTATATCATCTTATAGGTCTTAAAAGTGTCTGAGTTTGATCCGTTTCAGATTCTCGATATCTCTCAAAGTTCAAATGTCATCATCAAATTACTGATATTCCGCTGAATCGACTTCAATGTACTCTCAGCATAAACAAACCCACTATTTTATCCATGCAATTACTACTATTCCCGAAGCTTTGATTCATGATGAGTTGACAGTTCACTGTTCAGTCGCTACTTATTGCTGCCAGTTCACTTCCAGAGAATATGATGTGAGTCGTGACGTACCTGTTCACTGCCGGGTAGATGTCTTGGATGATGTTGTACGTCTGAAGAGGCAGCCAGCAGAGAGCGAACAAAGCCACCACGATCACTAGCATCTTGATCACCTGGAAGAAGAACAAATATGAGTTCACTGATCTGTTTGAACTTTGGTTTTCCGCGTTTCTAGAAGGCAATTGTTTTTGTAATAGGTTCCTGTCAAGTGAATTCACCCATAGTTGAAAAAGACAGACAACAATGTTCACTAGTTGGAATTGATCAATAAGAATGTTTGGTAGTCCACCAGTTCGCTGTATTGCTATGGTAACGATTGTTAGTCATTTGTTACTTGACAGAAGCCTATTGCAACAATGTGACGTGAGAATGATAGTTTCGGTACAACAATGGTGGATCGGGGAAGTCGCTCCAAATCTTCACAATTGTTATGATAAATGTTGTGGGTCTATTGAATAAATCATTATGCTAAGTTTCAAAAATGAGAATAATTACAATTTGACCATTTCCATTCGTTATTTGAGACGGAAACGAATATGTGATAGTGGAAGAGACCAAAAGTCAGATCTCTAACAATGACGAAGGAGAAATAGTGAGATGATATTGACGATAATTTTAGTTGTCATTATATCTCACTTATTTGCATTCGATATCTGAATGACGATTTTTTTTCCACATTTCTGTTTCAATTTTTCACATTCAAAGTTTCTTGTGAAATTACGGAAAATTCAAAATTGCAAATTGATCGGAATAAATGGACGAATTCGATCGAGAACAATGACAATTTCAACAACACTGTTGACAACGATGAAAGTTTTCATAATTTTGTGAATTTTACTCATAAATGAGAACCACATTCAATGTTATTGATTGATCCATTTCATTTCGTTGTTTGGTTCATTAATCACAGAATAAATTGAGCATGTTCAGAGGAAAAAATTCAGAAGAAGTGTGAGAGAGAAAGTCCTCATTGACTGCTGTCCTCAAAGCAAAGGTGCATATTCAATCAATACATCGTTCTACAATTTTAGAGAAGTTTGGAGGAAATTTTGTATCAATTTATTACAAATCAATCATAAGGATGTTATTGAAACAAGCCCATTGAATCATGATCAAACTGTTGAAATTCAGAATGATAGAACGGAATCAAACTGGAGATGATAGCAGACAATATGGTTCGAATTATAGATGATGCTCTGAAATTCCAACCGAATCTTTCCCCTTCATCATCATCATCATCACTGTCTGCTCAACGACCCCATCAACAGTTAGGCAATACGGGGGTACGGATGAAGTAGTGATGATGAAACGATGAAGTGATGGGTTCACAAAAACTCGTGCCTCATGCAGGTCTTGAACCCACGTCCAACGGTGACGTCATTTCATGAAGCAAGCCTCAACCGACTTGGCAACAGAGAAAAGGGTGGGAGGGGGGGGGGGGGGAGGGAATTTTCCACCCCCGATAAAAGGTCAGGTCAAGCCGTTGTAACATGATCCTCACATTCATATCCGATCGAAATTACATCAGATTCAGTAGAAGTGAGGAGATAATGCACGTGTCTACTTTGTCGACATTCTTGTGTTGCTTTTACGATCTGAAAGCTATTTCTCTTCATTTATAAAATGCATCACAATAAGTACAGCACTTGCTTTTGTTCTCGTTTCTCCTCGTTGCTATTCTCCACAAGTCTTTTTCATCACACCAAGTGCAATGTTCGATCTTTTTTCCCATCCTCCTACAATAATACGCGTTGAACTAGATATTCTGTGGTCTTTATGTCGAGTTCTCTGAAGGAAGGCTGACTTTATCTTGCCAGGTGTATCATGTGACATGGGTCTTAGATCAGCTGGTTCAAGGCACGTGCTCGAATAATATGCTTTTCACATGAAGGTGAATTTTCATCATTATCAACATGTGACTAAAGATTATTATCCATGCATTGAGGTGAATATGACAAAACATAAAGACGGCTGAAAGGAAAATTTGAGATAATATGATGGTTATTTGATATATATATATATATATATATATATATATATATATATATATATATATATATATATATGTATTATATATATGAATATATATTTAATTGAGATGAGTTTCCATAGGAACAGTACGGTTGCCACTCGAAAACAGTATAACAATATCAGCATATGATAAATGAGAAAATATCGAAACGTGATAGTATCATCATATTGAATCAAAATTATCGATATTTGTAGGAATAGTCACGGATAATCACACAATGAATAAATAATACACTATGGAGAATAGATTGACTGAATCAGGTAGCTCAATAGCACTACTCGGAAGCTCTTGAACATACAAGATTTTGATTGATTCAGATCAGAGCAATAATTCAGCTGTTGACCATTATATGAGTGATCTCTGAAGATGACAACTGGATCTTTCAAGGTCAGCAAGCTCATGTGATAAGCTTTCTGTTTATTAATTCTCAGTCAACTGACAAGTCCATATAGTAACAATCAAACAAGTTCTTACAGAATATTCTCATATTCTCAACATGGACCTAGGCTTTGAGAGGATCAATTAACATTTCGAGAAATAATTCGTACGGCCAACATCCAATTTAATTTCCCATTCTTACTTTGGTGTCAATTTATAATCACGTTTGTTCTCTTGTTTCACGAACTCACCCTCATTTACATTCATTTTTTTTCCAAATACATTATTTTTATATGACTCTTGATACTCATTTTTGTTATCACGAAAAAGTTTTGTCAAATAATTTCTCCATTTTTTTTTCACATTCAATTATCTTATTTTAAAAAAAATGATGCATCGTTTGTATGAATTTTGTCATACTGTGTCCGTGTGGCAACCTTTCCGGTGACAGTGTTTTAATACTTGTATATTTTGTTTTATTTTTATTCACCTCAATCGAGATTATTCATGTATATTTTTCCATACATTGTATAGAGCATACTGTGATTATATGTAACTTGAATTACCATATATTTTTCATTTTTTTAAATGGAAAATCCTGTGGATTAGTAAAGAAATCTAATCTAATATAATCCGATGAACTTCTCTCTCTACTCTCCAGAATGACCTTCGGGAACTCTTCTCAGATCACTAATGGTTTATGTATCCAATCTTGATGATGTTGTTTTGCCGAGCCGACTATACGAGAATTAACATGTTTTAATAAGTTTTCAGCCGCCAAGTGAAATGTCAAAAACACTCGCATGACATTCAAGATGGTGAAATATTCATAGACTTGACATTTTAAACCTCATCAAATGTCTCTACACATAGCGTGTGTGTGGGTGTGTGTGTTTGTGATGGTTCAGCATTCATTAGCCATAAAATATTGATATTTATATTTTATCTGCATTAATTCCATCCTGGAATAAAATTCCCATATGGGTTAAGTTGGACGTTTCCAATTTGATAACACAAAAAATGTATCGAATCCATTAGGAAAGTGAACTGTGTAAATATGATATGCTGTTAATTGAATTCGTGAGAAATGTAACATACTTTCAATCACCGCCAAGGAAAAAGAATGATTGTGGAATGATTGTGAAAAACCCTGGATCGATTGAGGATGATTCCTGATAAAGCACTCTCCCAATGTATTTGCCTCATAGAATAATGATATATGATCAATTATTATATTAGCGTAGCGAAGATTCCATTCCACATACCGAGAAAAATGGGCTTAGTTTCTATGTTTTTTTTTATTATTATATTGAACGCGGCATACAGATCAGGAAAAATTATCTATCGACTTGAATTTTTTTTTACAGATTCATGTCATGTCAGAATGAGCTGGATATGTTTCTCAAAAAAATTGATCGGAAGGTATTTCCGGAAAAAATCGAAAAATTTGAAAAATCCTCAAGAGAATAACACGGATGGAAAATACTTGAAAAACAAGAATTCTTCAAAAGCTCTCAAATTTCCACCGATTATGAACAATATTATTGAACACCTTTTCAGAGAGTTTTTCAACAATCGAATGAGAAATAACAAAGAAAATGCAATAAAAGTGTACATTCAATTGAATATTTGGATCAATTGGATTTGCAAAGTGTTTATGCGACAGGTTGCAGCACTATGAATAACAACGAGATGCAGGTAAGGTTTCCGAACGTTTGAAGTAATCCAAGGTCCGTCAATGTGGATTGATCTAACAGAATATTCTCCATTCTAGATGTTCATACTTCTAAGCTCATCTCACAACGCACATCCCGCGTTTTCCTAGTTGTTATAACGGTAATCATTATTTTTGGTGGAAGGGCCGTGTTTTTTGTTTTCAATACCATTTCGCAAATTTGCTCTTTCTTATAGTGTCCAATGACCTCACTATCACAGCTGAGTCATTTTAGAAGTCGAATTGACAAGTTGAATGAAACCACGAAATAATAGTAATTGAAAGAGCGTCTGGACCCCTCCCCCCCTCCTATAGTAACACTCGCGCCATTCAACGATCACATCCCGCAACTATATGTGGAATGACTCATTTGATAAAGATTGACATGTTTAACATTTTACATCATTTGTATACACTGTATGTGAATGAGGGGTTCATTTTAATAATGAACTTATAATTATTTTCAAAATAAAAAGTCATTTTATTTTATCTTAATTGACTATATTATGTGATATGGCCCCCATGATTTGTCATTCCCTATAAAGCCTGACCTATGAGAAATGAGCATGTCGTTAGAACTAATTTTCAAAATACGTTTTTCTAACAGAAAGTTCACATAAATTCATGAATTTTCACATAAAGTTTTCATCCATAGCCTTAATTGGGAACTAATGAGTTTGTATCAAGTTTCGATGTTATTGAAAAAAAAAAAAATTCAAAGATATTGGGACCTATAATAATTGACCAAACTTTTCCATATAGATGCTAGGGCTACCCCATTGACGGTCTCACTTCTTCCTGTCTCGGTAAATCGGTAAATCGTCGGTCAGTCAAAACACAAAGACCAGACAATACCAAACAGAAAATCCACGAAATATTTACGACTTCTCAGCTTTATTCATCGTGAAAAAATAACACGTTTTTTACGTCCCGGTCAAAGAATTGAACCAGTTAGAAACTTCGGGGAACTTTCCTGACTGGTTCACATGACCTACCGGAACGGAAAAATACTTGCAAACACTCACTATGGAGAGGATATGATACAACTATTGTCTTTGTTACTCTTTCAACTCCATTTGTTCGTGTCCATGTATGTTTTGTATCCGTCATGTCGACACAGATGAGTCCACATCCTGTTGCGATGCGATGCTCAGAAGTGAATATGATTAGATATTCGCATATCGAATGTCGAGAAGACTGGATTTATTTGACAATCCAGGAATTCATGGGAAAATGTATAACATAACCAAATGAATTGTAGATCAGTAGACGACTTAAAAAAAAAAAAATACATTGAAACTTGATACAGAATCATTGTTTCCCAATTGAGGCTATGATTGAAAGATGTGATCGTTTGGACGGGGCACCACAAGGGCGATCTCAACACCCCATTTTGATTAGATAAAGGTCCTTTAGTCACAGAATAGATTTTCACATCATAGAATATCATTATTATTTCATTATTCATTTATTTTATTCATTCAAACATCAGATTCAGATCCAATGGCAATTGATTCTAAATACCGGTCTTTATTTTAATAATTTCGATTTTGAGTTTTGAGAAAATGTGTGAAACCAAAAACAAATAGCGTAATGTCATTTTCGAATATAGCTCTAAAGATTTGATAGAATATTGTTGAATGCAGAGAATTTTGTTAACGTCTTCATTCCGTCTTGTAGAAGATCGTTACTTGAGATCAACATTTATGAAAGAGCAATCGATATTCTGTTCTGAAGAATTGGAATACGTTGGCGGGAATACGGTATTCCTGATAAAATACACGTTCTGATCTCAGCACTTGATTGAAAACGTGAACGTTCGAGTTCGTCTAGAACCATTTCCATTATCGTGTTCCATTTTCAAAACGCTTCAAGCCAAGTTGATGTAATATCAATAAAAACATCAGCTCCATTGACTTCATACACACTGAGTTATGATTAGATGAGCATAGCGAAGCTTTCCATTTCACGCCCTGAAAAAAATGGGCTTCGTTTTTATGTTTTTTTTTTTTCTCTCTTGTAATTATGTACGCGGCATACAGGTCAGAGAAATGAATAAATCAACTTGAAACTCTTTCTGAACGTTGGTGCCATACCAGAATAGGTTGAGATCGTTATTCAGAGGAATCGGTCGGAAGGTTTTCTGTAAAATAATCGGAAAGTTTGAAAAATCCCAGTAAGAATAACCTAGGGGAACAATACTTCAAAAACAAGAATTTTTTAAAATCTCTCAAATTTTCACAGAATTATATTATACACCTCTCCAGAGATTTTTGCAACAATCAAATTGGAAATAACAGAGAGAACGCAATAAAAGTGTACATTTTATTGAATATTTGGATCAATTGGATTTGCAAAGTGTATATGCGACAGGTTGCAGCACTATAAATATCAACAAGTTGCAGGTAAGGTTTTTGAACGTTTCAGGTAATCCAAGGTTTGTAGATGTAAATTGAGCTGACAAGTTATTTTTCATTCTAGATTTCCATACTTCTAAGCTCATCTCACAACGCGCATCCCGCGTTTTCCTAGTGACAAGTAAAAGATGGATTCATCAGAATATAAGTTTATTAGCTTTGAGAGGATCAATTCCCATCTCACGAAATCATTCACGGCCAACATCTCATTCGATTTCCCATTCTTATTTTGGTGTTAATTTATATTCGCGTTTGTTCTTTTGTTTAACCGACTCACCCTTATTTCCATTTCATTATTTTTTTTCAGATACATTTTTTAAATATATAACTCCTGATACTCAATTTTTTTATCACGGAGAAGTTTTTGAAAATAATGTCTCCACTAAAATTTTTTCACATTAAATTGTCTTATTTTCTGAAAAATTATGCATCATTTTTGTGAATTTTGCTAAGCTGTGACCGTGTGGCAACCATGTCTGTGTGTCTCTCCATCGACGGGACAATAAGTTCACGAGCGACCGTTCCTCCTATCCTACTCCACTAGCAAGCGGGTGGTTCGAGCCTTTTTCCTCTGTATGCGAGCGTGTGATGAATCAATTGCGTCTCCTGCGAAGATGTGACCTGAAGCAGTGTGGCCAACATTAACCCGACCTGACGCAATCTGACCAACATTGAGTGCGTTACGTAACAACCGCGTGCGTCATGACGCGTTATACGCACGACGTGCTTCGATCGCGTTACGGAGGCACTTTGAACTGAATTGCGTGTAAATCGAATTAGTCACGTGGTTTTAATCGAAAATAGAATAGATTACAGATTGGATGAATAATGAGAGGAACTGAGACGTGGAGAATATTCAGAGAGAGAAAATATGTCACGTGAAATGAGTCATTGTGTAGGCATGCATTCAGTCGAGTTCGGGTGTATTTGGGTTCGTTTTTTTTAGATGTTTGTATTTTCGTTCATTTGTTTCTGCTCCAAAAGTTGAAAGGCATAACTGATTATCATATGACTTTTCATATGGTTCAGTAATTTCCCATCCTCATTCTGTACTCTTTCTTGTAGCGATCGGTGGAGCGATTTAAAAAAATCATTGATTAGAACTTTAAAAATAGTACTCATGAGAAAAATATGATGGAAAAACATATTTTCAATAAAAAATGATCAAATTTCGAGATTTTGTGATTAACGATTTTCACGGACGTATTTCATGCATTTTTGAATAACCGATCGGGAGGTTACAGAAATATATGTATATTTATACTGAACCTAACATTATTCAAATAACTCCACATAAACAAATCAATTCACTGCATTTATCGATTAATTTGAGTATGTCCCGAATCCATCAGAATAAAACCCACACATTTCTTGTTCTCACTCTGCGCATGCTTGCCTTTGGCTCAACTGTCAGTCCGATATTTGCTCTCAGTAATCTTCCGTTTGAAACTCTTCATCTCTCTATTCCGATACAATCATGAGAGAAACTTCTGTTTCCCATTCCAGATTCCACAAACGTCCGAACGTATCTCATATCGATATATTCTTCACGGTAAAACGTATTAAATCATCAAGATTATTATGACAGACATATTTGAATGTGTTTGAAAATGGAACTAAAAAACCTACATAGATATTGTGAAGTCGTAATCCACAGCGTTCACCGACCCAATACCCCACATTTTATCATGACCCATTTCCCTCATCTAACTTCTCAATACTCTATCACGTCTCACCCCTTCCTTGCCCTTCTCCTCACCCCTCACCCATCGCCTCTCATTTCCAACTATTCTCTCACGTTATCTTATTGCTCAGAACATAGGACGTGATTTACTCGTATTCATGGAAACATATAACACAGTCTACCGGTATGACGAACTAAAAACCACCTTGTGCTCATCTGGAGTATCTGGAATAGGGTTCATCAATGATTTCTCAAGAATTCATTCCAAAATTGGATACAAGTGAATTATTCGTTGCCTCAAAGCATTGAAGCATCAGCAAATATTCATATTTTTTTTCAATAACATCAGCACTTTATACGGAATTGTGGTTCCCCAATTAATACTTTGGATGAAAGTTGGGACTGTTTGAACGGTCCATCACAATTTATTGTTGTTTTAGTAGTGGAAGTGGTGGTAGTAGTAGAAGTAGTGGTAGTAGTAGTAGTAGGAGTAGTGGTAATAGTAGTTGTAGTGGTCGTAGTTTTTTCGCAAGTTTTTTCATTATCAAACAAATACATATATTAGAATATACTATAGACCAGCAGAGTAAAATTTTTTAACTCATCTGCGAGCCTATCAACATGCAGTAGTAGTAGTAGTAGTAGTAGTAGTAGTAGTAGTAGTAGTAGTAGTAGTAGTAGTAGTATTTTTTTTTCAAAAGTTCTTTATTCATTTAATGTACATGTAGTAGAGGTGGTAGTAGTGTTCATTCCTTCAGCCCTCTCTCAAGGAAATCAGTACACTATCTTCATGTTCATTAATTAATTTGACAATATTGCTAATTTAATGGGCAATCTTATCACCCCAAAATAACGACGATTATATATAAACGACCTGTTTTTTCACAATTATTCAGTTGGTAGACGACCTGCTTCTTGCACGAATGCAAGTATAGACTATGTCGACACGTTTCTCACAAAATAGACGGTGATCCCACTTGTCGGTGGCTCGGTTGATAACGAGTCGCCTCAATGACGTCACCAAGCCATACATACAGCCGATTCAACACACTTTGCGAGCAGAGAATGTGGTAATTAATACTCGGTACTCGTCTAGTTACAGGACGGGGACTTTGTGAACAAGTTATACTCATTATACGTCGAGGAAAATAGATGTGAGATTTAATAATAGGGATTTGGAGTGTTGATGAATGCTTGAGTTGTTAGATGAGATATTTCTCAATTACATTATATTTGTTGTTGTCATTATATATATATATATATATATATATATATATATATATATATAAATATATATATATATATATATGTATATATATAATTGAGTCATTTGTGGAGTTGAAGTATAATTATGAATCTTGTTCAGAGCACGTATCTCGCGGAAATGTATCAAATGAGCAACAAAGTTGTGAATTGAGTTCTCTTTGGGTTTATTTGCGCTTTCGCTTGATGAAACACTGGCTGATGTTGGAGACATATAGAGTTCTTACATATTTAAATAAGATACGTCACGATTTTTGTATTCCGAATATACTTTCAACATTGAAATTATCCACCTAGTCCAGATGAATTTCAGGACCTAATTGAGAATTAAGGATCTTTTCGTGCTTCTAATTTTTTTTTTTGCACTTTTACGGTCTGTGCACTTTCCCATCACTTTCAATCTGCTGTTGATGGAAAGAAGTGATCATTGCCCAAGACGCCAAGAGATTTAGTTCAAAGTGGAAGATATCAACATTTGTGTGTTTATACTGGAGGACTTTTATCTACGGCGAAACATTATGGTCACAGACAGCTCAGTCCTGGTGGGTGCCCCGTCCAAACGATCCCGTCTTTTATCCATAGTCATAATTGGGAAACAATGATTTTGTATCAAGTTTCGATGTTATAAAAAAAAAAGTTCATTTGGCTCGCAGATGGAATTGAGTAAAAAATGGATTCGCGATTTTTTCTATTCAATGGTCAGAATATGATATTGGGGTTACTCAATATCCTCCGGATTGAATCAACACTCGGAAAAATTATCATAACAATATTATCAAACACCTTCTCAGAGATTTTTGCAACAATCGAATGTGAAATAAAAAAGAAAACGCAATGAAAGTGTACATTTTATTTAATATTTTGATCAATCGATTTTGCAAAGTGTATATGCAACAGGTTGCAGCACTATGAATATCAACAAGTTGCTGGTAAGGTATTCGAACGTTTGAAGTAATTTGAGAGATGTAATTTGAGCTGACAAGTTATTTTTCATTCTAGATTTCCATACTTCTGAGCTCATCTAACAACGCGCATCCCGCGTTTTCCTAATTCCACATGAGTTTGAGTGTTCAACCTCACTTTTTCCCTGACCATATTCCATTGAAAACACACCAAAGTCATGTCGCACGACCGAGTCGACTTATTCCTGTAAACGCTCTCAAGCGCCGCCTCGAACTTTTCTCCCAGCTTTGATGAAGAGCATGTGGATTAATATGGAAAACATGTCTCCATGAAGTTCACACACCGACGCGTCAGAAGTTTCATTAACATCAGCAAGAAGAGTGAAAGAAGAAGAGAAGAGTGAGAAAGAAGAAGAAGAAAGAAAAAAAAGAAAGAAAGAAAGAAGAGTGAATAAGAGTGAGTTGAAATTGTATTCACAGTTTTATTGGCTCAAGAGTACATCACAGTCGACTTGGCGGAATATCATTTTTTTTTGTAATAACTTTCGAACGATATGAGATCTCAAAATTGGAATAAAGGGAAAATACAGAAATTCATTATTTCTAAAATTCAAGTCGAGTAATTTTTCATGCCACCAGTAAATACATTATATGATAACATAATCAGTCATTTATGTGTATGGGCTGGGTGCCTTACAAGTATTGAAATACGTTTAGTTTGAAATGAAAAAGAATTTAACTGAATGAATCAATAATTGAATGGATTTAACTAACAATACATAAAATATGATATACTAGTAATCAGTACCATTTGAACGTATGTCATTATAATAACGGAGTTGGGATTTCATTTTTGTTTGTTTCAACATAAAAAGTTCACCTTATTAAACTAATGAGATTGTACCTAATAATCAATAGGACCATATCTAGCTTCATAAAAGTTGACATGAGTGAGAAATGTTGGACTCAATTTGTCGAAAGTACACAGCTGAAATGACGTTATTTCAGTTGTACTCCACTTGACAATATAAGCCTATATGTGACTTGAAAGTTGAATAGTTATAGCTCATACCGTTCCCAAGGTATTGCGCATATTTGTATATGTGTACAATCTGTATCAGTATTTTGATAGCTCATACGATTCGAGAGTTGGATCACAAAATGTAATATCACACCAAGTCGTCTGCTATGCACTCTTAAGCCGGAAATAGATTCAGAAAAGGGCTTTGGCATTTCGAACGAGTCAGAAACATGGAAGAGGTTTTCACTACCGTGATAACAGTTTATGTGGTAACCAATAGAAACTTGAGCATTAGAGTTTCGTGGAAACCGGAACGTCTCAAGTCATCGATGTGAATGTGGATCTTTAATCGCACGTTAGCCGAGCTATAGTGAAGTAGAGCTAGCGACGAGAACGTTAGTGCCGTAAAATATTCAATCGGCAATTAGAATATGTGCAAGCAAGGTATTTTCATGCCTCGTTATCTTCACCCCCACATACTGAACTGAACCGTTCCTTCAACACTCCTCACAAGTTGTCAAGTCAATTCATATATATATAAATATATATATATATATATATATATATATATATATATATATATATATATATATATATATATATAAATATGAATATACATAAGTATATATATATATATATATATATATATATATATATATATATATATATATATATATATATATATATATATATATATATATATATATATTCAATGAAGTATGAGATACATCCCTTCGTCAACCTAGGGTGATATCAGCTAATAAGTCACTTAATCGGGGAGATAATCAGGAGTTAATCAGTCAGTTGTCGCTCAGTGAACAAAATCATCGTTCGTCGATCCCAATCTTAGACATATTCTCACTTCGGCTCACTTTCTCACAATTTCAAGTTATGGGCTTTTTGAATTATAGCGTGATTTCTACCATGAATCAATACACATTGTACTCATGATTCTGTGTCGTTCATGTCAGCCATTTCTTCCGAATGGCACAATTGGAATACAGATGTTCGTTTATATATATATGTCGTATATTCTCATTACAAGTTTCATCCATCAGCTTGTTCCATTCTCATCCAACTTAACTGATGGATTAATTATGTATCAACTCTTACTTTAACAAGCTCTCATAACTCACATAAAACACGCTCGAAAAGTCGAGTTTGAACAAAATGTTTGAACTTTTAAGTTCTGTTTGTCATGTGATGATATAAATTAGCTCATATTGTAATCTCGAAGTTGTTTCGTGTACTAGTTATCTTCAATTGCCATCTTTTTGTAACTTTTCTATTCCTGTGGTTCCGATACAAATGTGAGTATCAAAGTTGAACATAATGTGAAATCATAGTTTAATATAAACTCATGTTCAGAATGTGAATCTCATATATATATATATATATATATATATATATATATATATATATATATATATATATATATATATATATATATATATATATATATATATATGTTGTACCGTGCTCTCGGGTTGACCGCGTATGCTCTTTAGAAGAGAACTGCTGAATCTTAAAAGATCCTTTGTCTGGAGAGACATAGGATCTTTCAAGATCCAGCAGTTCTCTTCTAAAGAGCATACGCGGTCAACCCGAGAGCACGGTACAACATTCTACTCAATCCGCGAGAACATCCGTCACAATATATTATATATATATATATATATATATATATATATATATATTCATATATTTATACATATATATATATATATATATATATATATATATATATATATATATATATATATATATATATATATATATATATATGAATATTTTTTTTTTTTTTGTTCAATAACATCGTAACTTGATACAAAATCATTGTTCCCCAATTAAGACTATGGATGAAAGATGGGATCGTTTGAACGGGGCACCAAGAGGGCAATCTTACTACCCCATTTTGATTATTCAAAACTAATGATCTTCAACACCAAGACTGCGCTGTCTTATGAAAATAAAAATATCATGAATATTTTTATGAAAATATCACGTCCCTCGTATCTCGGTGTCTCTTCAACATGTCTATTGTTGATCCTGGTTGATTTGACCGCAACCGGTCAGGAAGTTGTTCAAGGGGCGTTGCGAAGATTTCATTCCAAACACCGGGAACCAAACCGGGAACTATCGGGTTGTGCTGATATGTTTGTGAAAGCATCGTAAAGTCCAGGAATAGTATGACCAATTGACTCACAACTTCTCTGAATGGTGTGACCATGTCAGTATAGGCTGGTATCCTTCCTGTGTGAAATTGGTTTCACACTTTTGTTCGAGTTATTTAATTGAATATTGATGAGCATCGGGTGGAATTCTCCACCTCATCCTCTTGACATGGAATGTGTATACAATGTTTCTATCATTCGAATACACGTTTGTATCGAATATGGAGAAATGTTTCTTTTCCGTCCTCAAGATGATGTATCCATTGTGTTCCATGAATGATGGATGGTTTCAAATCTGTTGGGAATTATCGAGGGGTGTACACAACTCGCAAATTTGGTGTACATCTGATTTCAGATTTCAAGATTTCAGGTGATTTCAAGTGATTTCAAGAGATTTCAAGGGGATCTCAAGTGATTTCAAGGGATTTGAAGGGATTCCAGGGATTTTAGGGATTCCAGGGATTTCAGGGATTTCAAATGATTTCAGGGATTTCGAGTGATTTCAGGGGATTCGAGTGATTTCAGGGATTCCAAGGGGATTTCAAGGGATCTAAAGTAATTTCAGGGATTCCAGGGGATTTCAGGGATTCAAGTGATTTCAGAGATTTCAAGTGATTTCAGGGGATTCAAGTGATTTCAAAGATTTCAAGTGATTTCAAGTGATTTCAGTGATTCCAGGGATTTCAGGGTTTTTAGGTGATTTCAAGTGATTTCAGGAATTTCAGGTGATTTCAGGGGTTTCAGGTGATTTCAAGTGATTTCAGAGATTTCAAGTGATTTTAGGGGGATGTCATGGCAAGTGTACACCGGATTTCAGGAGTTGTTAACCCTTCGGGAATGATCATCAAGATGAATTGTTCAATGGATTCGATGACAGATTTCTACTTCCGAAATCGAGCTAGGTATGTAGCTTCATACGGATATATCTCGCTTATATCAGCACGCATATCATATGTTTGCTGAGTGATAAACAGGAAATAAAATCGCCTGAAAACAAATATACAGTCCACTATCACAGAGATTTCCTTGTTTTGTGGATGTATGATAACACAACCGTAATCACATGTATTTCTTTTCTTCTCGCGTTGGTTGAATGAAAGAGTGGAAGTTATAGTAATTGATAAATTGATCAATGTGAAACCTGAATTTTGTAAATTTTGGTTTAATGCACAAAAATGAAGACAATTGAATTGAGTTCAATCACCACACAAGAGTTCCTCTCTCGTACGGACTCTTGTTGTTTCATTGTATTAGACGTCGATAATATTCATTTACGACTCCACCTCTTATATCAAGATCATTCCTCATATTTTTTATGTGAACTTTGTTTTCAAAAACAAGAATACAATTATTTTGAAATGAGAAAGAAATGAAAAGACTGTTCAATCACGGTTCTGTAACCGTTGTGATTTTGTGGTGAATTGACTTGAAGCTATCAGAAAGAGATGGAGATAATGAGTCTGGAAATAATATCACAAATGATAATCTATTCAAAACATGAACGCGATATTAATTTCATTCACCTCTCTAATCACATGATTCCGATTCTTTTTTTCAACTAATATAATTTGTTGTAGTTCTTTTTTTATTTTGTGTCTCTCTCTAATCTATTCGAATCACCACAGGGGAATATGATCACAAATATAGTTGAACACTGTTGAGAATAAAACTCTCCCATAAACGAATTAAAACTTCAACCATTTGATCAAAGTTTCAAATGTGTTCACATACATTATTAACATTTAGTAAATGGAGGTCACAACGATCTGGAAATATAGTCTAATTCAAGTCGGTAAACATGTAATGTGTCTGTAATAATGTCACAAATTTGATTGAACACTATTTCGTTCATGACGTTAGTTTTGATTTGTGCAGCATAGAAATAATCCCAGCTTTCAATCTCCATTTCCAATTGGAGGAAATTAATGACACCAAGTTTTCGATAGTTTCAATGATGATAATCAAGTTGATTTGTTATCGTATTTTATCATTGAAATCTAATCAGTGAGAACGTACAACCAATTTCTGATTTGTCTCTCCATCATTCTGATATCCCGAACCATTGATGTGCCATCAGGACAAATGACAGTTCGATCAATTGTTGAAGTTTGAAGAGTGATTGCTTTGATGTTATTGGTTAACAGTCGATGAGAGTTGAATCAGTAGAATACCAAGTTTCTCAGTTATGACTTTCGAACAGTGGAATATATCGTGATTCTGAAACAGAGGCAACATTGATGCTTCCAATTCGTCCAAGGTGGTATAAATATAATGACTTTTCAACTGATTGAAAAATTTTGAAAATGTGTTGTTTTTTTTTCATTTGGATACGATTTTTTTTTTTTTACTGAACAAAAAAGAATATAGACATACATATAAATGAATAAACAGTCACGTGTTGTCCACAAAGCTCTGGAGAGCTCGACTTTGGATTGAATATAGAAAAATAATGGAAAGAATATTGTGTATCGCGATGGTTGAAGCAGAAGTAACATAACAAGGTCGAATAATTACAAACTGAAACAAATATGTTATAGAATGAATGAAGTGGAGTTAAACAGTGCAAGGGGATGATAGAAATGAATATGATAAACAATAGGTGAAAAATTCGAAATAATGCGAACAATATGGAACACGTTTCATACCCCACAATTTGGGCTTGCAGTTTAGTTCAATCACCACTAGATAATTGATATGCGATACAAATTGAATATCACTCATACCATCTTGAAGGTATCAAACGTATCTGTGTTTCCCATACATAAATATATATATATATATATATATATATATATATATATATATATATATATATATATATTCATATATATATATATATATATATATATATATATATATATATATATATATATATATATATATATATATATATATATGAATATATATGAATATATGGATGAATATATGTGTTGACGAGGATCATATGTATATGTCAAATGATATAATATAAAAGGATTTAGCCGGGTTGAAATGTGGTACGGTGTTTTCTCTGGTTCATGATGCTATCCCACGCAATACGAGGGGCGTGTACGAAGAAAGTTTTCAATAGTACATAAATCAGAATGATTCTAACTCACAGATACGCGAATTAACTGAACATGAGCAGCGTGGAAGCGTCTGTGCAATGCCCGTGAGTTACCACGCTATATGAACTCTCACGAACTTGGATTTCGAAATGAAGATCTCATTTCCTCAATATTCTCATTCCGTTACTGAAAAAGGAATAATATAGCCATATTCCCGTTGATGAAGACTTGTTTGGAAATGCACCTGGTGCGTGATGAATGCTCTACCAATTGAGATCGTCTTGAATCTCCTGTCTTCTTGAATTAATCCGTAAAGAACCCTGGTATAATTCGGAGGACATCACAATCCTGATGCTATAGTTCAATTTGATTGATTTGATTTAGTCTTTATCAGCAACATGAAAATATATTTTCACTGGTGCTAATTCAATAAGAGGATAACACATACATGAAAACATACAATGCGAATGAAAACGAACATAACACAAACTAAAACGTGAACACAGTTAAATTCAAGGTACAATAGTTGAATAATTGAACAGTGAATCATGAAATCACACTAAGCTGACCTATCTGTTATATATATCTTGAAATTGATTCAAATTGTGAACGATTATTGGATGAAGGTTCAAACTAGTGTTAAGTCAGGAAATGAAGTTCAATGAATTCTGTAGCCGGTTTATTCATGAATATTCACTTATATCTATTCCGCTATTATTTGGGTGGAATAGAAACTTTTTTTGGGTTTATTTTATTCTATTGAATCCAAAGATTTGTACATGGCACAAATATAGGAAGTATAAAAACTAACAACTAGATATAAAAATGAGTAGGTTACACGAGGTGCTACATGAAAGTTCAATTGACTCACAATTGAGGATGAATTTGTTAATCTATATGTTTACATATATCTATATGAATATTTAAAATGTATCATGACTTTTTCCCCTCCAAATCTTCATCGCAGTTCGAGAATTCACTATTCGTCCATTTGTTCGTCGAAATTTTTATCAGAGTTATTACGTAGCTACACATCATCCAATTCTAATCATGTCGAGATACGGAATCTGCCAATGGCTATAGTCGTTACGAAGGCCCATATATACGTACAACTCGGAAAAGAGGGTCATGGAGAGAATATATATGGAATCTGCCAATGGCTATAGTCGTTACGAAGGCCTATATATACGTACAACTCGGAAAAGAGGGTCATGGAGAGAATATATATGGGATTAAACAATTTATATGGCATTTTTCTGCAATTGAGATGATGATTTCTTGTTATCTTCAAAATCTGGGAGAAAATATTGTCATCATCTATTAGATTTCAGTTCAGAATTGCAATGTCCCATGAGTTGTCCGCATTCAATTCCAGCTCTATTTTATTATCGTTTTTATTATATTCCATTTCATATTGATTCTATTCATTCCAGCTCTGGTCAATATTCTCCTACAGTCTGCTGGAATGATTTAAAGTGACGGTTGTGGCCTGATTTCTAGAATAATCATTTATATATACTCTCCGAATCAACTAATAACATGGATGTTCCAGCTTTCAGACTCAGATGAAAATCATATCTCTGTCAAATTTGTTTGTATACACTTCAAAGTTCGCGAATAAATACCTGCATCATGCTGAAACTAGAACTAAAAAAAAAAAAAAAAATAATTAAGATCTAGCTCATAAATATTCGGGTTCACTAATTTTTCAACAATCAAATTTTATCTTTGAAAAAATGAAAATTTCACCTGAGTCCCCCCTTATGCAGAACTAACCAAGATTTGTTTGTAAATCTCTCTACCATCAGTTATCTCGGGGTGTCTCCCACACCGTGTATCTCAGACTCGGACCTCACTCTCTCTCTCCTTCTCTCTCTAACTCACACCCTGTTCATATGGCATCATTTGAAACATTGACGTAAACAAAAGTGAGTGGCGAATGTGATTAGATCCGAATAACAATCATAAAGTTGTGACTCCGTAATTGATCAAATAGCTGACTTATAGCAGTACATCCCCTTTAATAGATATTTCCCATTACATTCGACACAAAGTGAGAGTCCAGGGATGAAGACTTCGAGGATGTAAAGACAGGATTGTTAGGATGGAAACTTCAAAGCGATGTTATACCACAAGGAAACTGATTGATAATGTAACTCATTCACCGGATTCGGGATAGAAAACAAATGGTTCATGGGTAAGGCTTGATTCAATCACGGTCGTCGTTCAGAAAATGGATCTTTTGTTTTTTTCTAATCTCTGATTTGATACGACTGGATCTCTGCATCATTCAATCCTATTATCTCTCAACAAATCCGGACATTTGTGTGCTCTCATGATGGGCACACATATTACCAATGTTTCGGTATATCAATGATATATTGAGGCTGTTAGATTGTTCTCGTGGTACCTCGTCCAAACTATTCTACATTTCATCTATGGACAGAGATTTTGTATCAAGTTATGATGTTATTGAAAAGACGGTAACATTTTTCATGAAACTATAATTCCTTGAAAAAAGTTCAACATTCGGAAATGTGAATTGATTGATTGAGAGATTGACTGTGCACTTTTTGATTTCTCCAACTCCTTTCCCACACACAAGCCTAATTGGCTTGTGTGGGTTTCATCATTTTTTTTCCTCTTCTCAACTTCGTCAGTTAGTTATTCATAATCGCACTCAATTTCTATGTACATTGTGGAATAATTACTTTTTGTGTGTGTGTGTATGTGTGTGTGTGTTCTCCATTTCTCCTCGTGTACCAACTTATTAGACGAGCTTTAGCGAGGATTCAATTTGACATACTGAAAAAATGGGTGTTCGTTCTTATGTTTTTTTTTTTTTTATTAATTTTTTTTTTTTTTTATGTTTTTTGTCGGTTCACCACAGGTCAAACGGCTACAGCTATCAACTTCAAAATTGTATTCACCATGGTTCCTCATCTAACTCAGATTTTCATCGTTTTGTGGTATTATCGTGTGTTAACTTTTATTTTTATGAATTTGAGAAATTTCAAAAATACCCATTAGAATAACACGGCGGGAAAAAAAAAATTATTTTCGCAAAAAATAAAATTTTGTGTGAAGTTGAATTACATTCTGATACACATTCCTGGAAATTCTCAGCTTGATCGGGTCAGCCAATTCGAGAAAAAAACATGATATGTTCTAAATTGGTACCACTCGAAGCAGTTTTTACCCATTTATAATTTAAATATCACCCAATTGGCGAATGTAGGCAAAAGTTTGGCAGATAAATCGACATACTATTACTCTCCACTCGTCCAACAACGCATTTATAGCATTTTCTCAGTTGTATATCATCAATATTCATGATTTGAATTAAGTTGTGCTCAATTTATGATTATATTGTATTGAAAATGATGACAATTGATACATAAATGAATGAATAAAAAATTCTGAAAGCACAATAGAAATAGTGTTCACGATCTATTCTATCCATAATCCATACTATATAATCCAATTCGCCATTCAAACTCTGTATCCATGAACGATCTCATTTCCTCTCCATGTCTAGCGCTCATGTCTCATGTTCATGTTCACTCGCTGTGCATGTTCATTAACATAAACAGTGGCTCGAACCGCCCGATTCCGTCTAGATCTCGTCTCGTCTCGCTTCTTCCTTGTTCGGCATTTCGCATCTCAGCCGTGACGCGTCAGAAGTTTCCTTCTCTATCTCCACACATGTATCTAGGATCTCGTGAGTATGTGGGTATTGTGAATACTGGAGAAACGAGGAAAATATGTTATGTTATGTGAAATATCGTGAGCCAGATGAACAGTTTGTTTGCGTAGTACAACGAATGTGAGATTGGTGTGATTAAAATGTATAAAATGTGATTTCCATTCGATTAGCGTTGATTCATCAATCACCTATCAACAAAACCGCCATCTTTGTTCTCACCATGCAATGAAAATGTGATGGAACAGAATATATTATACTCTGGTGCATCAAAATTTGAACATTATTGGACCTTTCCATAACTCAGTTTTCCATGATCAAACATATGATTTTTTTGCGGATGAATCTGGTTTTTCTTTGATTCAATTCTACAGGAATTTACACTCTCAATAACACACAACTTGGATGAAATGAGAAGGAGGGGCATTTGAATTATCACAAGAACGGATGGAGTTTCAGAATATTGAAGAATCGAATTTTGCTTTGGAAAAAAATTATCCCCAGCAGAAATGAATGTGTTGAATTGGGACAACTTTATTGAAAATAGAATTAAATCAATCTGGACAAACTTCGACTATACACGTAAACAGCGTAGTGAAAAATCTTATGAAAAAAATTTCGTGAATTCCCCTGATTTTGAATGCCAAACGCATAAAGCTGAACTATTCATCTCCAATTCAACCTGGAGGCAGTTGTTTTATGAACACACCGATACCACACTTGATGAAATATCTAAAAAATTCAGATCATAAATGTAGCGCAAGATGCATGATTTATGACTCACAGCGTGACACTTTCATTGTCAACTGGAAGTTTAAACGATCGTAAAGGCTTCCCGTAAGAACTTATTGCTGTGAAACTGCTTTGAACCTGGCAGAGAAGTACCTTCCATAGAATATTGTTGATCTATGAATATTCACAATATGCTACGTGTTATGTGTATATAACTCACCCTGGTGGGAATTTTGTGCCCCATGGATATGGAAGATGGGAGTTAGAAGATCTGTTGAAGAGAGAGGAGATGTATGGAATGAAGTTGAGAGCGGTGAATGGTGGGAGAATAGAAAGAATTGGGATGGTGAGAAGAGTTGAGTTGGAAGAGGAGGAAGAGGAGAATCAGACAGAGACATGAGATGAAAAGAGGACTTGGAACTGGAAAAATCACGTCGACATGTTGTGCCCTTGTAATTGTTGATTGAACTTACCTAATTCTGTTAGAAAAAGTAACTGAAGAAAATAGATACTGAGGATCAACGTCTTAAGAGAAGGATATCAATACAACAGAGGAGAACGCTCTGATCGTTCTTCAGTAGAGGTGGATACACAGCATGCGAAGATGTATAAGAGAGGGAAATGCAAGATTCATCTATCATGATACTGTTATTGAAACAACTGTTCAATATTTTATTGGTTGACAAAAACAAAAAATTCCGAGAACCGATTTTTTGTTCACTCCATAGTGATGACCATGGGCATCGCTGAATCATCAATTGGATGATGGAAAGACGAATTGTCAATTATTTATTTCGATTAAAAAAATCGATATGGACATTTCCGAGGAAATGTACAAGCTTCAACGTTCAGGTTGAACATGTTTTAGTGAAAATGGCGAAGAAGGATGTTGGAAACTTTTCATTTTTGAAGAGAAAAGGAGTGAAGTGAATTGAGATGGAAAAGGAAACATAAGTGAAAGAACTTGGGAAATCGGAGAGAGAAGATAATCATATAACCCTACCTACCACCTGTACAGCGTACAACTTGTAAAGATTCATATCGAATGAAGAGGATAAATAAACTACGAGCGGTGTATGTCAGGTCAGTTACTGGATGTTTAGTGTGTTCAATGTTAATGATACAAAAATGGAGATCAATCTAATTTCTTTCATCGCTTCAACGATTGCTCATTGATCTCTCTATTCATTCGAATGAATGAGTCATCTCTCACCGTGCCGAATTGGATAATGGCCTCCATCCTTGCAGATACATGCGTCCTGGGAAAAACATCCCGAAGGATAAAACGGTGGGACTTTTCAAGTTCCCTGCCTTCAAAAGTATACTTTCAGAGCTGAGTCACAGTACTGCACCCAATTTCTCTCTTCAGCGTCATCATCTTCACATACTCATATATACAATCTCTTTTCGATAGTTTTCATCATTCAATCGATAATTCATTGTACTTTATTGAGATAACCAACTTGATTGTTCTTTCCACATTTTAAGTATCTTTATTGATATTGTCTTGACAATTATGTGATACTGTTTTTGACTCTATACAAAAATAAAAACAATTTGAATTGAATTGATTGGTTCACATGAGTCCGGAACTGTGTTTCCCCAAAACATTGAAGAGATGATGCAATTATAAAGAGCTTGATCTCACATTGGGATTATTATTTATTATTTCACCAATTATTCGTGACACAAATTCATCCTTGAGAGGACAAGGTAGGATCTTCCGGCCGTGACACCACAATGGCAATCTCACTTTCCAAAGATTTCACAAAACATATGTATCCCAATCGACGACTCTCAGTCTCCGTCCCCTTGACGTCAGAAATCTTACCGTCCAATCAACAGGGCTCTTAGAAATGAAGTCAAATTCAAATATCCAATCGGGATATCTACAAATGACCACACATGATATAGATCCAACTGGACGACTGATGAAGCCACGCCTATTTCATGTCGTCAATTGTATCGTGGCATACCATAATCATGTCACCATGATACATTTCGATTGCAAGGTGAAATTGACGATCCAAACTTGAATATCGCTACACGTCACGATTCTCATCACCATTCCTCTCCGCATCATTAACTCATAACTCAAGGTTCCAAGTATGATATGAAAACGACTCCTCTAAACCTGATATGCCGACTAATGAGGTTTATTTAGCCATGACATTCATCTACATTCGATCCACTCAACAAGACGGTTTAGTTGATCGCGGTGTCGGTGTAATCGATCACAACATGACATTTCAGCCATTAAGGTGAAGAGATGTACTTACACTGAAGGAGAGCTACTACTGAAGGGTGAATATACTTCAGGGATGAACGGTTCTCTCTTCAAATGATCTATCCCACTGTCGAATACACTGAACTGTGATACCGGTACGCTCAATTCAATTGTGTTGAACTAGGAAAACGCGGGATTCGCGTTGTGAGATGAGCTCAGAAGTAGAGGAATGTGCAATGAAAAACAATTTGTCAGCTCAGTCTACATCTACAGACATTGGATCATTTCCCAAGTTTAAAAACCCTACCAGAATCAATTGTCATGGCCTCCCTGTTTTTTATAACTGATTTCAATCGTTTTAATTCAATTGATGACACTTGTTGCTATAGATTTAATTGGCTTCGTTTGGAGTGAAAGTACGTTTTAATGCGTTTTCTCTGTTATTTATCGTCCAATTGATGCAAAAATCTCTGAGAAGGTGTACAATGGTACTCTTCAGATTCGGTGAAAATTTGAGAGCTTTTGAAGAATTCTTATTCTTCAAGTATATTTCCTCCTGGTTATTCTTGGGAGGATTTTTCAAACTTTCCGATTTTTTCCGAAAAAATCTTTTGAACGATTTCTCTAGAAAACATTTCAAACCTATTTTGGTGTGACAGAAATATGTAGAAAAAGTTTCGAATCGTTAGGTATTTTTTCCTGAACTTTATGCCGCGTACAAAATTACATCAACTAAAAAACATAAAAATGAAGCCCATTTTCCTTCGGTATTTCAAATGGAATCTTCGCTACGCTCATCCAATGACAAAACTTCAAAATTATCAAATTTGAAAATGTAACCATCGATTTTATCTCACCGTGCGTCAGAACATGAAAATGACTCGTTGAACCGATGTGAATGTTTGTTACAGGTCAACAATATCTCATGAAATATCTCTGTGAACTTCCTGTATTCCTAGTTTTCAGTAGGATATATTCTAAAGTAAATACAAAAGTGTATACACGATGTTGACGCTGTAGTGGGTGGATCCCCCTTAAGCGTGACGTCTCTCAAACAAGCCAGAGGACAGAGTTTGTTACAGAGTGACACGAAGAATACAGAGTCAAGGAATGCTGAAATAGTTCAGAACGGACGTTCGGTCACATAGAAACTGGTTTGTCGTTTACAGCAAGATAATGGTTCAAGTTTCTATACAAAATGTTGAAGCACAATATAACGCAAGTCACTCCACTTTGATTTATTGTTGCGAATAGCTTCCTGTTAAATCTAATTGTGTTTCATGATGCATGACTCATGATGGATATTTCCATTGTTGTATTATATTCAATATCTTTTTTCTTTGGGTTTCCATAGTAGGTGTCCGGAAATTCATTCTTAGCACATCTTTTATACTATGTGAGATGGATTCTGATATAACTCTCAGCTTTATATTAGATACATGACCAAAACTGGTGACATAAATGATGACTTTTGGGTGTGAACATTGTATTTTTTTGGAGGGGGCGGGGGGGGGGGGGGGACCAAGGGAAGAGGATGTTCACTATTATTCTCAACTTTCTTGGAGCCAATCTGAAATTTGAAGATATAAAAATTCATTCGAAATAATAATTGGTAGTTAATATATTCTCCTCTGTAGAGATAGTGATCCAATATTATATCACAGTGAAATATATTGGAATTGATCATAAAATCACATTAAGAATTGACCAACTTCCTCTCAATTGGGATGAATCAGTAACAAGTCAATTGTAACAACGTCTTCCGTTACTTTGTGGTAACTATTCGGTGAAGATTTCAACAAGTTACAACTATTCGCTCAAAGAAAGGGGCACAAGTTCTTGTGAGCATCTCTCGTGAGAAATACTGTCTGATTGGTCCAGGGTACAAGTTCATCACTTGATTCAACTGGTTCTTGTGTCAAAGAGAATAATTATCATCGATTTTGACCAATAGATAGTAAGATGAGCGTAGCGAATATTCCATTTCACATACCGAGAAAAAATGGTCTTCGTTTTTTGGGGGGGGGGGGGGGGGGAATTTTGTACGCGGCATACAGGTCAGGAAAAAATACCTATCGACTTGAAACTTTTTCTACATATTTATGTCATACCAGAATAGGCTGAAATTGTTTTTCAGAGAAATCGTACCAGAGATTTCTCCGGAAAAAATCGGAAAATTTGAAAAATCCTCGTAAGAATAACCCGGAGGAAAAATACTTAAAAAAAAGAATTCTTCAAAAGCTCTCAAATTCATATCAACTATGAACAATACTATTAAACACCTTCACGGAGATTTTTGCAACGATCAGATGATAAATAACAAAGAAAACGCAAAAAAGGGTACATTTTATTGAAAATTTGGATAAATTAGTTTTGCAAAGTGTATATGCGACAGATTGCAGCACTATGAATATCAACAAGTTGCAGGTGAGGTTTTTAAATGTTCAGAGCGATTCAAGGTTCGTATATGTGGACGAAATATATTTCATTCTAGATTTCCATACTTCTAAGCTCATCTCACAACGCAAATCCCACGTTTTCTTAGTTTAGTGAATTGGACAGAGTTGGTAATACCACATGATCGATGTTTGTTTCGATCTCAATGACAGTAACATGAAATATGACGAACTCTTCTCAAATTGTATTCAAAAATATTGAATAACAAAATTTGATTCACGTTTTTTTCTCTTCCTAATTACAAATGTGATCAGTGAAATGATTTGTCTAACACACAACCATGGCTTCATACGCATTTTGCATACGTTCCAAGTCAAGAAAATATACGTCATTGCTTTCCAGGTATCTTCATTCTCGAACTTAGAAATTCCATAATGTATCTTCGTACGAATGGTATTGGAGTTGATAGACGGATTCAAAATTCAAAATTCATCCAAGTTCCTCCATTTATTTATTCACCCATTTTCATTTCTGACCAAGTGGATTACAATTCGAAATGGAACATTTTCAAGTTGATTATATTGGCAGTGAAGGGTAAAATGAAAGATAATATATCAAATACAATAAACAAACAAGAAAATATACATGGAATGGTGGATGCTATTTTTCATAAATACCTAGCAACCACCAAGTCAAATATGGGAATGAAAAAATGAATTCACTATAAAAAGTAAATTGATATTGAAATCAAGAGGTTATAGGCCTAATCGAAAGCAAACATTAAAAATTGAAAGTTGAAAGTCAAACTTCATCAACTTCGATATTTGTGAGAGTGGTTGAGCGTGTGGAACGCTTCATATCCTGGATGAGACAGACATTGATGCAATCGATCAAATAGAGGAGAAATCGAAACATGTGTTAATGACATGACGAGATAATACAGTGGCCATGACAAAAATCAGTTTTAATTATGGACGACCATCCAATCAAAAACATCACAACGTGACTCTAATCACAAATAGTTCCCGGTCGGAACTCATGCATGTAAAGTGAAGGTGGATTGAGTGAGAAGAATTATTCCTGAACATGTTCGTGTGCATATTCCCTGGGGAAAAGTGAAGAAAAAGTTCGGGAATAGGAAGAGCTAGGGGGAAGTGAGCTCAGAAACTTCCTCTGCATGCTAATCATACACATACATGCATCTCTCTGTGAAAAACTATCGTCTCCGCCAAGAAGATTGAGCTTGCTTTTTGCTACTATCAATTACATGTCAGTGAGATGACGTCACAGATAAGAACATGGGGTTATAGTCGAACGTGTATTTTGTCATGTTTCTGAATAATTATAAAATACTGACTATCTTGCGTTCTTCTTCTTCTTCTTCTTCCTCTTCTTTTTCTTTTCCTCTCTCTTTTTTTCTTCTCCTTCTTCTTCTCCTTTTTCCCTCTTATTTTCATTCTTCTTCTTCTTCTTCTTCTTCTTCTTCTTCTTCTTCT